>JAQISU010000263.1:920000-1075000 GCA_029339505.1 Unio delphinus
CATATTTTTCTTCTTCCTCGTAGACACCAGCAGCAGCACCAATATCGTCATTACTAAAATCACCACACCATCATCATTATCTTCACCACCACCACCACAGCAGCGCAATGCCCGGAGCTATCTGTGCCGTCGAGTGCTTTGTTTAAACAGATAAGCCAGTATACAGCGGATGTGAGGTACTAAAGTTATTAACATTTATGTATTATTTCCCTGGTCTCCTGATGAAGCAATTCTTGGTGTATAAGTGTGACATAAGTTCCTTTTCCGGCGGATATTTGAAAATTTAAATCAAGATTATAGACAGGTCACCGATACATATGTTTCTCCTTCAGTCTAATCTTTGTTGTAGACATCATTCCCGGATCCACTTTGTGAATCTAACAAAGTTAACACATGTTTTGTGCCCAAGTCATAAAAGCTAATTGTCTATCAGGAGACCGTATTAAAGCAAGGCTAGTACGAAAATTGGTAGTTGTTATTGCTGTATTAATTTCGGCAATTGTGTCACAAACACGCATGCTGTTTTCTTCCTTTCAGCCCATACAAACAAAAATTCACTTCTTTTTCTCCGCCTGTGAAATATATGTCGGGCGTATGACTCACTTTTCACACGGCGTTGTCGTTGTTGTCCTAGGCGTCAACGTTAGTTCTATTGTCTTAGCTCGGTTATTTCGTCACCTTTGAAAGTATAGTCATTAAAGTTGAAGAATACATTCATCTAACAGTTGTTCTACTTTTCATAATATGTGATTGCATCTGGCATTTGCATTTATCTCAGTTTATCGTCTTAAAACTAACCTCTTAATGCTGAGCGTCAAAAGAGACAGTTGTTAGTACCACTTTAAAAAAAAAGAAGTCTTTGGTATAACTCGGCAGGGATCAAACCCACGATCTCCTGCATCCGAGGCGGAGGCCAAAACCATTAGAACACCGGAGCTGTCAAAATTATTTAAATCTATTTACGTTAGCAATAGTAATCAACCTGAATGACCTATCAATGACGTCGCAGTCTTCTACCCTTTTTTTTGGGTTGCTCCAGTGACTTTTGTTTCTTTCTCTCCTTGTTTGTAAATTTGATATATTTGGTGTAGATTCTGAAAATAGTACCGGGAAAATAGAATAACGATTATACATTAGTCGCAAGCCAATATGCAAGAGAATAACTAATTCACAATATACTGCAAAACGTATCCTTTACGACCTAACGAATACTCATTATTTAAATGTTCCCAAGCTATTTAGAGTAATGTGAGATATGTTATATAAAGACATAGTATATCCCGGCCGAAGTCATATCAAAGACTTATTTTTTTTTAAAAAGTTATACTAGCAGCTGCCTCTTTTGGCCATTATCATTAAGAGGTTAATGTTAGGACTGGTCGGCCTGGTGTCAGAGTAATGTAACTGCAGCGCGATGTGTACAAGTAGCATCAATACAAATTGCCAAGCTACCGACATCGTAGCGATATTACTGGAATTGTTATAGCTACGTTACCAACACACACACACACACACACACACACACACACACACACTCTCTCTCTCTCTCTCTCTCTCTCTCTCTCTCTCTCTCTCTCTCTCTCTCTATATATATATATATATATATATATATATATATATATACTCTGTCTGTGTGTTATTTAATATAAATTTAACATTTAGTACTAAATGATGTGACAAATCGATGAATTTCGATTTTGACAATAAAAAGGAAACATTGGAAATGTATACATTTAATCAGCACCTCATGTACAAGACTTTCGTTTTCCCCAAAGCTAAAAAATAAAGCATTACAAGAATTCCTTTATGAACATTTTTCTTATTTAAAAAATGGTTAATTTTATGGCATGTGTATTGCAATGTAACAATTGTTGATGGTTGTTTGGAGTGAGAGGATGGAATCGATGACGAAATTCGTAAACAATGCATTGATCCATTAAAAGCTGACACATTATAAAGATATAAAAAAAAATAAACTAAATAAATAAATCAGTAAATAAATAAATAAATAGCAGTCAATTTATCTAGTGTGGCGAGAACATGAAATTGAAATAGACAAGAAAATTCATATACTGTGTTTTCCTTGCAAAAAGGTCACTGAAAATCTAATACAACTGACAACTTTTTAAAAAAATTTGATTTACAACATATTTGTCTTTAATTGCCTTGGTTATTGTAAATCACTGTTTTTGCAAGCATGTATGTTTTGTTAATCCTGCGAGGATATTTAAATTTAGGACAGTAGTTTTCACAGCAGAAATTTTCATTGAACGAGGAATAGATTTAGTCGTTTGTTCTATTGGTGCAGAGTTTATGTGTACTAAATTCACACACATTTTTAAATAGTGCTATCTACGCTATATATTCTGATCTGAAATTGTGAATGCCTACTTTAATGCACATTTGCCACACAATAATTTTTCAGAAACAAGAAAAGTAAATTTGCAAATGTCCATCAAATGATGACGCTTTTGATGCAATTGTAAAGTTACTCTTGAAGCAATCATTTGAATGCTGATCTAGAGAGAGAGAGAGAGAGAGAGAGAGAGAGAGAGAGAGAGAGAGAGAGAGAGAGAGAGAGATTTTAGAGTATATATAATCTATATAGATAAACATGTCACACATAAAGATACAATCTAAAAATAGGTGTCTGACATGGCATCCACATTTCAGACTATATTATAAAGTAATTACAGCGATGTTGTTCTCTTAGTCGGAACAGCATATAATAATCTGCCAAATGCAAACTCAAGAGCTGAGATCGTAGGATAAAAATGGCACCCTGCTGGGAAATTACATCCTTAATGCGGGGGTTGGGGTTGGGTTGGGTTAATGCTGTTATAAGCGATAGGTGTGAACGTAGTAATTCGTGTACTATTTTTTTAAATTTCAACCGAAAGGAGTGAAGGGTAAGCACATAACAATTGAAAGTTGGCAACAGCTCCATGACGATGATGGTTTTCATTTACAACGAATCTCGAAAATACTTTTTGTTCCTTAGATATCCACCATTAAGAAAAGAAAAAGTATGTTGCCAGTTAAATACGGGGAAGCCTGTCTGTGATGTACACAGGAGAAATCATACAATTTTTTCTTTACTGTTATCATTTTTGTAAACAGAAGTCAAACATATTTTAAAATTAAGAGTTGCTGGATTTTTACTTGCATGTTTTGTTGTGTGTGTGTGTGTGTGTGTGTGAGAGAGAGAGAGAGAGAGAGAGAGAGAGAGAGAGAGAGAGAGAATTATTAAACTATTTAATTTAGTAGCATTCCTTTTTAAAACTGCTACGACTCTAAGTAACTAAGTAACAAAAAAGAGCAAAAATAATCTATTGTTTGGAAAATTAAAAGAGTTTTTCTCCCAAGAATTAAAAGTAAAGATTTAGAAAGAACTTAATTTAATCCCACGTAGTCTTTAAAGGTCTATCACAAGTCCAAACGTACAGTGTATTCTGAGTGAAATCCAGTGGTTTCAGAATGCATTCTAATTTTGATGGCGTTAATGTACCAATAACCTGGAACAGTGTTTATGTGCTCACAGCCTGGATGTATCACAATTATATTATTGAAAATATCCTGGAAGTGTCTGACAATATTCCAGAAATAGTGATTTAGTCAGAAAATACCGAACACTTTGTAATTCCGGTGAATAATTTAAATAAACCAATCATCTCAAATCAAGATGAACATAACAGTAAAACTGATTTCACTTTGGAGGTTTAGATAAGAAGGAAGACGTTTTAAGTAAAATAAATATAGAAAATAACTAAGACACAATAACAGAGCAAGGATGATGATCATTTTCCCCATCAGAATCGTAAACAATCTGCTTCTGGAACAGTCGTAATTTCTAATAAAAAATATCATTAGAGCAACATCTATAAACATGTTTACCTTCAATCGTTAATGATCTTAATATGTATTCTTAATTCATAGACAAATATTTCAATTATACAAAATAATACTTGAGTCAGACAGGCCTTAAACTCACTTACTGACCAAAATCAATATAGAAAAGATATAATAATGGACAAAAGCCAACACAAAATACCAATTCAATATATAAAACACATGCCCTCATTAAGAAAGCGAAAGATATATACAATAAATCTTTCTTTCACATATTAGATAAATATACATATTAATAGAATTACATAAGAATGATGTCTTATGAATTACACAAAATATACTTTGAACAATAGTGTTTTCCTATTACATGAAAGTGCATCAGTAATTAAATCATTTCTTCCATTGATGTACATAGTTTCCCTTGATGTGCCTAATGACAATGTTCTATTCATGGAATATAAATGTCGACCTAATAATTTCTGTTTTTTTTTCCTTCTCTTGATAAGGTAAACAAGGGGGTTGTGGTCACTGATAACACCAATGGGAGAAGGAGCTGGATTAATATGCACTTAAGGGTGTTACAAAGCCAATATCAAAGCCAAAACATTCCTTCTCAGTTGTGAATTATTTTATATGGTCCTTGTTTAAATTTTAGAGAAATAGCAGACTGGACGATCCTCACTATTTTTATTTTCTTGACAAAATATTATTAATTTTTTTTAATAAGTCTTATTGTCGACTAAACGACGTGTTTCAGGGGCTAGACTAAGACTTTTCTGTCGATTTGACTTTGGAATATCGAGTAATAGGCTCATCAGGTCGTACGCATTTCCTCTAGGCACCACATTTTTCATAAAATATGAAATTGGGACATGTGTGGCTTCAGGTTCACTATTAAATCTCTAAAAGAAAAAGATCCAAGGATCTTGTTCTTATTCGACATGTGTTTGTCTTTTGTCACCATGGCATTAATAAAGAGAATGAGTAGTTAAAAGAGGCTCACGGTGATCAATATTTCTTGATCATCAAGCAATCATTAACTAAGGTAACTATATCAAAAGACTGACCAATCAATGTATCCACTAAAGGAATATTTCCTGATCAACATTATTCTCAAGAGCTCTGTCTGTGAAAGTTTTGGTAACTGCACAGCAAGGTTGAAATTAGGGATTTCTCTCTTAACAAAATCAACTTTCCGATGCAAACAATGTTTGTTAGTTACAAGTGGATTAATCATGACCTTATCTCCAGCAAGATCATTTCTTAGTAATAAACAAATACATTTGATAGAAATCACAGTTTCCAACTGTCACATGTGTAATGTATATTTAAATTGTATTGGTTGTACATTTATTATGTATGATATTAATAATCCTACATTGTAAGCTGAACTTGACCTTGTCCAAAAGTCAAGTTCATTTTTCACTTGACACGAATCATTGATTAGTTTCAATAATAGACAGATAATACAAAGCAAAACTACTTCTCTATGTGTATGTGTTTAATATTAGTTCATTATTAATAGAAGTTCCTGTTTACATTTTTACTTAGTGCTCTTGAGAAGTAAATTATTTGCTAAATTTTTATAAGCTTTTAAGTTCTTACTCATTTATATTACTTGTTTTATGACTATGGCGTCGTAATAGGAAATTCGGGACTAGTCAGAGAAACGATGTTCTTTACAATATTTCAAAAAGCTTTGTTTTTTTAAATTTTAAATTTATTTTGTTTTCAATTTTCTAAGTCTCAGACAGTATTTCATATTTTATAAATCTTTAGCGAAGCGATCAAGCTATTACATTAAAAGTGAAGAACTTTATTTCAAATCCTACTCAGTGACTGTCAGGCTCCATGAAAATGTATGAATGACTCTAGTTTGCAAAAACAAATTGGACCTTTCTGAGACGAAAGCTTCTTTAACAAAGCAAAGAATAAAAAAATATACTAATAAGAGTTTTCTTAACCAGAGAGTTGAGTGCGGCTTGGTAAATTTTCTTTTCATGGTGTAAATTTGTCATAAGACTTAGTATCAGGACCCATGACAGTCAGAACCGGATAGTCGTTACCCATCAAAGGTATTTATTTATTATTAGGCAATTCCTTAGCTAAACATAAGGTAGTGGTTAACCCACTTGTAATTCTCAAGCCGTGTCTGGTTTAGAAAGCCAAATAAACTCTTGAGAATGATGTTAATAAAGAAATGATTCCTTTCGCTGACACATATATTGGTCAGAATTTTGATAAAGGTTTCTCTTCCTCACGTTTGGATCAGTCAAAAGGTATTGATCACAATGATCATCCTTGTACTACTCATTCTCTTATTCTAATCAGGGTGAATAATGACAATCACTTGTTTTTGAAGAGGAACAAATCCTGATATCACCAGTTTTGTTTATATTCCAAATTGAAGCCACACAATTAAATGTTTGTTATTTTGTTAAAAATGGTATTCTCATGAGAAAATGGATATCACCTGAGGAATTCACTGGTGGCGAGTGGTCAGTGAACTATCAAATTGTAGTTTTAAAGTCATTAGACAGGAAATTCTTAAATTAACCCTTAAAATGCATTTGGCTGGTCATTTAGGGATAAATAATCTTATCACATTATCTTGATTTTTGTATTGTCAAAAAATGTTAAAATGATGTTTTTAAATACTGTACATATTTTAAAATTGTGGAAAAACCTGATCAAAAAATACATACGTTACATTTGCAACATATTACTCCATTGCTGAAGCATTTAGCTGAAGAACGATAGACTGTGTCGGCTCCTTACCTAAGACTAAGTCAGGCAACCAATAGACGTTGACCATAACGTGTGCGTCCACAAGATTCCCAAAGGCAATCTATTGAGGAATATTAAATGCAAACAATCGTAAAATCTTTGATAGAGTTTATTACTCAATTTGGCTTTCCCAAATCTGTCCAAGCTCATCAAGAGTAAAATTTTAAGTCTGGAATTTTTCAGCAAGTTATATTCATTAATTAGGCACGCAGCAATTCAAGCCTTGTGCATCGTACCTTACAAACAAGAGGCTTTAGAAAGAGTTCATCAAACGTTGAAAAATATGATTTGGTCATATTGTTTTGATATTTACTCTCACGTCTACAGCAATAAAGAAAGGAATGAAATAAAACGTTGAATATGAACAATTTCCAGATGTTCCTACATAAAACAAAAAATATATACCATGACATTAAAATTATATAAAAACTGCACCTGTACAGAATAAACCCTCTCATGCAGGAATGTTTGCAAAACAAAATGTAGTATTTGCTGGAGAATGATTTCATAGTACCGAGTAATTGTGACTGACGTTTAATATGTATATTTGCACCGAAACATGGTAATACTTTCTGCATGTGCACAAACTATAGAAAGGCGAACAAAGTATAACCTATATATTTAAGTTACGTGTAGAATCTTCATGTGTATTTCTCTCTCTCTCTCTCTCTCTCTCTCTCTCTCTCTCTCTCTCTCTCTCTCTCTCTCTCTGTGAATGCTGTTGATACTTATTGATAATCAACCAATACATAGGTAAATGTCAAATAAGAATATATTCTTGGATTGCATTATTGTAATCCAACAAAAGACTGTTGGCACATCACAACCACACAAGCCACCACAAGTACATCAACACTTAGGCATTATATTTAATTTGGATTTACATTACAGATTCTTTGTTATTGCATTTGTTTTTGTAATCTAGAGACATGATGTTTGTTTTGAAGTTTACAAAATTTGTTTCTTCTCACTTTTGTCTTTTACTTGTTTGAAGACCGTAAAGGACCATAGTCCTAAGACTAAGTCTGATGCCAAATTTGCACAGTGGACATGAACTTTAACAAATCTGCACTCTACTCACTGAAATAAAACACTTGTACTTTAAGATGAATTCTCATAGGCAAATTATCTGATAACAGAAGACTGTGAGAAGCTCCAGTTTCATATTCAATTTTAGTAGGGATATGCATGGCATAATTGCCAATTAGTGATATAGAATCTTTTGACATGAATGGTTCATAATTCTGCAAAACTGAATCACACTATGGTTTGTTTGATCTAACAAACATATTACCCTCAATACAAGACAAGTGACATTGAACAGTTTGGAATAAGCGCATTCGGAATAGTTTTATCTCTTTATTGCGTACTTTTCAACATGTAGCACTCATAAATTGTGTGGTTCTTTCTTTATGCGATACGTAAGAAGAGATAAGGATTTCTGATTAGTTTTATCTGATGTTTTCATTTCTATAAGTTGTGTCATAGTGAGACCTGGAAGTATGCGATCGAAACGATTTTTTACCAAATAACTGCCAAGAGAACCCATACCGAAAAAGTCAAGGAATAGTTCTCCTCTGTGAGAGCAGCATCTGGAAAACTTTCCACATTGTCTCATCAAGATAGGACTTGGCATCATCATGAATGCAGTTCTTGAACTTTTCAATTTATATGAGGTGACTAAGCTTATTGTAATCTTGTTCAACCTTTGTAGCTGAGTATGCCCTATCAACTAGTTGTTCTTTTGCTCTTGAAAATTTGAAATAGATTTGTTCAGTTTCTTCTTTACAATTCCTAAACTCTTTTTGACATACTTCAGGTACCAACTCATAATCTTTCAACATATATCCCATATCAACATCATAATCAGCACTCTGTTGTACTGACAGTGAACTGTATATATCACAAGCTCTTCCAATAAGTACAATTAGTAATAGCAAAGTCCAATGCTCTTTGCCATTTCTAGTTTCAGCAATTTTTCCAAAGCGAAGACTGTTAGTCAACAGCTTTGCTTGACAAGGGGCACTAACCTAATATTTCTGGTAACATGAAAATCTAACGTTATGTGTAAAGAGGTATAGAGAGCGTTATACCTGTCAGTTCTAACCTCCCTTAATCTATATTATATTTCCCTTTCCTCTTTTGTTTTCTCTTACTGCCTCTATTTATTTTCTCAGAATTATCATGTGTATTTCTCTCTGTCTCTATTTCTCTCCTTCTCTGACTCTGTCTGTCTGTCTGTCTCTCTACATTTGCAATTGGATTTCCCTTATCTTATATCTCATCTCTATTTGCTTTTCCTCTTGAACTTGAAGTAAAGGCATCACAGACGTTGCCAATAAGTACACTTCGTAATAATCAAATCAATTTTATTAAAGGGAAGAAAGGATTTTACCACTTCAATCTAATGAAGATCAAAATCTGAACCTGTATGTAAAGATGTGAGAACTCAGTCTGCCAGTGATAACTCTTGTAACCTTAGACTGCATGTCCATTTCATCTCTCTGTATCTGCATTTCTCTCTGCTCTTTTCTCTGTTTCTGTACTAGTATTCCTCTCTCTCTCTCTCTCTCTCTCTCCATCTGCTTTTCCTCCTTCTGAATTTGCATTTTTTTCTATTCATGCTGTCTTTTCTGACAGTTTGCATTTGCATTACTTCTTACTGAAGCTGGAGCATTCTTACTCTGGTGTTTGAAGTTATTCCATTAGCTTCCTAACAATACCAAAAACAGTTGTTCCTTTACTTTCCTATCAATACCAGAAACAGTTATTCCTTTAATTTCCTATCAATACCAGAAACAATTATTCCTTTAGTTTCCTAACAATACCAGAAACAGTTATTCCTTTACTTTCCTATCAATACCAGAAACAGTTATTCCTTTAATTTCCTATCAATACCAGAAACAGTTATTCCTTTAGTTTCCTATCAATACAAGAAACAATTATTCCTTTAGTTTCCTATCAATACCAGAGACATACATATAAATCAAACCCAAGCAATATCATACAAAATTTACTTATTCACCAAATACTAATCTAAATATTCTTAATTTCTTGCTTTGTTAAATTTTGCTTCAGAAAAATCATATAATCCGGCAGGCGCAAACAAATCCTTTTTCACAGACTCAGTCCCTTCCTCTGCATGATTTTAAACAAAATTCACTTCCTTAGATGACAGTGTGAATGTTGCTGGTTTCACGAAAGATTTCTCAAATGTGTACAATTAAAATCTTTACCAAGGACAATGAGAATTGCAAAACAAAGTTAACATAAAATTTAAAGATAATTTTTAATATTTCTGAAAGGTTTTTAAGAAATTCATATCTCGAATGGTTCATAATTTCTGTTATGACTCTAGGTCCTAAACTGTGTAACAAGTTTAGTAAAATCAACACATAATTTATGTCTCTAAGTTACAAAATAAACATTTAAGAGACACAGCAATGTGTATTATATCCCAAATGTCCTATCAAAAGTATAAAACTTCGAATGTTCTAAATGAATTCCAAGTCTTGAAAGTCCTGATGTACCAATATTATTGAATGTCCCGATTTACCATAATGATAGAATCCACGATGCCTTTGAAACAGTTCTCAATAACCTCAAAGAATTCTTTTATTCAAAATGATTCACGTTTTAATTCCAATAAATAACTTAAATAAATACATCCTCTGAAATTGTATTTCAACACAGTTGTCAATTCATCAAAAGCCTAATTTTAAAATAGGAATGAATTATTTGTTTACCAACTTTCCTTTTATACATCCCCACCTGAACTAGGAAACAATACATAATTCAGGAAACATAATCATTACCGAGGTAAATTTAACAAGTCGGGTATGCAAAATACTCTATCCACAACTCTTAATCTTGAAGAAAAGTCAAGCACGTAATATAAATTAAATATACATAACAACATGAATGATCTGTATTAATTTAGCATTGATTAATTTAAGGTATTTGCTTGTTGACTCACAGCAATGATTTTTAAGTAATCATGCCATACTCGACTTTTACTTTTCTTCTTTTTCAGAAAGAAGAATAACAGCTGGGTAAGCCCATTTCTTTATAGTTTTGTAATTTTCAGCAGTGGCCCAAGTGGGCCTGCAATTGCTCACCTGGTGACATCTACCTTTGAGTAGATGGCATGAGTAGTGGACAAAGAACTATGGATTAGCATTTTATTTGCTGAAACATATCTTCCATTGATTTGGTAATGTAAAAAGATGTTTGAAGCTTTCTTCATTATCGTATTATTATTCATATTTGACGACAAATCAGAATCATTTGCAACCCTCCCCCTCACAATAATGGAGACTTTTATGTAATAATATATTCTGTCAAATGTGAGCAACTTGTGCTGAGCAGTATTTGAGAAGTTATTAAAGTTTTTTGTCTGTAGTAACAGAAGCGAATCTTAAAGGCGCATTTGCATTTCTTTTTAATTCTATAAAAGTGAAAAGCTCACATACTAAGATGCTTTCTGTCAGATTTTTATCAAATGTCTTCTGAATTACTTTTGACTTGTTAAAATCTTTACTTTTAGTAATGATGGCTACAATGGACAGCAGATCTGCATTAGCAAACAAATCTGAGAGACATTCATGCTTGGATACATTCAGATTGACGTGAAAATGTTATTGAAGGTTTTTATATTTTAGTAATGTCATTCGTATTTGAAATTTGCATCAATTGTACAAACTTGAAAAGTATTCATTCAAGGGTGCCTTTTGTAAACGACAGTAAATTCTTTTTTTTTTATAATGCCATTTGAGAATTTTACTATATTTAGCAGTGTTAACTTTATTTGATAGTGGCTTGGTATCTTTTTAACTTTTTTTCTTTATGCTAGAAGGCCTGCTGTAAAATTAAAGGTTTCATGTTGGTTGTTCGAGTAATTTCATTACTGAATATATTTATCACACTTGGTAATATTGCAACCCATTCTCGAGATCTCGTATCTTGAATGATTTCCTTTGCGTATTGATATCCAAATAACCACTCAGCAAAAGTTTGACTAAATTCAATGATTGCCTGATCACGATGAATTGCGGTATGTCCTTGTCTGATTTTGACATTATGTTTTTTCCATCAGAGATGATACTACACCAACAAATTCCTTGCCAGGATAGACCTTTAATAGTTCTGGCCATCTTAAGGTCCTCGTTGATAAATTCGTTAAAGTTAATCAACTTCTGTGTCTGTCTTGACAAGGGCTCTGCTTCTTTATATCTACATGCAACGTCAACGACAGTCAATGAGTACTTGTACGTTATTTGACGTCTACCATGTAACTAAATTATTACTGATGAAAATTTTTAAATATTGCAAATGTAGATCCAAACGAAGTTGTATTGCAATAGAAGCAAGGAAGATTAAAAACGAGTAATCTTTCACTACAAAACATTAACATCAGAACTAATTGAGTAGCTAAAACAGCATAGCTGTGTTTGATAGTAATGGAATGAAAATAAAAATGAAATTGATAATCGCATCAATTCATCATTGAGAATTGGTGCATCCATGTCAAATGCTGGATCAGATGTATGTTTAAACATTTTATTATAATTAATATCATCCAACATGAAGACCACCCCTGCTATTGAATTTGCAGTTATAATTTTTGTGCTTCATCAGACAACTCTGTTAGTTTTTTTATTTGCACTTTGATTTTTTTTATTTTACTGACATTTGCAAGCATCACTTCAATGCTGGGTAATTTTACTGGCTGTTGTTTTCGGCATATTAATCGTGCTAGTCTTATCCTTATTTGCTGAGAATGCTTTACTGGCAATATTACCAATAGCACAAGAGCTTTTTCACAAACAATGCCAATAGCTTTCATTCCTAATTGTTTTTCAATTGGTATTGCTTTTGGAGCAATCCTTCATAATAAACCCTGAACATCACATAATCGTCCACGTTGAGCATTATGTATATTCATCTTATTATTTTATTATTTTTTTAATCACTGCAAGAGTCATCAGCAATTTCATAGATGAGATATCGATAAACGTTGATATCCATAATACCGCCAGAAAATAATCATTGACAAATATCATTAATAATTTATGGAGAATTGTAACCAGCTCATTTTCCTCCAATCAGAATTTCTACTCATTCAACATCAGAAATGGTGTTGTTAGGACAACACGATCACTTCATCTAGTACATGTATCAATAACAAATCCAGTAAATGGTTTAGGATCTTTTGGGTCATAAAATTGTTCTTATCATTTCTTTTCTAGTCTTACATCGTGTTTGAATGAATGAAAATACAGATCATCTTCTGTAGGTTTATTAGTAAATATGGAATATATATCTTTGATCCAATCATTTTCAAAGATTTAACATATTTAGTTTTTGCATATTTATCTGTTTCATAGTACCCATGTGCAGTAATTTTTACTGCTTATTCATGTCCCAAATTTCTTATATCTCTAAGACCTTTAGACATAAATTTATCCTCAATATGAACTTCAGTTTCTGGCAGTTGTTGTTGAGAAGATTGTGGTTCAGCAAAAGGTCTGCTTGAAGTGAATACTCTTCCACCTTGTAAGTGTAGAACTTCCAGAAACTTGGTAAAAGGATTTTGCAATGTCCATATCGATGAGAGTGGCAAGTTTGCTGCTGACATGAGCGGAAGTAGTTAATTTGGGATATTCATGGGATGAATCCTTATACCATGGGAAATCACTCTGCCTGACTGCCAACTAGATCGGCAGAAAACATTTAGTGTCTTTTAGCTAACAGTGTTGGGGGTGGGGGTGGCACTGGATTTGCATGGTAGTTGTAGGTCTTGAATGTATTTAAAAAAGAAATTCAAAACTAGGATGCTCATAACAAAATTTGGTAAAAAAGGTCATGAAAAGAAGTCTCAGGAAAAGAAGTCTCATACATTTTTTAAAATTCACTTTATAGTAAGAGCTGTCATATTTGATGCGAGATTGGCATCATTTGCACAAGAGCCTTAAAGATAATGATGCTGCAATGGCTGTATCAAACTGGACATCAATGGTCAAGCAGGTTTGAGACATTGTGTGTGAAGTTTGGCAACAGTAACCATATAAAAGATTTGTATACATTTAGCAGGTCTTGTCACCTGCATAATGGAAGGTCTCTCAAATTTCGTAAACTTGATATAGTAGTTCTGAGTAAAAATGATCAAATACTTTCTATATTTTATCAACTTTGACCATATTGAAAGGCAGAACAGCATTATCTGACAAAATTTTAGTCTTTGCTTCAAGGTAATAACATTGGTTGAAGGCTACGAGGAAGTGGTTTAAACAGCTTTATTTTTTAATTTATGGTGGTCATCTTTGATGATAAATTGAAATTATTAATAATAACTTAATGTCACTATGCTAAAAGGTTTGGACAAATATGATCTAAACTGATTTTTGTGGAGGTTTGATAAAAGTTTTTTTTTATATATAAGTAAGTAGTGATCTTTAGATTTTGGATCAACATCAACTGTACAATCCACAGGAACTATCAAAGAAGTTGTTATAGTGATTTATGAAAAGATGTCAAATAGCGCAAACGTTAACTGAAGAACAACAGAAAATATGACTTACAATAGACAAAATACTTTACTAAAAATCACATGACCTAAATCTCCTGTTGGGATAGAAGAATACTTATAGATAAAAGACTATTCAAGTTGATTTGACCTTATTCCCAGGTGAGATATAAGAATATCTATTGACAATAGACTTTACTTAAGCACACTTAATCTTAATTCCAGGTGAGATATCAGAAAATCAAAGGACAAAAAAAGGACAAAAGTAATAAAATATCACAATAAATTTTATTTCCTTTCCTTATCTGTGTCTTTTCTTTTTCTTCTTCTTCACTGTCTTTTTGCCTTTATCAGATTTCATAGATGATGGAGAATAAGGTCTTTTTTCCTTGGAACTGTGTTTATGTTTTTTGTGCCTTTTGCTGTGGATTTCTTTTTCTAAACAATCACTATCATTTCTTTTTCTTTTATGTCCTTTGTGTTTTGAATCTGTGTCACTGTGACTATTTCTTGTCTCTTGAAAATATAAAGCCTGTTTTTCTTGATATTTGGAGATGGGTTCAGTAGATTTCCTTTTCTTCTTCTTTTTCTTGCTTTTCTTTCTTTCACTTTTCTCTTTAACTTCAGATTCACTTGAATCTGTTGATGAAATTAGTAGAGCTTGAAGCTGTTGAATCCTGGAAAATAATGTCATAAAAGATTGAAAGAACAATGCTCATCAAATTATAAAAAAGGTAACATAAGGCAAATGTCACACCTGCTAACTTTAAGTATGATAGTGAAGTGGGACTTTATTTTTCCGACAAATATGTATAAATGGGAGTGTGAATGATAGAGTCTGAATTATTACATATGAGAAACATTTCCAAGGATAAAACTTTGTGGTTTGGGAGTAAATTTTTGGCAGATAACGTTGTGTGGGTTCATTTTAAAAAAAAAAAAAAAGAATTAACCACAAGAACAACAATACCATTTTTGTGTTGATTTAATTTCATGGATGTTCGATCAACTACATCAGCTACTGTGGTGCACCCATGTATAACATAAAAGTAATAACCACTACACCTAGCCTTATAACACTGGGATCCATGACTAGCATTTGAAGGTTAAGCATGTACTGGAAGCAGTGTTAGTGAGCCGTTTGACCTTTGGACACAAGTACAAGCCATCCGCAGTTTAGTTCAAGTCTGCGATGTTTAACCAGAGTCATTGTGCAGAAAGCACTATTCTTCTTTCAGTCATAGTGACCTTGACCTTTGAACATGGAATCGATAGGCTTCTTCCTTAACCCAAATGTAAGCTATTTACAAAGTTTATTAATGGTAGATAACTAAACTTAATGTGTAGAAATAAATTAGGAAACAGACAGATGGGATGGATATCAGAACATAATAAATTTGCTCCACCTTATCTTAGGCTTTGAAAAATTAAATCAGTGGTTGTATCACATTTTTGTTTTGTTTCATTCACTACAAATTTAATTACACCAAATTGATGTCACCTATTTATGAATCCACCAATACCTTTTCTCTTTCTCTCTCCTCTTATTGTCTTCAATATATCTGTACATAGGATCTTCATAACTCTGAAAATTAGAGAAAGAATTGTTATTCTTTCCTGCCCGGAGTACACTTCTTGAACTGTTAAGATGATGGAACAATTATCAAAATTTAAATGTCCTCCTAGCTAACTCATGTGTTAAAAACTCTGCAAAGGTTTTTAAATCTGTTAGCAATTCTTCGATTCTGCATCACAACTCATTATGACTCCTATTAAGTAAACTGACTGAATCAAAGATTTATGAGCATCTAAATCACGTCATTTTAGTATCTTCATATTTTAGCACTTAAGTAAACTGATTGAATCAAAAACTTATTAGTGTCTAAATCACAGCATTTTAATATCTTCACATTTTAGTACTTAAGTACCTGACTGAATCAAATATTTATAAATGTCTAAATCACAGAATTTTAATATCTTCACATTTTAGTACTTAAGTAACTGACTGAATCAAATATTTATAAATGTCTAAATCATAGCATTTTAATATCTTCGCATTTTAGTACTTAAGTAACTGACAGAATCAAATATTTATAAATGTCTAAATCACAGCATTTTAATATCCTCACATTTTAGTACTTAAGTAACTGACTGAATCAAATATTTATGAATGTCTAAATCATCACATTTTTGGTCACATTTTAGCAATTTCTAAATTTCAGCTTATGAACATTACAAAATTTAAGTGAACTGAATGAGATAAAAAAAAAAGTAAACATTTAACGTAGTAATGGTTCTAAACTAACTAAAACATGCATTGTATCAAAAACCATGAGTTGCTGCCAATAAGGTGGGATGCTTAAATGACTTAAGAAAAATAACAACAACACTATCTCCTTCAACATCATTTTCAGGTCAATCAAATCATCTAAACAATATGTCAGTCACTAATATCTAACTTGGTTTTTAATGATCTGCCTAGCTTATCATTAGAATCAACAATTTTTATATCACACAATTTAAAAATGAATAAAATGTTAGGAAAACTTAACCAAAATTTAAGCTGGTCAATATTTTGGTATCTACCTTCTACAGTTATGTTTTTTTCATTTAATCCCCAAAAATGCTTGTAAAAATGCTTCCGATTCTTTTATATATTTTACCAGCTATAGATATCAATATATGGGTCCCGAACAGTTAATGAACATTACACACAACTGCTGTCATGTTGATACAGGAGAAGAACAAATGTAAGGTATATTTTTATTCATTAAATGTATCACACAGATTTCTTTGCATGTAAAAGGGGTTTATTCATATACACTTTCCTAACATAAATCATTCTGAGCTTATTGCAATAACTGGCCAATACATGAAGAAAATCCTTCTCAATATATTCAGTTTTTCAGTGCTTGGCAAAGAATATTTTTGGAAGATAGTTTTTCACTCAACAGATTAATTTCAGATCTTGTTATATAGGTGGTGACTGTTTAACAAATGTGAAACCCACAGATTTTATTTGCTACATAACTGCCAAAACAAAGTTAGTTTAAATTAAAATTGGTGTTAAAACCAATCAGAACTAAAAATATATTTATTCCAAAATTCAGTATGTTTCAGATGCTACTGAAATAAATATATTACGGTCTTGAAGTTAATCACAGTCTTTACATCTACAGGTAATCTCACTTTTCAGGTGCTATAAATATTGAAAAAGCCATGAACCCTCAAAATCAAATTAAATTAATCTGGAAGTTGTGTACAGTACTCAAAATCAAAATAAATTAATCTGGAAGTTGTGTACAGTACTCCCATGAATACATTTTTATGTGGACATTATGTTTAGACAAATTTCAATCATAATATAACAAATAAACATAAATGATTATTCTGTAATTGTGATCTGCCTTATTTTGATTAAAAACTCAATGGAAATGAAAAATAGTTTATCTGTAAAATCTTTAACTGTGTTGTAAGTCTTTTCAAAACATGAAACCATTTTTTGTATGATAGTCAAAGAAGAATGTGTAAATCTGGATGCAAACAATACATAAAACACATGTATACAATGATTTACATGTTAATTGTTAACAATTTATTTTTTTATCTTGTATATACACCTGTATATCATTCTACCTGAATGATATTCTGACCACTGACATTTACCTTGACACAAAATTATGTTGTTTAGAAAAAGATAAAGAGAATGAATTAAATACAAAACATTTTGATTTACCATCAGACATTATGAAATGTACAAACAATAAAATCCAAATTGCTGATCCAGTGTCAAAGAAAAACATCCATCATAACAAATCAAATATTTTTCCCTAATCAATGAATTTCATATATGTAAGCAATCACACAGAATATAAATAATTTCTGTTATATAAAGTGGATGAATTATGTACTGAACTATCTCTTCCTTTACAAGAACAACTGATTTTTAATTCAGATGTAATTGCAGCTATCATGCTACTTAAGAATATCCAGCCTGGAGAAAGCTATCAAATATAATATCCATAACGTATACATGGAAACAGTGTTTGGCAGTTTTATCGAACCAATAACAAGCAAACACTTTTTATGAATATTATCATTGTTGATTATCATAAATGTTTTAAAAAAAAAATTATATGCAGCATCTACAATGATCACCAATCTTATATTTCACACAGTGTGGGCGTTACAAGAAATTTGCTTTTGAATAGGGCTGTCAACGGGTACCCATGTAATCGGGTACCCGACCGTAGCGAAAAATCCAGGCATTGAAAATTAATGAGTACCTGTTCACAAAAATAAGTTGTCAACAACATTATCAAAATATCATATATCATCAGCAGCAAGCTGGTCTGAGTAGTCCGAGTTTCCTCTGACCCTTGCCACCCCATTTTTGACATTTGGACATTCATGTTGCGTCAGAGCACATTTCCTATCGAAAAGTTGAAATTCGCCAACACCATTTCATGTCGGCATGGGGTAGCTGCTTACATGCCGGCGCAGCAAACTTGAGCAATCTTTCATTGAGATATACCTGTATGAAATCGATAGGAATATAATTTATTTTCTCAAAAATCGTGAGCATAGCATTTGTTATGCCTTTAATCCACTGACAGACGAGACGAAAGCACATCATTGCTGAAATTTGACCCGGATCTGGAAATTTGCATTCATAGTCATGTGACTACACAAATCTCACAACCATCTTGTCAATGACATCAGAGGTCATACAGTCACGTGATATCGACAATAAACAAATTTTCAAAGTTGTTGTAAATAAAATTTGGACATATTTTATAGTAGCCACATAAATAAATATAGTCTGTTCTCTCCTCATTAAGCCATACAGATGCTAAAAATAGAATTCGAGGAAAGTAGAACAAGGTTTGCTATGATACTGTAAGGAAGTGCAAGTTAAGGGACAATCGTACTCTTATATTGAAGTTACATAAAGCAGTCTTTTCTAAAATACGGTCTATGGGATTAATGGAATGTTAATAGAAACAAGATTTTTGGAAGGTGGATATACAGAAAAAGCATAATCCATATATGTTTAGTGGGGGAAAAAAAGTTGTTGGTCAAGGGTTGTACATGTCTTACATGTTCCAACGAGTACCTGGGTACCAGTTAAATGGCGCAATGGGTAACCAGGTCAGTTTTCCATGGTTTTTGACAGCCCTACTTTTGAATGACAGTTACATGGCACATGGTTGGCCATTCATCTTCCAAGTACAATGTACCTGATGATTTCACAATTAAAAATGTAGAACACCTGATAATTTCACAATAAATAAAGTAGTACACCTGATGATTTCACAATGAATACAGTAGTCCACTTAATGATTTAACAATTAAAAAGTAGTACATCTGAGATTTCACAATAAAAAATGTAGTACTTCTGATAATTTAACAATGAATAAAGTAGTACACCTGATCATTTCACAATGAATACAGTAGTCCACTTAATGATTTTAACAATAAAAAGTAGTTTATTTATTTTATTTTTTATGGTTTAACGCCATTTTTCAGCACAATATAGGCTATACATGGCGGCCAGTATTATTGGTGGAGGAAGAACCCGGACAAACCCCGGAAAGAACCACCGACCCACGAGAAGCTACTGGCAAGCTTTCTCACATAACTACATTTGCCGAATCTTAGACTCGAACACACGCAGACAGAGGTGAGATGGCAGTGGTCCGTAACGGACAGCGCTTTAGACCACACGGCCACTCTGGGTCCATAAAAAGTAGTACATCTGATGATTTCACAATGAAAAATATAGTACACCTGATGGTTTCACAATAAAAAAAGTAGTATACCTGATAATTTAACAATGAATAAAGTAGTACACCTGATGATTTCACAATAAATAAAGTAGTACACCTGATGATTTCACAATAAATAAAGTAGTACACCTGGTCATTTCACAATGAATACTGTAGTCCACTTAATGATTTTAACAATAAAAAGTAGTACATCTGATGATTTCATAATGAAAAGTATAGTACACCTGATGATTTCACAATAAAAAATGTAGAACACCTGATAATTTAACAATGAATAAAGTAGTACACCTGATGATTTCACAATGAATACAGTAGTCCACTTAATGATTTAATAATAAAAAAGTAGTACATCTGATGATTTCACAATGAAAAATATAGTACACCTGATGATTTCACAATAAAAAATGTAGTATACCTGATGATTTCACAATGAATAAAGTAGTATACCTGCCGACTTCACAATGAAAAAAGTAGTGAAAATGAGCGAAAGATTGGACCTAATTATCAGAGGATTTGAGATAGCTGGACTTGTTTAATTCAGTAATTTGGGGAATAATTACCTGAGCATCATTTGTAAGTACCATGAGACTTGATTGACATGATGTTGATATAGTGGCTTTGTTCAACAATCTGTGCAGTGTGAGCTTTAATAATCTGCTGTAATTAGAGTATATACATAGCGTTTGATTTATAATTGTATTTCAAGAAATAGTTATAGTAATTTACAGGATTGCTGTTCTTTTGGAATATAAATGCATGAATAAAATGAAATGTGCTTTCAGATGAATTTAAATGTTTAAACAATAGTTGTACTCAAATGAAGGATCAACTTGAATAAGTATTAATTTAATTTTTTATATGTTTATTTTGTATTTTTTTTTTCTTTCATTTTTAGTATTACTACTGTTTGAATACCATATGCTTTTTCTATATTTTCTCACTGTTTTTACTTACCTCACATATTGATTTAAGGCAGTGAGTATAAAATTACAGCTATCGGACACAGTACCTTATCAAATGTGTGCATTGAAACAAAAAAAAATGATTAATATTTCTTGCTTCAAAAGGTTTAAAAAATAAAGCAAACACATATAAAAGCTATTATTTAATTACCAAATTACAGTATTGACCTTGATTTCTCAAATACAAGTAGCTGTGTTAATCTCAACGAATAAAACACTGTAAGAAAATGGGGGGTGGGGGGGGCATCATCCTTTGTGGCTCATTTTTCGTTGGAGATTAAATTTGTGGTTCAAGGCACTAACAAAAACCACGAAAATTGATCCCCCATGAATACTGATGATACTACAGTGTATTTAAGATTACCTAAATAGAGACTAGGCAATGAAGTAGATACAGCAAAATGTGAAATACTTTAAAAAAGTTTATGACTAAGAATTAAACCTCCTTTTGATTGATACCATGACATCCAATGTCTTATTTGCCAAAAAAGTAAACACAAAAAGCTTTCTATTGGAAATATTTAATTGAAAACATCTTAAAGTTGTGTAATGGTACACAATTATATTTTAGTGCTAAGAGAACCATACAATGACTATCCTTAAAATTCCTATCCCCTACAGCCCCTCTAAGGGAATACTCTCGAGAAATCACTGATAAATTTTTAAGTTTTGTCTATTTAAAATTATCCATATTTATGATGCTTAACTTCTTTTAAATGTTTGTCTTAATTCCTGTTTTAGAAAAAGTTTGAACTCACAACTGGATAAAAATGATAATCCAGTCATAGGTTGTCTTTATCAACTCTTCTAATAAACAATGAACATTGCCACTACAATTCTTTCCTAAACTGATATTATTTCTACTTCCCTGTTGAACTATTAGTGAAACTGTAGCTGTACACAATTTTGCATACTACCATTTA
Organism: Unio delphinus; assembly: GCA_029339505.1. Taxonomy (NCBI): domain Eukaryota; kingdom Metazoa; phylum Mollusca; class Bivalvia; order Unionida; family Unionidae; genus Unio; species Unio delphinus. Next base: position 941,836 of record JAQISU010000263.1, read on the forward strand.
CTTAAAAACTTACACTGATCATTTGCTATGGTTTTGTGCTACAAGCTAATAGTTTGCTACCTAAAATCCATGATTTCTTGTGTCTTCCTCTTCAACCTCTCCCTCCCTGATTTTCTTATATATGCAGTGTCTGTAGCTTGTTAACATGCTCAATACTAAAAGTTGGAGAACTTTTTTGTCAAATCCATTTGCCATTTTTGTTTTCATGTTAAGTTTGAAAATAATTTAACCAATGCTAACATTACTGAAATTAACCCTGATGTCAAGGAAGTGTATTTCTGTATTACCCATTTCAGTCTCGTTGTCTGTATACTGGCTGACTTGAACTTTGGACAATTTTTGTCCCCTCTTCTATGTCCATAGCCCTTGCAATGCCAGCCTAGAAAGAAAGAAGAAAGAAGAGTCAAGTTTTGTGGAACATAGTCTTCTCAGTACAATCTCTTTCTGACACTCAAATGATCCAGAATTTTAACATGGTTGTCGATGATGTCAGAAAGACTACTTTATCTGACCTTGCTTACACTTTTGCAGACAATGGACAAAAATAGATATTAGAATTTTGGTCCAAAATCTCAGATTCAGATTAAATCTTTGGCATTAGAATATCCATTTTTTTTCTATTAATGCATCATAATGTTTTCAAGTTCCTCAAAGTATTGAGCAGTATTCAGTCTTTATCATGAAAGCTTCAAATTTACCTTATGTATGCTCACAGGACTAAAATAATGCAGCTTTCTTCCACATTTTTATCCAAAAAGTCTTAAGACTTTCTCATGATGTCTATTTTGCACAAGAGATATATATTTTACTTCGTTTGTAAACCAAACATAAAGCAGACATATCATAAATAAGGCAATTATATTTCTTAGTTGTGTTTGTACACACAGCATGCCAGGCGACAAATATTATATACCACTGTCAAATAACTGGAAATAATTTTTTTTTCAAAATTGGAGTCTTATTCACATAAAATACTTTTGTGTAGAATGACAGATTTTCACAGATCTGAGAAACATGACCTTAAGCAATACCACTTAACAGTTTTCTTATTGATCTGAGATATACTACGTATGTTTTAACATGAGTAAAAAAAATCCAAGAGTGCTGCTGTGGATACAATTTAAACTGAGTACATAATAAGAAACATTTTTTTACCTCAAATGTACCAGTAATGAAGTCCAAATATGTTTTCTACAAGATTGCAAAGAAAGTCTCTTACTGTTAATAGGAAAATCACATCAGAGACAATTCTGAGTAAGCCTGTTCAAAGAAACCACTCTAACATATTATATCAATACTAGCTGAGCCATTCTAATGAAGATGGTGAAAACAGGTTTCCAACAGGGTTCCACAGAAGCCACACTGCTGCTAAGGCAGTCATCAGGACTAAATTTTGACAGAACATGTCCTAAGAAACTGCAATAATTTCAAAGAGTACACCCTTAAAAACATTTTTACCAAGTCTGATCAAAATAAGCTCAGTCATTAAAAAAAAACAACAAAGAAATTAAAGACAGGATTTTACATATGGTTACTAAGAAGGCATTTAGGGTAGCCACAAAAATTGCAGTTTTAGTATAGCATGTCTCGAAGAACATTCCTACCAAGCTTGACTGCAAATGGCTGTGAAGTGTTTGAGAAGAAATTTAAAACGCCTAATGTTGATGGATGACAGATGACATATACATTGCATGATAGATGCAGGGCAATATCATCAGCTCATTTGGTTTTGTGACTAGGTGAACTGAAAATCTAGCAAAGTTTGAAGCACAAGAAAAATAAGTCACTGTGACCTGTTTTTGCGGGTCAAAAATAATTGCCTTCAAGATGAACCAATCAGGCTTTGTGGTTGTATATAGAACAGTGTCTGAGAAATCTTAACTCATGATAAAGCATAACATAAAAACTGTAAAATGAAAATAGGTCACTGTGGCCTAACTTTGCCTGTGATGATCAGTACCATTCAAAAACCCATAAAATTTCCTTATTTGGTGCATACGAAAGTGTCAGAGAAACTAAATGCAAAAATATAACACTGATACCTACATCAGCAATGCAATAAAAGTGATCAATATATCTCATCCATGCTTCTCATGCAAGAACACAAAATTGTGTAGACACTAATCTGACAGTGCCTTCTAGGGCAGCAAATCTGAGTATACATTATTTGCAGTTAGGCATTACACCCCTTCTCTATAATTTGAAAAGAGCTAATGGAAGGAAATACCGTAATACTATCTAATGGCTCATAATTTAATTCAATTTAATACTATACAAAAGGTTTTTTATAACACAGTATGCATCTGTGATAGTGCTATAATTTTTAATGTACAAAATCTACTTTAGAAAACTTGTTACAATACCTTGATCTACCACTTTTAGGCATTATGGGTAAAACTTGTATTAGACTATAAGCCCCAAAAAAATATAGAAAACTTGATGTAGCTCGTACACTGCATATCTTTCACTTCTTTTCCCTGTGTCATGGAAAAACTTTTGGTAGGTATTTTGGCTAGAAGTCTTTGGGTCTCTTCATTTTTAGACAGATTAGGAATATGTTCCTCTGATCTCTTCACATCCTCCTGAAACAAATTGACAGCAATAAATGTGCACTTAATCTATAGTTCATAATTTGCAGGTTTAATCTAATTTCCTAAGTTTATATGCCATGACTGTCCATGATGATTGAGCTGCATGAAAATAATGTTACCAATATTGGGTCTTTGATCTGCGATGAATGGCTGCATAGAATTCTTCTTACAAAAGTGAGTCCCTGCTCTGTGATAATTGGGCAATGTGGAATTCCTGATTAAAATACATGCAGCTGTTGTGATCATGATAGAAGTACAACTGAGACACATTTCACCTAGCAAAACACTCTACATGACTTTTAAAAGAAATGTACAGAGTATAGCAAGTTTACATTTCTGTATAGTTTTAACACTGTAATTTCTTGCATGCTGCATGTACCCTTTCCACTTAGGAAAACTGGAAGATGCCATGCCCTTTATCTTGTTTGCCATGCTGCTCTTTTTTGAATTCTATGTCCTTTGTGGGCCTTTTTCCCAATGCCAACTTTAATGCCCCGTCTTCTATCCCACACTTCTGTGTATTCAAATGTACAGATATTACTGTTATAGTTTTACCTATTTGTAACCAAGACATTGTAATCTAACTATTGACAGCAGTCACAATTTGGTAGGAATATTTCATTTTCTAAAAGATAAGATCTGAGGATACACCAAAATGTAATAGAATGGTTATCAAATTATTTTTTAAAAGGCATTTCTTTCTTTCAGAATCAGAATCAGAATCAGAATCAGAAGAAGAAGAAGAAGAATCAGAATCAGAATCAGAAGAAGAAGAATCAGAATAAGAAGAAGAAGAAGAAGAAGAAGAAGAAGAAGAAGAAGAAGAAGAAGAAGAGGAGGAGGAGGAGGAGGAAGGAGGAGGAGGATGTCTAATAAAATTTAAAATTTCCTTACAGGTAACTTTAAGTTTTATTAAACTCTTGGTTTTAACAAGCCTTTTTTTATAATCACTATACACATATAAGGTCTACCGGTACTATGAATTTGTATCTTAAAGCCCCAATGCCATTGTTACCCACATAAATTGATCTATCCCAAATGATCTAGATAATAATGAATCTTGAAAGATATTGGTCCTAAATATCATTGGGTTCCATTAAAACCAAATATCGAGATGTCATCAAATTATCAGCCAAGTAATTTCGTCCTTGAACTGAGAAACCCTGCCATTTTTCACATGTGATTGAATAAATCCAATGTTGATCAGCCACATCTGTGGATCAAGTGATTTCAGCCCAAAGATGAACATCATAAACATATAAAGCAACACCATGCTACACTGAATATAGTAGCTTATCATTATGGGATATAATATTCTCATTTTGAGTTTGATATGATCCAGTATTTGGCCAAGCACTTACAAGTACATGTATATTTTCTTTAAAGGTATAACTGATGTACATTATTTTTTGCAAGCCCTTGTCATATGCATACCAATTACAAAATATCGAAATCCACAACAGCTCAAGTTCACCTTCAAAGTATTTGAGTGCCTAAGCTGATCACCAATATTCACCTTAGTTTTATTTTTATCTAATGCATGCTCTTTCATCTAGATCCACTTAAAACAAGCAGGCCTGCTTCTCTTCATTCTCTCTTTACTCAATTTGTCTGCCCTTTACAAATATTGTTATTAGTCACCAATTGAATTTGTTGAGTGTACCCTTTACTACTTTTGATGTAAAATATCGGAGTGATGGGCAACTTCAGTGACTGATGAATATATGAACATCTTTTAAACCTAACATCTTATATAATTCAAAGAGCAGTTTAAGACAGATAGCTTTTTAACAACTCATTTCCTTGTTCCAAACATTAGTTAGACTGGAAGTATGGTGAAATTTATGAAAGGTAGTTGCACTGGGGTTTTAAAGTTACATATATGTAACTTATTCCAACACTGTGAATCCAGAATCCTAGAAATAAATGCCAACATTTGTGGTTTCTATAAAAAAAAAAAAAAAAATAACTTCAGGCAACTGAACTTGTGGAATTTGATTTATATTTTTTATTTGAAACTAAGTTAAATAATAATTTAACAAATAAAAACATTTAAAGTGACATATTTCAGTTATGACCTGGAAGCCATAGTAACCCAGTAGGATACTAAGCTTGTAATCCAAGGAATGTGGGTTCAATACCTGCCAAGGCCATCCTGTTGATTAATAGGTCGTTCATGAGCTTATAATATTCTAGAGACAGACATGTTTACAATTTGGTTGGAATATTCCATTTAGAATGACTCAAATCAAGACAAATTGAAAATGTGCACAAATAATTCAGTTCTGTTTTAAGATCCGACTCTGAAAAAATTTACAGCTGCATAGTAATTCTGGAGAAACGTGACAAATAGATCTAACTTTCCCATTAATATTGGCTCACAAATATGGAAGAAAATTAATACAGATAATGTATGCATTAATTTGTTTTTATTCTTGCAGCATTTTGGGGAGGTGGATAGACTATATATAAAATATAGTAGATTTAGAACTAAGTATTCACTTTTTAAAGACTTGAGGGTTTTGCCATTTTCAATTAAAATCTTGGATTGGAAAGAAAAAATAGAATGGCAATGAACAGGATAAATAGTTCAGGTGATCTATTTGATGAGGAATAATCTTTTCTGATTGTGTAGGTGTGGGATAATTTTTTATATGTCTCATCACTAATTCAATTTCTAGGACGATGGAAAATTGTTCCAAAGAATGGAATGCAAATTAGAACATGAAGCCTAACTCTAATCACATACATACACTTTGAGATGATGCAATTAACGCAATGTGGATTTCTGGCAACTCTCAGAACTTGGCTGTTGGACATTAGCATTTTTATTTGGGGATGTTAATAAACCTAGACTGATGAATAGTGCTTTCAGTTTTGTGTATGCATTGAAAGATATGTTCCATGATACCACTTCACTGTGGTACTGATACCTGAAAGGCTGTTAAATTGATGGACTTTTATTAAGTTTAACAATGGCACATCTAATACATATATACCTTGTTTACATACATTTTTGATGTTGGACCATTTCCAGATGCTTATATTTCAGTTAAGTACTGCACAACATATGTATTCGTTTGGCTATTGAAAGTCTCAATGAAAAATGTGTGAATTGAGGTAAATAATGAATTTTAAAATATTTCTGCTCACATTAATTTGATGTACATGTATTTCATATAACATACACTGAATTAAATTAGTTGTGTAAGACCTGTAATTGAACAAGATAGTGTTTTCACAGGTTGCTGACCTTACAAGTCTGTTGAACAGTACACTTATTGCTTAATATTTCCAATGCTGATTCTTTAAATCTAATCAGTATATGAATCATGATGCATAAGACAGTAAACATTTTACACGATTTCAGCTTGCAACATAGACTGACATCATGTGGCTTCATAAATATAATACATGTAGCTAGAATATACATCTTACAACAAAAATTTGGTTTTACACCAGTCTGCAATGGACACTTTCTTAGCTAACTGAAACTACTGTAAAAAGATAATCGTACATTTCCTGCCTTCACTTACATAATACAATAATTTAGTGTCACATTGGTATGTCACTTAGCAAATAAGGTAAATTTCTGTTCATGTACTTTGGGAAGAAAAAAACTGACTGAAATATTTTCCAAAATTTATATGTTCCCTGCTTTGAAACTGAGCAACAAATCAATTGTACCTGTTGCAGATTTTCCAATTCTATATCAACAATAACAGCTCACAGTATAATAGTAATACAAATTGCAACAACAACATACAATAACAGCTCACAGTATAATAGTAATACAAACTGCAACAACAACATAAAAACAAGCTGTGATAAAATAAGGTGCCCTTCTTATCATAAAATTCATGTTTAAAGTAGTCTTTCAATTGAGACATGTTTAAAGTAGTCTTTCAATTGAGACATGTTTAAAGTAGTCTTTCAATTGAGACATGTTTAAAGTAGTCTTTCAATTGAGACATGTTTAAAGTGCTCTTTTGACTGAGAGACAGGTTTAAAGTGTTCTTTCTTAAAGATAATTACCAGGCTCTCTTCAACTTTGTAGATTAACTATTCTGATTGGTAATGATGTGCATGTTTTTCTAAAAGTTAATTGCTCTAATTTAATTTGCAATCACTGTAAAAAAAAGAAAGAAGGCTCTTTACCTTAATCATGCCTTGATGATGCATAGCTGCAAGTAGAAAAAATAATAATAAATACCAATACCTAGCCACCCTACTGTGATTTCAGCCTCACTAATGTTGTCGATTATACATGGTTCAGGAATTCCTGTATTTTTGTTTTACTGCAGTACACCCCTTGGCATGGCTTTTGGACCATTAAATCCAATGCAAGCAATTATTTGTGCCTTTTAAATCTTTTGTGTTGTCCAGAATTTTGGGACTGGGAGAAACACTGGATCCTAGATGCAAAATGAGGTGAAGAACTGAACTGATATTGTGGTTGTTACAAGCCAACAATTTAAATACCTTAAGTAAATGCCATTTTCTGATATAGATATATTCAACATAATTTGATTTGATTGAACCATAAAAAGTGATGTTCACAAAAATAACTGAATTCACAATACATATTTAAATAAAAGATGCACTTAGGTCACAAAGTCACATACATTGCAAAGGGAATTTTAAACATTTAAGCAACAATTTATAATTAACACAAGTGACCATAACATATTTAACACGATACCCAAGTTAATTTTTTTGCTAAAAATGTATAAACGTTACGAGCATATTGTGTCACACTTTAATATGTCACAACTGTATGATCTTAACTAAGTAACAGCAAAGAGTGAAACCAACAAGTTTTGTAAAATTCAACAAACAAATGATTTTTCTATGATACAAAATGAAAATTTAAAAGAAACTTAGTTCTGTGAATCAAATCTCAAATAGATTTACAAGTTCTATCACAAGTCCAAAAGTGTATAGTATTCTGAATTCCAGTCTTGAATGTGATGATCTGCCAGTGGTCATGAATTTGCTAATGTGCCACTAGTCTTGATGAATCTAAAATGCCATTGAATGAATGCACAATAATTTGCAAACTAGTAATTTAGTCATAAAGCCAATAAGCATTGTATAATTCCAATGAATAGGTTATGTTAATAAATCTTCTCAAATAAAAAATGAATACAACTAAAATTAATTTCACTAAGACTGATGTTAAAATATAGAATAAAGAATTTCTGTTTACTGCAAACAGCAGGAAATCCTAAGGGAAAAATAATTTTTGGGACTCTTAAGCTAAGTAAATGTATTTACCTACAAATAAAAAAAATGATCTTAATACATAATCTACTATTAAAGACAAAAACTCCTTATGTAATATATTATTTAGAAGAAGAAAGAAAAAGACATTAGTCAGATAGGCCCAACATCCGGGGTGGCTGTGGGAGATAAGTGCCCACTTTCCTTGGAAAAAACCCAATGGTTTTCATCTGATAGAGCCTCTGACAACCAAATCTAGCTCCAGGCCCTTACGAGTGGCTTGACAAAGTCCAGTGGTACCTGTTTAAACAAACTGGAACAGGGATGACAGGCAAATTTCTGATGCCTCAAAATCAAATGCTTCGGGCAGATGTGGCTTATTAACCTTGGGTGGTCACCCATCTAGGAAAAGGTAAACTTTGACTTCAAACCTTCGCTGCCTTACGACTATACCCTCTCATGGGAAAGGCTGAGGGAGTAAACACTAACAGAAAATCTGGAGACAAGAGTCCCTATGGTGACTTGGCATTGTTTTCATTGTCATCTTGGCAACTCTTGCGATGCCACTAGTGCCATGACATATCGGCTTGTCCTTTGACTAGGACCCATCAGTTGCATGGAGAGGGGAAATCAGCTGCATGAGCAACAACTGATTCTCCATATCACCCTGCTCAGGCTTGTGGCCTGGGGAGGACACTCCAGCTTTACTTCACATCATCGACACAACACGGGAAGCAGCAGTTTACCGGCTACAGTTACAGGTCCCTCAGAGAAGAGAACTATACATTCTTACGGCAAGGAAGCCAGAGAGTGTTGGTGTTGAATTCATCAGGAACTCTCTGCTGGGGATGATACAACCCTGCTAGCAAGGAAACAGAAGACTAGGGCTCTCCATTACGAATTGCTGCCATCTCACCTCTGTCTGCATGGGTTTGAGTCTAAGATTCAGCTAATGTAGTTATGTGAGAAAGCTTGCCAGTAGCTTCTTGTGGGTCGGTGGTTCTTTCCGGAAAGAACCACTGACCCATGAGAAGCTAATGGCAAGTTCTGTAGTTTTCCTTTTATTCCTTAAGACCATATTTTAATGGTCACTTTTATAGGATGTACAGCAAAGTTGTAAGGGTAGGCAGGTCTTCTTTGTCTTGTATATGCAGTAAAATCGGAACTCAAAGAAACATTGCCACTGTTCACAAACTTTGTCAAAATATCTATAATGCATATGGCTTAAACATTCTTCTTTATAGAAATGATATGCAATAACTTTCCCTAAACGTATCTTGCATCTCTTTGATTTACCTATATTGGGTTATTCCACGTCCTGATTGTCCTTGTGCAAATTCGCTCAATGGATTCTCCCTCTGCACTCATCAAACACATCTCACTAGCTATTGTCAGCCAACCTCTTAGTCTTTTAAATGCCAAAATTGAAATTCCCGATCACATCAGCTCCAATCATTACTGCTAACCAATGATTTATATATGTTATATGTAATGGGCATATAATGAAAGTGGTGCTTGATTTTTGTTCTCTTAGTTTAAATTGTTTTCTTGTCAGAGGTTTGGGATTACAAAATCATGTTTTAAGCATGGTATGCTATATTGCAATACGATATCTCCATTTCATGAAGGAAAAAATGATCCAAGCAATTTCATTACAAATTATTTACTTTTCTCCCAGATATAGCACCTGTCATAGGTTGTACTTTATTGGACAGGTATCATAAACGGCTGATGATTCCGTTTCATGACAGTGGCAGTATGATAAAGACCATAGGTGCTCGACGGGAGCATGACGTGGAAGAAAAAAAAAATCAATAATCAAATGGATAAAAAATCATAAAGAGTGACTAAATTGCCTTCTTTTACCCCCATGAACCATTCTGACATAGGACCCTCTCTATCATAGTATGATAGAGAGAGAGAGTCTTATGTCAGAATGGGTCATAGGGGTAAAATAAGGCAATTCTGTCACTATGATTTGTTCCCCTTTAGATTATTGTGAGGTGAGGTTTGTTTTCTTCACATGAAGCATAGGGGCTCATTACAAAGCAAATTAGGAGTATTCGTCTATGAATCAGGGTCTAACCTGTAACAATATAATATTGTTTAATTTGCTTTGTAACGAGCCCCTGTGCATGAAGCTCGTGTCGAGCATCTGTGATAGACTGACCGTTCCGGAACTGAAGTAATCTCCAGAAGGGGTTATGTAAGTTGGTTAAATTCTTCAAAAGTTAAAGTAAATGTATAATATAATGTCCGTGAATACATTTGATTATTTTCACTTTCATTCTGTGTATGTGTTACTACGATTATCTTTTGATTATATGTGACGAAACAAGTACGACCGAGTGACTCCATTACATTAATTCAGCTAATAATGATTCATATAAAATCACATAAATCGTATTTTATGTTGCTTTATATTACTATTCAAACAAAATAAAACAAAATCACGATTCATGTGTACACCGATATATACACAGAGAATATATAAATGCATTTTTAAAAATACTTTTAGTTGGTATTTTCCGTATTTTACTGTAAGTTATAGAAACTAGACTAATTTTTACAAATCGTTTGACCAAAAAATGCAATTTATTGTTCAGATATACAACTCAAACAAAAGATAGAGTGAAACTAAGATTTAAAAAAAAGCCAACAGTAGTGCGCTGGCTTAATTATAAATTACACCAAGTAAGCTGTAGGCATACCAAGATAAATTTGCTGTTTAGGACATGAGCGCAGACATATTGGATTGGCCTTGCCGCTGAAGGATATGATTGGTACAATATAAAGTTATGTCGGTTTTCATTAGCTAAAGTTATAGGCTAAGGGAAGTCACTCTTGACAAGCCGAACGACCCAGTCGCTTTGTAAGTTTGTGTGAGTTTAATGGTATTAAATCAAATAATGTCAAAACGAAGATACTGCCGTGTTTGCAGTTAGACACTTCTTAGTGTTCACAATAATTTAGCTGGTGTGTTTTGGGAGGTGGTTTGCAGTCGTAATTCTGAGGGCAAATTGTCGATTATAAGCGGCCGAACCATTGATATCGGCATAATTTAATAATCGTAGACACTGTATCTTACTTTCAGTCTACGAAAGTATTTACCTGGCACAATTACGGACTGGCTGAAAATATTGTAACCCCTTTCTGCCTTGAAAATTTAAATCCGCAGTGCAAACATGTAGTATTCTGAACTTTTTAATTTTGACTCGCTTAAGCACTGTCACTATTTCAGAATATACAAAGCACACACACACACATATATATTGTTGATAAGGATAATTCATGTTGTCAGACATTTCGCCGTACTTTATTGATAAAACGTCAGACTCCTGTGCTACAAGCTATGTTCCCGAATTATCTTTCAAATAGACATGCTTTCAAATAGACGACCTCTTGTCGGAAAGTTCGCTTATTATGTCACTCATTTTGACGCACTTCACAGAAGACATTTATTTCCGTGGCACCATTGTAATGATGTTACAGTAAACACATATATTGTAGAGCAACATCAATTACAAATAGAAAACTGAGGTATATAAGAAAAGTTACAAAGAAATTTATGTAGCATTTCTAAAGTTTTTTAAAAAATATATATCTTGGTCATAAATTTTGTTTTGGGACAGATCATGTCCCCACAGCTACAATAATCAAACTGAGAAAATCTTGATGGTATTATGATACATATTTACCTATAATAAAATATATTAGATTTAGCAGATGACTTTTCCGAAACTTAATTTGCATTGTAAACATACAGAACCTCAGCCCTTGAATGTACTTTTTTTAAAACTTCAAAACTGTTTTGCATCCATGTCACCATGATAATTTATTGCTCTAGAAATGCAAATAATCAGAGACATAAGACATGAAAGTTCCTGGAGAAGTTTTTTTTTCCATTATCATTTTTTTCATTATCAAAATTTTAAAAACAAAACAGTTCAAAATAAGTTAAATATCATAATCATTGTAATGGAAAATTTAATGTTATAGTAAAAATGTTAATTCTCAACGGAAAAATCCTAATAAATTTTATGAAACAAAAATGTAGTGGATGCTGTGTTAAATAAATAAATAAATATATATATATATATATATATATATATATATATATATATATATATATATATATATATATATATATATATATAATGAGGAATTTGGATTGCACCTAATCTTTAGAAATTCTAAGTGCTTTACAACATTTATAATGATATGAATACAAAAAACAAAACACCATGAAATTAGAAAAGATATATATATATATATATATATATATGAGTGTGTGTGTGTGTGTGTGTTTATTTTATATTTCCACAAATTTTAATAACAAACATCTGAACATCAGTAGCAACACATAAAACTTAATAACACTGTACACCATTTCAAACAGTGTTAGTGATGCAGTCAGCAGCAGTGAGTCACATTGCTAGCATTTGTTGAGTATGTTTCAACTGTTTTTATTAAGCTAAGTAACAGAAAAGAGTGAAAACCAACAAGTTTTGTAAAAGTCAACAATTATTTTTTCCCCCAGAATACAATGTGAAAATTGTTCAAGAACTTAACTGTTTTGTGTATTCATTTTAAAATAGTCCGAAACGTTTATCCCAACTCCAGATATATGAATGTCCAACTGAATTCCAGTGGTATTCCAATATTGAATGTGTTGTTGTGCCTTTAGTCTCAAATATGCTAATTTGTATGTTACGATGTACTAACAGTCTTTTGATGCATCACAATAATAAAATCACAAAATGTTTTTGTCTGAAATCACAAGGAGTCCAAACTTTTTGTTCCAATCCAAAATTATTATTGATGAGCACTTTGCATTTCCAGTTAATAGTAATTTGAATAAATAATTTCAGCCAAATCAAATTCTTTACACATCAGTAGGAATGATTCTGCTAAATATATTAAAGCATGAATGCGTAATTTCTTAAGTAAACAAGATTATATAAAACCTAACATACAAAAAATAAAACCAGGATGAGGGTCAAAAGCTCATTACTGGAACATTTAAAGATGTGGACAAGATAAGGTCTATTACTAATATTATAATATAGATTTTTCTTGTGGGGGATTGGATGTCCTACACCCAGACCCAACCATAGGAAAATATTAGATATATATTTATTTGTTGACAAAATACAAGTTCCTGGTCAGATATGCATAAACCTGATTGTGGACAAGGTCAGGTACTTATTACCGATGTATATAATACATAATCATGGAGAGATAAAACTAACACACAAAAGAAATTAAATATACAAACACCTTTCCTCATAAAAAAGGGAAAAAATACACTAAAGATTTTTTTTAATTATTAGGCTAATATACATGTGATTATAATTACAAAGATGAAGTGTTATGAATGGCTCAAAATAAACTTGAAGCAATATGAGCTTCTATAGATATGAAAGTACATCAGCAGTTAGATTATCTTTTTCTTAAAAGTAGGTACTAACCCAGTATTTCTAATAACATAAAAAAATGAACTGGTCTCTTCGAGGAGGAGTGTGTTCCACTTGCCAGATCTTATTTGTTAAAATCTAAATTGAAATTGTCTTTCTTTTCTCTCAGCGTCTGTATTTCTCTCTCTTCCTTTTCAAATTGCATTTGTATTAGCCTGTATTCCCTTTCTTTTTCTTTCTGTCTTTCATCATTCTGCAACTGCAATTCTCTTTCTTCTTCCTGTAGCTGTATTTGTCTCTTTCCTCATTCTGCAACTGCAGTTCTCTTCATTATGTAGTTTTATTTTTGTCTCCCTTTCTTTATCATGCTGAATAAGGTTATCGAGTTCATGCTGGTTTACAGTGATGTAAGCATAATCACATGTCTGACCTTGTTTACATAACACTCATTGTCAAAAACATATTACAAAATATGGGTCATTGTTTTGAAACCCTCACATTGTCCGGGAATGTTGCAATCAAGTATGACTCTATTGATATAAATGTGCGAACATTATAGGTACATGTAATTAATTCTTATTTTTAATAAAGAGGGAGCTAAATGAGTGAAAATGGAAGACCGTTTTCCCAAAAAAAATCACAGCTGCCTTGAGCTAGTATAGAATCTATTGCTTTGATAGCATGTCCTTCAAAGATAGCTAAGTGACAAAGTCGAATCCAGGAAAAAAAGTCACAGGAAAAAAAGTCACAGGAAAAAAAGTCACAATGAAAAAGAGCCCTAGGAAAAAAAGTCACAGGATAAAAATAAGTGAGAATATCACACAAATTTAGAAACCATAAATAATATATTACGATGGAGATAATTTTAAATAAAATTCAAATATATACACTCCGAAAAATTTCAACTTGTAATGAAAACTAAATCCAATAGAACAATTATCTAGCTTATAATAACATTAAACGTTTGGCTGAAACCGGTATGTTGAATTGTTTAACAATCCCAGGCTACAAAGGGACATTACATCATAAAAATCTTTTGTTCTGCCAATGTAACAAATTAGTGTCTTACTTGGCTTCAGACCTATATCACGTTAATTTTAGACTGTTCTTAGTATGTATATGTCATGTATTGTCATTAACTGATTGATTCCAATACTTTTGTTTCCTTATCTTACTGTGTTTAAGATATTAAAAATTATTTTTTTTACAGACATCTAATGTCATCAGTGGCGTAGCCAACCCTCGTGTGATGACCAAAAATCTATTATCATGCATTATTATGTGAATTTAAAAATGAAAATTTATATATTTACTCTGAAATATAATTTAGTCCTACCCAAAACTGTGACTTTTTTCCTACCCAAAACTGTGATTTTTTTTCCGCAGAGTGTGACTTTTTTTCCTGTGACTTTTTTTCCTAGCCGAAATTGTGACTTTTTCCGTGACTTTTTTTCCTGTGACTTTTTTCCGCGCACCACAAAGTCAACCATATACCGATATGAAGAGGATGACATTGTCCAAAGAATGTTTTTTATTTTTATAATTAAAAAAAAGATATATAAATCCCACAAAATCATATGTAGGATCTCACAAAATTATCATTTTGACAAACACACTTGCAATAAGAAAGAACTGAAAATCCAACGTCTCAAGGAATTTATAAGTTGCAAACAAAGAATGAATATTAGTTAGGGAAAATATGTATAAAATTCAAGGAATAACTGTTTTCAGGTGTCCACACTACCTCCTCGGATAATATCTAAATACTTTATTGCATACAGTCGTATGGATGTAAATATTTAATATTTTAAGAGTGTTAATTGTAATTTTAAGAGTGTTAATTGTAATTTTAAGAATGTTAATTGTAATTTTTCTGCTACACATGATGTGTGTTATTACTGATAACATGTTCTTGTATACCCTGTTTAGGCACCCATACAGTGATTACATCATTTGCTGTATTGTTATTTATTTGTGATTTGTGTTTTGTTCAGTGGTATACAGTACCGGTACACCAGAATACAAATTTTCAACTTTATTTGGGGTTCTCATGTTACATTTCACTGGGCAGCAATGAAGTGTCTGTGTACATCGCTTGAAATGATCTCAAATGCTTTATCCTGCAGTTACTGATTTTGTTTGGATCTCAAACACCCAGTAGTCACTTATTAGTCTAACAATGAAACTACCATCAGTCACTATCATATCAGTTAAGTTGTGGTTGTGAGTTGTCATTCTCTTTACTGCTTCAATGATCTATTGATTGTATTAATTGAGTTCCTGTACTTGATGAGGTAAAATGAATGCTTGCAATGCAAATGGACAGGTGTTAAACTATTCATGCAGCCATCAAGTAAATTTTTGGTTAAAAAGTCATCACATTTGGAACTAGCCTGGTTCATTGTAATCATAAAAATAGTAATGCCATTAAAATGTTATCTAATCAATTGATCAAACTGTTTTGGGATCATCAAATGAGGGCATCTGGGAGATCATACTGTACCATTTTGTCCATTGTTTTACATTTGCAAATATATGTACTAAATTAAATGCCTATTGGTAATTAATATAACTTTTAAGTCATTTGACAAAATAACCATCTGAAAACTAGTGAGAAACAAAACTCAACATTTTAAACAACAATTTAATCTTCAGATTATTTTTTCTCCCTTGAATCAGATATAATAAGGAAAGCATTTTTAAAATGACTTATAACTACCTTAAAACGGAGATATAGTTGCTATATGTGGCTTTCTTCCTCCAAAATTCATGTTTTTCATCTAAATATAGTTGTCATAAGCAAGTGCAATGAAAATTCTGATTTTTATTTTTTAGCAGACTGAGAAGCTAGAGTGATATCAGATTATCATGAAGATTAACACAATTCATTACATTTATACTGTATACATCATGAAAGATACTTACCACTGTCATGGCAGCAGTTAAAATAAGACAGACAAAACCACAATGACAGAAAAAAAATAGAAAAAAATAGACAAATCATATTTCTTTCTTTAGTTGTAACTGCGAAGGTATATTTAATCCATTCTTTATTTTTTGTTTTTCTTATTGAACACAGCCCATGTATATTTGACCCATTCACTATTTCTTCTTCTTCTGTAACTATAGGTTCTATATGCTTGACACAAGAGACCAGAAAAGAAATGGTGATTGCAATAGGATTTGAGGGAAGTGCTAACAAACTCGGTATTGGAATTATGAAAGATGGTGTAGTCTTGGCCAATCCTAGGCACACCTATATCACACCACCTGGGCAGGGTAAGAAGATTTAACATTTATTTCAGTAGAATTTCTGTCATATTTGAATGAATGTAGTGAATATTGTAATGTTTAAACAAATTCTCAAGTTAAAGTTCAGTCAGTCTAGTCATTTTAAGTTGTGCTTAGAAATAATTTGGGAGGAGTTATTTATTATAATTTTTTAATGGAATTATAAAGTGCCCATTGACTTTTGGACTAAAACACTGCTTTGCAAATTATTAAGGACTCATTCAAAGACATTCTCAGTTATATCATTGTATTATATAAAGACTTTTAGCACATTCATTTCATTCAGGACTATTTGTACATCAGCACATTTAAGAAATAAAATTCATTAAGAATGTTTTATACTTATGAACTTGTGATAGAACATTTAGTATTAGCTGGAATTTGATTCACAATCATATTTTATGAAAATAAATTGTTTGTTGAATTTTACATAACTTTGATATTTTTCTGTTACTTCATTTAAGACCATCGAGCCATAACATTACACTCAGTGACCTCACCACATATATTGATGGTTTTGTGTAGCATTTACATGTAGTGATTTCTTCTAGGATATGACTGATTTATTTCATCTCAAGATCCTTTATTTCACATGATGAATACATGTCAGAATCTGTTGTTTCCATCTTGTAGTCCATGCCAAACTCATAATGTAAATATTTTCAGTCTAATTTTGGACAGTTAGGGAATAAATATATTTATTTGTAATATTTTGTATGTATGTAGTAGTAGTAGCTGACATTTAAGACATAACCTAGCCTTGGGCATCTCTGAAATGAGCTACACTGGATGACTCAAAACAATTGGTTTGTCCAAAATTGTTTTGATGTGTGTCAGTCATTTCAGGGTGACCAATTGATAATTGTTAATAATATAACTTGAGAGATTTCTGTGACTGGTGTGTTTGGAAATGAAGGAACTTGTCTCAAATGATTATCCATATGAAGTTTGTTAAAAGTGCATTTGATATTTAAAAAAATTATCACCCACATGCAGTGTTTATTCTCTTCTATTGTTTATGTCATAATCAAATCATATTTGTAAAATATGTGGTTTGAATATTCCATAAGTAAGCTATGTGACATCAAACCCATTGTGAATAGTGTCATCTTTCACATGTGGATGAATAGGAAAGATGAATTGGCATTGTGTAGCTAGTACATGGGGTGCAAATTCCTGACCCATGGTTACTTTCTTAAAGGTTAGAGTTCATGCCTTGCTAATGCTTACTGTCTGTGGAGTGTATTGACACTGTGAGACTAAAGGTTTTGAATGTGATCACAGTAAAGAAGCATTTTGATGCCACCAGAGGTCTGGGACTTTCTGAACATTTTTAATTTTTCACCTTTATTGCATGTTTTTTATTTTACTATTATATTTTCTCTTGTATACTTTATTTAAGAATATTTATGTCTTTACCTTTTAGTTTATCTTTGAGAAGTCTATAATTACATATTTTTGCAACTATCTTAAAGATGTTAGCAATTTTTGTTCAACTTTACCATTTTTAAATGGCACATTATAGCCAGAATTCTGCTGATATGCAGTTAAATGTAAGCATGTATACATAAATAGCTATTTCTCTATAGGACTGAATGGTCTCCCTGACCTTCCCACCAAGTAATACATACATAACTATTGCCATATTAGACTGAATGGATCTCTCTGACCTTCCCACCAAGTAATACATACATAACTATTGCCATATTAGACTGAATGGATCTCTCTGACCTTCCCACCAAGTAATACATGCATAACTATTGCCCTATTGGACTGAATGGGTCTCCCTGACCTTCCCACCAAGTAATACATTCATAACTATTGCCCTATTGGACTTAATGAGTCTCCCTGACCTTCCCACCAATTAATAGATAAATAACTATTGCCCTATTGGACTGTATAACTATTGCCCTATTGGACTGAATGGGTCTCCCTGACCTTCCCACCATGTAATATATGCATAACTATTGCCTTGTAGGACTGAATAGTCTTTCTGAACTTCCCACCAAGTAATACATGCATAACTATTGCCCATAGAACTGAATGTGTCTCCCTGACCTTCCCACCATGTAATACATGCATAATTATTGCCCTGAAGCACTGGATGGGTCTCCTTGACCTTCCCACCAAGTAATACATGCATAATTATTGCCCTGAAGCACTGGATGGGTCTCCCTGACCTTCCCACCAAGTAATACATGCATAACTATTGCCCTATTGGACTGAATGGGTCTCTCTGACCTCCCACCAAGTAATACATGCATAACTATTGCCATATTAGATTGAATGGGTCTCTCTGACCTTCCCACTTAGTAATACATGCATAACTATTGCCCTATTGGACTGAATGGAACTCTCTCACTTCCCCACCCAGTAAAAATACTTGTACATTTATGTTGGATTGGATCATAACTCTATAACTGTATGCTAGGGAGATGTCGAGGTCAATAAAAGAATGTTGATAAACTCTTAAGAGCTGTAATACGGAAGAACCCTGCTTGTCATCATATATTGAAATAAAGGGAAGATACTTTTTTTTGTGTGGACCAGACTGAATTATAGTGTTTTTCTTCCAGGATTTCTCCCAAGGGACACCGCTAAACATCACCAAGCACATGCCCTCGATGTCCTACAGAAAGCACTTGATGAAGCCAAGATCAAACCAGAGGACATAGATGTCATATGCTACACCAAAGGTATTATTGTCTTTGAATTTTTTCAAGCTTTTTTTAGAACTATTCTTTTCTTATGCCAGCTGGGAAGTTTTATCAGACAACACATGTCAAATACTCCATGACTGTTTGAATGGTAAAAGCTGGATGCACTACAATTGAAATCTGTGATAAAGCAAGAAGGGTGTATGGGATGTCCTGTTGTCTGTCATCTGATATTTTGTCCCATTATTACAATTTTGTTATTGCTACCTTCTTAACTACTTGGAGGATTGCCAACACACACACACACACACACACATGCATGCACACACACACAGAGTGTAAATTGAACTTCCAATATGATCATACCAGTGGCCATCTTGAAAATATTGTTATCACTACTCCTGATGGATGGTGTTAATGACATGGGGTTTTCACCAAAAGACTAATTTTGTTGGTTCAGAATGAAAATCATGTCAATCTAACGTTCAATATAGCAACTATGTAAGCCATAATGAAAATCTTGTTTTTACAACTGCTTATAGATGGAAAGGCATATCAACATGGGGTTTCTTATAGATGGAAAGGCATATCAACATGGGATTTCTTATAGATGGAAAGGCATATCAATATGGGGTTTCTTCCTCAATATAGAGTCTACATGGCCTTCCATAAAAATTATACTAACCTGACATCATGCATGGCCATCATGGCAGAATTTCTGAATATCTTGTTCCAACTGATTCCAAATGGCAAGTCATATTGACATAAAGCTTTCATCAGAAGTCTGGTCTTAAATGAACACGATCCTGATCCTGAAATTCACATAGCAGCCATCTGGAGAATCTGGTTTATTGCTACTCCACCTGAAAAGATGGTTGTATCAACACAGGGTTTTCATCAGAAGACTTTTTATGAAATCTAGTTAGTAATTTACAACAATGATCTCAAACATTTTGTTATTGCCACTATTTTTAAAGAGGCCCCGGGTGGCCAAAAATGATCGCTTTGACAGATCACTGATATTTCACCTCATAGTTGGTTCTAGTTTCATGCTTGAGTGATTATTCTTCTCACCTGTATTAGCATGTTGAACATGGATATGACTTTGCTCATCAGCATCAGAATATTGGGAGATAGGGATAGTTTTTCTCCCCTGCATTGGCTTGGTGACACATAGATATCACTTTCCTCACTGGCATTGGCTTGGTGACACATAGATATCACTTTCCTCACTGGCATTGGCTTGGTGACACATAGATATCACTTTCCTCACTGGCATTGGCTTGGTGACACATAGATATCACTTTCCTCACTGGCATTGGCTTGGTGACACATAGATATCACTTTCCTCACTGGCATTGGCTTGGTGACACATAGATATCACTTTCCTCACTGGCATTAGTACAGCTCTGGCAGCATCAGCATCAGATCTGGTACGTTGAACCATAACCGAGTTTTACCAAAGACTTATAACAATGGTACTGGCAGCTGCCTCACTTGGCACTCAGCATAAGAGGTTAGTGTTAGTACTGGTGGGCTTGGTGCCAGGATAATGTGCCTGGGTGGGACATTTGTTATGAAATACCTGATATGGCTTGGCTGGACCACCATCGATTCCAGTATTTGCCGTGTTTTGCACACCATAGTATTTTGTAAATATAATTTTTCTTTGCTTTGCATGACGCCTTCATTGCTTGCACAGCATATGCATAATACATCTTAGTGTGTGCGACTATATATGTTACTTAGGGATTTTGACTGGTCAGCCATTAGAGGGAAATTCTTTATACATTTAGCTGTCAGTGCAAGATCGCGATTGTGTTTTACTTAGTTCGAGCCAACAAGTTGTGTGAGTTATATTTTCTTTAATTAATCCTTTAAAATTAATGTTCAGTTTTGCAAAACACGATCAATGTTTTATTTTAATTCATCAAGAGTGAATGGCTTATATAATTTAGTAGCAAGAGATGGTATGATTCAGATTATTAACAGGGATATGAACACATGCAGTACTCCTGTTGGTAGATTTTTTTTGTTGATATTATGATTAATATTGTATATGTATATATTAGAGTTTTTGTACATCATATTTTTATTTTTATTTTATTCGTACATCACAAAAATCATACATAAGGAAATATATTTATTAGTTTGAAACATTCAGATGTTTTTATCTGGATAAGCAGAAAGCAGACTATTTGGAAAGTTGTTTTTTCATATTACGCTAACTATGCGTGGTTTACTAGTTGTGGATAACTAGGTATGAGTGTCTAGGTGTGAATAACTGGTGCTGACTGACTAGGTGTAGCCAGAGGCCACTGCAGTAGTGATGAAAGACTGGCAGGAAAGTGCCAAACATGTGTGCACATGGAAGGGCTGGATGGTTAAAGTGACTGAGATGGGAAAGCAGGTCAGGAGCATATTTAATGTCTAGTAAACATTGGTCATATGTCAATGAGAAATGTCATTATAGTGTTTGACTTAAGAGAAATGTCATTATAGTGTTTGACTTAAGAGAAATGTCATTATAGTATTTGACTTAAGAGAAATGTCATTATAGTGTTTGACTTGAGAGAAATGTCATTATAGTGTTTGACTTAAGAGAAATGTCATTATAGTGTTTGAATTAAGAGAAATGTCATTATAGTATTTGACTTAAGAGAAATGTCATTATAGTGTTTGACTTGAGAGAAATGTCATTATAGTGTTTGACTTAAGTGAAATGTCATTATAGTGTTTGACTTAAGAGAAATGTCATTATAGTGTTTGACTATAAGAGAAATGTCATTATAGTGTTTGACTTAAGAGAAATGTCATTATAGTGTTTAACTTAAGAGAAATGTCATTATAGTGTTTGACTTAAGTGAAATGTCATTATAGTGTTTGACTTAAGAGAAATGTCATTATAGTGTTTGACTATAAGAGAAATGTCATTATAGTGTTTGACTTAAGAGAAATGTCATTATAGTGTTTGACTTGAGAGAAATGTCATTATAGTGTTTGACTTAAGAGAAATGTCATTATAGTGTTTGACTTAAGAGAAATGTCATTATAGTGTTTGACTTAAGAGAAATGTCATTATAGTGTTTGACTTAAGTGAAATGTCATTATAGTGTTTGACTTAAGAGAAATGTCATTATAGTGTTTGACTTAAGAGAAATGTCATTATAGTATTTGACTTGAGAGAAATGTCATTATAGTGTTTGACTATAAGAGAATTGTCATAGTATTTGACTATAATAGAAATGTCATTTATAGTGTTTGACTACAAGCAAAATGTCAGTATTGTGTTTGACTATAAGAGAATGTCATTATAGTGTTTGACTATGTAGGGACATTTCAGTATTGTGGTTGACTATAGAGATCAGAAGCAGGGTAGTGTTTGATTATCTAAGACAACGTTATAATTATTGAATATTCCAAATAATTATCTGTTCTTCATCATGATTTTTCATTAGATCCATTTTATGTACCTTTGTATTTATTTTGGTATCATGTTTATTTATCATTAGTGTAAGAGGATAATACATGTTTTCGTTGTAACTTGTATATGTGTTTGTTATTTTATTAATACCAATTCAGTCGCAAAGGGTGTTAGCTCCATTGCATTACAACATTGTGCTACATATTGGTAGCATGATTCCCCGGTGCTAGATATTATAAACTGCCACACTGCAGACATCATATTGGTATGACTGAAAAATCATTAAAGCTACATTAAAAATCTAAATCGCACACACTTGCATTAGTATGGTGACACATAGATATCCTTTTTCTTACCTGCATTTCCTCCTTCATCTCATTTTGGAAGGTTTTATGGCCTATATTTAGCTTTAACTAACTCCCCTGCCCCCACCACATTTTGTTAGAAGAAATAGGTTACTGTTACCTGAAAGAGTTTGGGTGAAAATCCTACCAGTGCATCAAGCCAGGTCAGCTACAGTGGTATGTCCTTGGGCAAGGCAATTTATTTTAATTGAGGTGACAGTGCAAAACTTATTTTTGTTATTGCTGTGCCATAAAACACAAAACTAAACCAATAATTTCTCCAAGCAAGAATCATAAAATTGATGAGGACCACACCTGTGAAATAAAATGAACTGATCATGGTCTGTATTTCATCTTTTTATTGGCTTTGGTGATGACTTTGCATTTAGCTCATGATCATTCGAGTTTGTGGCATGCTGCATGCATACCATCCTTCCTAAAGTCGTGAGCTGATACATTTTGAAATATACTACATCCATGTTGCAAAAGGAGGTCTCTGACCAATATTTCAAGCTTTAGTGACTGTGTTGAAATTTTGAGTTTAAAGTTCATTTATTGGGTTATGTTCCAATCATGACACTTTTCTAGTACTTACCCTTATAATAAAAAAGTCATCGTTACCTTCTTTGTATGCTTTACTAACGTGTTTAGGTCCTTCATTCACATTCATTCACTGCCCGTCACTCCTATCAGGGTATGGGCCGCCAACTACAGATCTCCAGAGTCCTCTGTCCCGGGCCATTTTCTCTAGCTGGTTCCAGGTGTAGCCCATCTTGGTGGTGTCCGCCTGGAGGTTGCGTCGCCAGGTGTTTCTTGGACGGCCTCTCTTCCGCTTGCCTTGTGGGTTCCACCTCAGCGCCTGCCTGGTGATACTGGTTGGCGGTTTTCGTAGGGTGTGCCCTATCCAGCCCCATCTCTTCTGCCTGATTTCTTCTTCAGCAGGAAGTTGGAAGGTCCTTTCCCAAAGATTGGCATTGCTGATGGTGTCAGGCCAGCAGATCCGGAGAATCCTTCTGAGGCAGCTGTTGATGAAGGTCTGGACTTTCCTGATGGTGGTCTTGGTCGTCCTCCAGGTCTCTGCTCCATACAGTAAGATTGACTTCACGTTGGAGTTGAACAGTCGGATCTTGGTGGTCAAGGACAGCTCCTTGGAGGTCCAGATATTCTTGAGCTGGATGAAGGCGGCTCTTGCTTTGCCGATCCTTGCCTTGACATCTGCGTCTGTACTGCCCTGCTGGTCAATTATGCTACCCAGGTAGGTGAAGGACTGCACTTCTTCCAGGGGACTTCCATTCAGGGTGACTGGTTCAGTACATGTGGAGTTGATCTTCAGGATCTTGGTCTTGTCCTCGTGGATGTTGAGGCCAACTTGTGAAGACATGGCTGCCACAACGTTTGTCTTTTCTTGCATCTGCTGTTTGCTGTGTGAAAGGAGTGCAAGGTCGTCGGCAAAATCCAAGTCGTCTAGCTGGCTCCACAAAGTCCACTGAATTCCGTTCCTGCGCTCGCTGGTGGACGTCTTCATAATCCAGTCGATGGCAAGGAGGAAGAGAAACGGTGATAACAAGCATCCTTGTCGGACTCCAGATCGCACCTGGAAGCTGTCTGTGAGCTGCCCTCCATGGATAACTCTGCAGGACATGCCGCCGTAGGAGTTCCTGATTAGGTTGACCATCTTGGCTGGGATGCCGTTGTGTCGAAGGAGTTTCCAGAGGGTTTCTCAATCCACGCTGTCGAACGCCTTCTCATAGTCGATGAAGTTGATGTACAACGGGGAGTTCCACTCTAGGGACTGTTCGACTATGATGCGGAGCGTCACAATCTGGTCCGTGTAGGATCTGTTCTGCCGGAAGCCTGCTTGCTCATCTCGCAGCTGTGCGTCCATGGTTGCCTTCATCCTTTCCAAGAGGACTCGGTTGAAGACCTTCAATGGCACAGATAGGAGTGTGATGCCCCTGTAGTTGTTACAGTTGCTGAGGTCGCCTTTCTTGGGAAGCTTGATCAGGTAACCTTTCTTCCAGTCTGCCGGTACGTCTTCTTCCTCCCAAATCCTCTCAAAGAGTGGGTACAGCATCTCCACTGACGCATCCAGGTCTGCCTTTAGCGCCTCTGCTGGGATGTCGTCGGGTCCAGCCGCCTTCCCGTTCTTTATCAGGGTGATGGCCTTCCTGATCTCGTCTCTGGTCGGTTTCTCGCAATTGATCGGGAGATCCACGTTAGCTGGTTCGATGTCTGGGGGGTTCGCGAATGCTGGCCTGTTCAGGAGATCCTCAAAATGCTCTGCCCATCTGTTCATCTGCTGGTCTAAACTGTTGATGGTATTCCCCTGCTTGTCCTTGACAGGTCTTTCTGGTTTGCTGAAATTCCCGGAGAGTCGTCTGGTGATGTCGTACAGCTGTTTCATGTTACCGCTGTACACTGCCTGCTCCGCCTCAGCTGCCAGTCCATCTATGTATTCTTTCTTGTCCTTCTTGATGTTTCTCTTCACTACTCTGTGGGCTTCTGCATAAGCTTCTTGAGCCTTGGCCTTCGCTATTCTGGTTCTACTGTTGTAGACTACTGCCTTCTTCCTCTTCCTGTCTTCGATCTTGGTCAAGGTCTCTGCTGTGATCCACTCATTCTGCTGGTGTTTCTTTGGCCCCACAACTTCTTGGCATGATGCTCTTAGTGTTTCTTTCACTATCTGCCAGCTGTTGGGTACACTGTCTTCTTCTTCTTGAAAAAGTTCCTGAAGCACTTCAAACTTGTTCTTCAGCGTCAGACCAAACTCTTGTCTTATCTTGGGGTCTTTCAGAAGGCTGACGTTGTACTTGACTCTTCTGTCTGACGCTTCCATCTGGTATCTCTTCAGTTTCAGCTTCAGTTTGGCCACCACCAGGTGATGGTCAGACGCCACGTCTGCTCCTCTTCTCACTCTAACGTCCTGCAGGGATCTTCTGAACTTCTTGCTAATGCAAACGTGGTCGATCTGGTTCTCTGTCGTGCTGTCTGGCGATACCCATGTATTCTTGTGGATCCGCTTGTGAGGAAAGATGCTGCCTCCAATGACCAGGCTGTTGAGTGCACACAGGTCTGCAAATCTCTCTCCATTCTCATTCATCTCTCCCAGGGCGTGGGTGCCCATGACTGGTTCGTATCCAGTGTTGTCAGACCCAATCTTGGCGTTGACATCTCCCATGAGGATGGTGACGTCCTTGTCCAGATAGGTCTCGAGGATCTTCTGCAGTCTGCTGTAAAACTGGTCTTTGTCCTCCTCTTCACTGTCGTTCGTTGGGGCATAGCACTGGACGACGTTCATCTTGATCTTCCTCTTCTTAGTTCGGAAGGATGCCGTGATGATCCTGGGGCCGTGTGCCTCCCATCCAATCAGTGCCCTCTGTGCCTGCTTGGACAGCATGAAGCCTACTCCCTGCGTGTGGGGTGCGTCGCTCTCTTCATGCCCGGAGTACAGCAACAGCTCTCCTGTCATCAGTCATGATTGTCCAGCTTGGGTCCACCGTGTCTCGCTGATGCCTAACACGGCCAGGTTGTTGCTCCTCATCTCGGCTGCTACCTGCGCCGTCTTTCCTGGCTCGTACATGGTCCTAACATTCCATGTGCCGATGTTGATTCTCCTGGTAGACAAAAGGGTAGTCGGCTTTGTGGCATCCTTTCGGCTTTCACCACCCAGCGACATGCTTCTTCGTGATGAAGACCCTTCCTCTCCCAGGATAAAGTTTTCTGTTTCTTCTGTTGTTGACGTTTCTGTAGCGTCGTTCTTTTTACGGGGTGGGGGTGCTAACCCCACGCCCAACCCTCCTCCTTTACCCTGACTTGGGACAGGCAGATCATAAATCCCTAAGGATCTCACTGGTGGAGTTTAGGTCCTTACTACATAGATTTTTCCATTCTTTATACATCCTTGCCTACTTAGACTGCCTTTTCAGACCAATATAGTTGGATATAAGAATACATATGTTTATGCAGTTGTCCTATTTCATATTAATGACTGTTAATTGTATGTTTTGAAATGTTTCCTCCAATGGTTTAATTTATGTTACATGCGAGTGACCATCAAAATTGTTTTTTTTGTTTTTAGGGTTTAACGTCATTTTTCAGCACAAGATAGTCTATACCTGGCAGCCAGTATTAATGGTGGAGGAGAACCTGGAAAATCCTGGAAAGAACCACTGACCCACGAGAAGCTACTGGCAAGCTTTATCACATACCCACATTGGCCTAATCTTAGACTTGAACCCACGCAGACAGAGGTGAGATGGCATTGATCCATAACAGATAACGCTTTAGACCACTTAGCCACTAGGGGCCAACTACCATAGGAATTACATATTAAGTTATTTGCAAGCTGTATGCTGTTCACGTGAGGCTGCAGTTGTAGTGGGAAATCACTGCAATTATTGATGCATGAACTAGGCGTCTACTGCCAACTGTCACTCCATGTTTACTCACAGTATGTGCTTTTGTATCTAGTAAAATCTGACTTTTAGGGGTTGATAGTGATAATTGATAATATTTTAAAAACAAATTTAAGAAGACCTGCAATCATTGTTCTTGTTTGTCTTTTTCTCTTTAAATATCATAGAAAAGAATGTTTATTTTATATATTATGTCATTTATACCATTGCAGTAGGTATATGTATACATATTTTATATATGTACACTATATATTATGTTATTTATACAGTATGTATATGTATACATATTTTATATATGTATATATTATATCATTTATACAGTATGTGTGTATATATATATATATATATATATATATATATATATATATATATATATATATATATATATATATATATATATATATATATGTATATATTATGTCATTTATACAGTATTTATATATGTATATATATGTGATTTAATGGTATGTTAGCACTATACTGGCTACTCACTAAAAGTTTATATTTTGAATTTTGTAAAGATTAGAAGTTGAAATGTTCAGATATAAATTGAAGGAAAGAAAGACTTTACTCAGGAAAAGGGCTAATGTTTCATTGTTAGGATCATGTTTGTCGGAATTTATTTGATTATTAAAATTGAAAATGGCTACCAGAGATGACTAAAAGTTTTCTAATGTGATCTTCATTATCATTGGTTACACACATTGTGATGGGTTATACATTTTCGTATATTTTGTGCTTCCATAAACTGATATCAAAACGAAACTTAAAATATTTATTGTCTATACTTGTTTGCAAATCGAGACCAACTGACCATTGCACAGAATCAGATCTGCCATCATATAATGTGCCAATAAAACAGGGTCTATGAATAATAATAATAATAATAATAATAATAATAATAATAATAATAATAATAGCAATAATAATAATAATAATAATAATAATAATAATAATAATAATAATAATAATAACAGCAATAATAATAACAGCAATAATAATAACAGCAATAATAAGAATAATAATAATAATAATAATAAGTAGAACAAACAAAAGATAGACCTTGGTCTGCTTGCTATCATTCTGTATCAGATTAGTTCTATGTTGCTAGCAGTTGGATTTGATTAATATGCAAGTATATATGGTAGCCATTTAAAAAAATTAAATTGTAAATATATGAAAAGTTGTACATGTGAAAATAAATGAACTTTCAGTATATCTTACCAATGCACATAAGTACTAATTGTTTCAAACAGTACATGTAACTGTCAAGAAGAAATAATTTTCCATAGTTCTAAACTTATTTGATTGGGATAGTGTAGAACAAGAAAAAAGATCTGTCCTGTTCACTAACCTAGTTATCATGTCCTTGTCCACTTAGGATGGGTATGATGGCATGTATGCATTTTTAATGCTGGATGTAATCCAGAGAAATTTCCTTCAAATCACGTAAGCATTATTCATGAACTGCAGTACTTATTTTTTTGATGGACTAGTTCATTAGGAATATGACTAGTCCTTTAGGAATATTACTAGTCCTTTAGGAATATCACTTGTTCTTTAGGAATATGACTAGTCATTTAGGAATATCACTTGTTCTTTAGGAATATTACTAGTCCTTTAGGAATATCACCAGACCTTTAGGAATATCACTAGTCTTTTAGGAATATCACTAGTCCTTTAGGAATATCACTAGTCTTTTAGGAATATCACTAGTCCTTTAGGAATATTACTAATCCTTTAGGAATATCACTTGTTCTTTAGGAATATTACTAGTCCTTTAGGAATATCACCAGACCTTTAGGAATATCACTAGTCTTTTAGGAATATCACTAGTCCTTTAGGAATATTACTAGTCCTTTAGGAATATCACTAGTCCTTTAGGAATATTACTAGTCCTTTAGGAATATCATTTGTCCTTTAGGAATATTACTAGTCCTTTAGGAATATCATTTGTCCTTTAGGAATATTACTAGTCCTTTAGGAATATCACTAGTCCTTTAGTAATATTACTAGTCCTTTAGGAATATCACTAGTCCTTTAAGAATATTACTAGTTCTTTAGGAATATCACCAGTTCTTTAGGAATATCACTAGTCCTTTAGGAATATTACTAGTCCTTTAGGAATATCCCCATTCCTTTCGGAATATCACTAGTCTTTTATTAATATTACTAGTCCTTTAGGAATATTATTAGTCCTTTAGGAATATCTCTAGTCCTTTAGGAATATTACTAGTCCTTTAGGAATATCATTTGTCCTTTAGGAATATTACTAGTCCTTTAAGAATATTACTAGTTCTTTAGGAAAATCACCAGTCCTTTAGGAATATCACTAGTCCTTTAGGAATATCACCAGTCCTTTTGGAATATCACTAGTCTTTTAGGAATATTACTAGTCCTTTAGGAATATTATTAGTCCTTTAGGAATATCACTAGTCCTTTAGGAATATTACTAGTCCTTTAGGAATATCATTTGTCCTTTAGGAATATTACTAGTCCTTTAGGAATATCATTTGTCCTTTAGGAATATTACTAGTCCTTTAGGAATATCATTTGTCCTTTAGGAATATTACTAGTCCTTTAGGAATATCATTTGTCCTTTAGGAATATTACTAGTCCTTTAGGAATATTACTAGTCCTTTAGGAATATTTCACTGAAATAAGAAACAGGTAATAGCTCTGGGCAGTAAAATATTTAAATAAGGAAGATCTTCCAAAGTAGGAAGGCTGCTAAAGACATTTTGACTAAAAAGTATTTTATTCAGTGAATTTTATTATTTTCAGGACCAGGTATGGGAGCCCCTCTTGTTTCAACAGCTATTGTAGCCCGAACTGTTGCTCAACTCTGGCACAAGCCAATCCTTGGGGTCAACCATTGTATAGGACGTATCCTTAATTTCTTGCATTTCAATAAAATTCATGATCTCTTGTTCTGTGAAAGAGTTCTACATAGAAATTCTTTCCAGAAAATGCATATTGAATATTAACACTTAAGATCTTCTGTGCTGAAGAAAATGTATCCGTGTTTTAAATGTGTGCCAAGTGGTAATAAAAATTCATATGAATGGCAATTTCCCTTTCTCATTCATTTTTGTTTTAGAATATTCTTTTAAAATATGGACACGAAAAATATTTTGTCCTGCAGCCAGAGACAAGCTGAAAACAATTAGATGAATAAAATTTTGTGTTCAGAAATTTGTATAGAATATGAAAGGAAAAGCATCACTTTTTGTTTAAATTCATGAAAATCATAATTCTATGCTGTTGAAACATCGTACCATTTCTCTAGTCTTGGACACATGATTTAGTTATAAATCTCTTTGTTTTGTTTTTAACTAGAACTCCTTTAAATTATTCAATCTTATAAAAATGAATGTAATTTGACTCTTCATAATATTTTCTGACTCATTGTTTCCTTCATTCTTTTTTTAATGTAGGAATCATCTGCAGTTATGTTGCAAATACATGTATTTAACAAAGCACCAAGGAAGAGTTGGAACTAAAAGGATTAAAGGTCTTTCCTTTGTCCTCTGACAAATGTTTGCACATAGCAATGTATGGTCATTATTCTAATAGGATTAATTAGAAATTCATTAGGTACAAAATTTCCATATTAATATTTGCATATAGCAATGTATGGTCATTATTCTAATAGGATTAATGAGAAATTCATTAGGTACAAAATTTCCATATTAATATTTGCATATAGCAATGTATGGTCATTATTCTAATAGGATTAATGAGAAATTCATTAGGTACAAAATTTCCATATTAATATTTGCATATAGCAATGTATGGTCATTATTCTAATAGGATTAATGAGAAATTCATTAGGTACAAAATTTCCATATTAATATTTGCATATAGCAATGTATGGTCATTATTCTAATAGGATTAATGAGAAATTCATTAAGTACAAAATTTCCATATTAATATTTGCATATAGCAATGTATGGTCATTATTCTAATAGGATTAATGAGAAATTCATTAAGTACAAAATTTCCATATTAATATTTGCATATAGCAATGTATGGTCATTATTCTAATAGGATTAATGAGAAATTCATTAAGTACAAAATTTCCATATTAATATTTGCATATAGCAATGTATGGTCATTATTCTAATAGGATTAATGAGAAATTCATTAAGTACAAAATTTCCATATTAATATTTGCATATAGCAATGTATGGTCATTATTCTAATAGGATTAATGAGAAATTCATTAAGTACAAAATTTCCATATTAATATTTGCATATAGCAATGTATGGTCATTATTCTAATAGGATTAATGAGAAATTCATTAGGTACAAAATTACCATATTAATATTTGCATATAGCAATGTATGGTCATTATTCTAATAGGATTAATGAGAAATTCATTAAGTACAAAATTTCCATATTAATATTTGCATATAGCAATGTATGGTCATTATTCTAATAGGATTAATGAGAAATTCATTAAGTACAAAATTACCATATTAATATTTGCATATAGCAATGTATGGTTATTATTCTAATAGGATTAATTAGAAATTCATTAGGTACAAATTGCCTTATGAATGTTTGCACATAGCAAAGCAAGGTCATTATTCTAATAGGATTAATTAGACATTCATTAGGTATAAATTAATTTTAAAAAAGAATATAAGAATGAAGAAACTTGTAATCTAGCAGTTGTTGTACATGTCTGAGTAAGCTGACATCACAAAATCATGCTTGGCCAGCTAAATTGAATACATTGTCAAAAATATTTATCTTAGCTTCATATAGACATTGAGATGGGTCGTCTAATCACTGGAGCTGACAATCCCACTGTTCTTTATGTGAGTGGAGGGAATACTCAGGTAAACAAGACACACTCTCTTCTCTTCTGCCTTTGATTGGTCCAAAATTTTAGTAACTAGTTATTCATATACATGAAAACTGTCAAGGACAGGGTTTCAAACTCAAACCACCCACATGTCATTTTAGATGACCTGTTTTCTTGAGACTCGAAAATGTGTTGTGTAAGTTTGGGGTGGGGAAGAGTAAGTTTGCATTACACATATTAACAACATACAATTGAAAATAAGTTAGTTATTTTGTATAAACCCATAGAAAATTATTAGAAATTATAATTTGAATAAAGAAAAGGAAAATATTTATTTTCTTTGAGGTATTTAATGCTCTTTCAAAGAAACTGTAAATAAAAACTGGTAAATCTAGGATTTTCAAATATCATCATGATATACACACATACATATGCATATACAGACACCCATAATCAGACCCACTTAAATTTTGTTTAAAAAGTTTAAAAAATACAAAAAGTTCCTTTCCTTAAATTTCACTGGAAATTGGGATACAGTATTAACTTGTAGGTGCTGACTTTGGCTCACAGGAGTTTCTTAGTGTGTTTGAAGGTGATGCAAATCCCATTAGTATTAATGTTTGTACTCATAGAGACTCGACAGTTCTTTTGTTCAAATTCCCGAGATCTTGTTGCAATTTTCTCACCATTGAGAATGGTCTTTCTGGATTGGCCCTGTAGGGCAGTGTTACTATGTTTTGTTGTTCATCCCCATGTTTTAACATTTTGCAATCAGAATTGAATCAAACTCCCACAATGCTCATAACTTCATCGTTCCAACCACAGCAACAAATCCTGTTTTGCATTTTATATATGGAGTAAAATTCATAAACTTTCACTTCTTAAAATATTTAACATTAATCACATATTTGTCAAAAATATAATAAAGATGGCTTAAAGTTTTTTTTTTTAAAGCTACAAAGTATAACAACATTCTTTCTTCAACAACTGTGTCTGATTTATCCAGCATATGAACTGCGTTGTTCCACTCACTTTATCATTGCAAATTAGCCTAATAGTCAATGCCACAGCAATTCTCAAAAGGACTAGCAAACATGATAGCTAATGACATTCATTTAAGGATTCTGATCATCATTACCTTTAATCACATCTATGACAATTAAATGTATAAACTGTACAATGGTAACAGTTTTTCATGATCCTTGAATATGAAGGTGTGAATCATGACTGTTTATATATTAACTGGCTTCATGTTATAGGCATATAACATTGTGTTGAGAAAAATCTCTTTCTGTCTCTGTTTCAGTTTTTATAAGATTTACTGGAAATCATATTTTTTGTCAACATGATTGT
The DNA here is from genome assembly GCA_029339505.1 of Unio delphinus. Taxonomy (NCBI): domain Eukaryota; kingdom Metazoa; phylum Mollusca; class Bivalvia; order Unionida; family Unionidae; genus Unio; species Unio delphinus. The sequence continues at coordinate 975,365 of JAQISU010000263.1, forward strand.
CTTTATGTGTCATTTAGGCATCAAAAGTTTTTTTTGTGACTGGTGTTTATTGAGTACTTGGGACTGTTTGGGCATCAGAATTTGTGTTTTTTATGTGACACATTGTGTTTTCACAGGTATATTTTAAAGACCTGAGATACAAGATACATCAATTTGTAGCCAATTAGACTTTTAACTTTAAAAATTCAACTCCTGCTGACATTGTTCTTCCCATTAATTGGGTGGAGAGTTAGGGATTATACAAATTAAATGTATATTATTTGGTTCTGTATTTCTGAGTACTGATTTCTTATTTAGGATCAGTATGATCCCTTTTTTCACATGATTGTTGATATTTGATTGGATACTGTATCATCATTAAACAAAATCAAACTGGATTTTTCCAAGTTTCCAGAAAGAATTTGACATGTATGTATTCCTATACCAAACATATTCGCTAAATTGATTTGAAATAAAAACGTGCATGCTTTTGGAACTATGGAATCTATCATTTCATTCTTATGTCATTACTTTCAATCAACTAAACAACAAAATTTGCCATTTTGCTCTTTCAACTCATTTTTTTGGCCCAGTAAGCCTTTGATGGTAAATTTAATTCTTCTGAAATGTTTATTTGTTTTGATCTTACATATTTCTTTGCCTTTGACATTGATGGTAAATGTAATTCTTCTAAAATGCTTATTTGTTTTTAAAATTACATACTTTTTTGCCTTTGATGATGATGGTAAATGTAATTCTTCTGAAATGTTTATTTGTTTTGATCTTACATATTTTTTTGCCTTTGACATTGATGGTAAATGCAATTCTTCTAAAATGCTTATTTGTTTTTAAAATTACATACTTTTTTGCCTTTGACGTTGATGCTAAATGTAATTCTTCTGAAATGTTTATTTGTTTTGATCTTACATATTTTTTTGCCTTTGATGTTGATGGTAAATGTAATTCTTCTAAAATGCTTATTTGTTTTTAAAATTACATACTTTTTTGCCTTTGACGTTGATGGTAAATGTAATTCTTCTAAACTGCGTATTTGTTTTTAAAATTACATACTTTTTTGCCTTTGATGTTGATGGTAAATGTAATTCTTCTGAAATGTTTATTTGTTTTGAGATTACATATTTTTTTGCCTTTGATGTTGATGGTAAATGTAATTCTTCTGAAATGTTTATTTGCTTTGAGATTACATATCTTTGTCCTGTAAGCTGTTCACATTTATTTAAGAGTTTTTGTAGCAATTTTCAGAAATCTTATGATAACAGAATTTGTCAGTTTTAAGGCAAGTTGACAACTTGAGCCAGTTTGCTTTAGTCTGTATGTTACAGTTAGTTATTGTCCTTTCTAGTACTTTAGCCTGTATATGTTACAGTTAGTTATTGGTATCCTTTCTAGTACTTTAGCCTGTATATGTTACAGTTAGTTATTGGTATCCTTTCTAGTACTTTAGCCTGTATATGTTACAGTTAGTTATTGGTATCCTTTCTAGTACTTTTGCCTGTATGTTACAGTTAGTTATTGGTATCCTTTCTAGTACTTTAGTCTGTATGTTAGTTAGTTATTGGTATCCTTTCTAGTACTTTAGCCTGTATGTTACAGTTAGTTATTGGTATCCTTTCTAGTACTTTAGCCTGTATGTTACAGTTAGTTATTGGTATTCTTTCTAGTACTTTAGTCTGTATGTTACAGTTAGTTATTGTCCTTTCTAGTACTTTAGCCTGTATGTTACAGTTAGTTATTGGTATCCTTTCTAGTACTTTAGCCTGTATGTTACAGTTAGTTATTGTCCTTTCTAGTACTTTAGCCTGTATGTTACAGTTAGTTATTGGTATCCTTTCTAGTACTTTAGTCTGCATGTTACAGTTAGTTATTGGTATCCTTTCTAGTACTTTAGCCTGTATATGTTACAGTTAGTTATTGGTATCCTTTCTAGTACTTTAGTCTGTATGTTACAGTTAGTTATTGGTATCCTTTCTAGTACTTTAGCCTGTATGTTAGTTAGTTATTGGTATCCTTTCTAGTACTTTAGCCAGTATGTTACAGTTAGTTATTGGTATCCTTTACTTTCAGTGTAATTAAATTGACAGCTTAAGAAGTCATTTTATAAAATTCCTACATTGATGTGACCATCCATGGTGGTAATATCAGCTCTATGATTAACACCTATTTTGTATAAAGCTAACAAGATGTCATTTTATGTTTATATAACCATTCATTTAGGAGTAGTAATAAAAAAAATTACCAGATGTCAGATTGGTATCATTTTTAATTAAGAACTGTCTACGTACCATGGGAAATTTTCAGGTGAAAACCCCATGTTGATATTCTATGTGAAAACCCTATGTTGACATTTTATGTGAAAACCCCATGTTGACATTCCATATGAAAACCCCATGTTGATATTCCATATGAAAACCTCATGTTGATATTCCATGTGAAAACCCCATGTTGATATTCCACATGAAAACCCCATGTTGATATTCCATGTGAAAACCCCATGTTGATATTCTATGTGAAAACTCCATATTGATATTTCATGTGAAAACCCTATGTTGATATTTCATGTGAAAACCCTATGTTGATATTCTATGTGAAAACCCCATGTTGATATTCCACATGAAAACCCCATGTTGATATTCCATGTGAAAACCCTATGTTGATATTCTATGTGAAAACCCTATGTTGATATTTAATGTGAAAACCCTATGTTGATATTCCATGTGAAAATCCCATGTTGATATTCCATATGAAAACCTCATGTTGATATTCCATGTGAAAACCCCATGTTGATATTCCACATGAAAACCCCATGTTGATATTCCATGTGAAAACCCCATGTTGATATTCTATGTGAAAACCCCACATTGATATTTCATGTGAAAAACCTATGTTGATATTTCATGTGAAAACCCTATGTTGATATTCTATGTGAAAACCCCATGTTGATATTCCACATGAAAACCCCATGTTGATATTCCATGTGAAAACCCTATGTTGATATTTCATGTGAAATTCCTATGTTGATATTTCATGTGAAAACCCTATGTTGATATTCTCTGTGAAAACCCTATGTTGATATTTCATGTGAAAACCCTATGTTGATATTTCATGTGAAAACCCTATGTTGATATTCCATGTGAAAACCCCATGTTGATATCCCATGTGAAAACCCTATGTTGATATCCCATGTGAAAACCCTATGTTGATATTCCATGTGAAAACCCTATGTTGATACCCCATGTGAAAACCCTATGTTGATATCCCATGTGAAAACCCTATGTTGATATCCGATGTGAAAACGCTATGTTGATATCCCATGTGAAAATGCTATGTTGATATCCCATGTGAAAACCCTACCGGGTATGTTGATATCCCATGTGAAAACCCTATGTTGATATTCCATGTGAAAACCCTATGTTGATATTCCATGTGAAAACCCAATGTTGACCATATAGGAAGAGTAGTGACATGATTTTCAGGATGATTTCCACTGTAGCCATATTAGATGACAAAAATTGCCATTTTTATTTTGGACCAGCTAGACATCCTTAGAAGTCTAAGTGAAAACCCAGTGTTGATATGAACATTCATTTGAAAAGATTTAGTAATAACAAAATTTTCAAAATGGCTTCTGTGACAATGTCTTCTTAACTTCTGGTGAAAAGTCCATGTCAGTATGATCATCTGTTCAGAAAGAATTGTGATAAGAAGATTTCAGTCAGAAATATTACTGATCACATTGACATAAAGTTAATTCTTTCCACTACTTCCAAATCCATCTAATGGATGGATAAAAAACAAATCATATTAGCTCATCTTGTATATGACCCGCTAACTACAATATCAGTATACATGTACACTGCCCTTTAATGAATCCCTTCAGTTTAGCCAATCAGATTAGTAAAGAATTTATATGATATAAAAAACTATTTTGAATTTTAAATTGTAGAATGGATGCATACATTCTGATTGTGTCATCTCTTAACTTTTGAAATATTTTACAGTAATGTACCGTTAAAACTATTTATTTTGATTCTTAAAGATTTTAAAAGAATTATAACCAACTTTTTTTGATTATATGCATATGGTGACTGGTTCCAAAAGATGAAACTTTTGTCTTTGTAATATGGACATTCAGACTGAACCTCAGTATTAAGTGCCAAATTGAATATCTAAGATTACATAGGTACCTGAAGCCCCGAGTGGATGAGTGGTCTAATACTCTCACTGTTACAGATCACTGATATCTCACCTCTATCTGCATCAGTTCAAGTCTTGGGTTCAGCCAATGTGGGTATGTAAGAAAGCTTGCCAGTAGCTACTTGTGGGTCGGTGGTTTTTCCTGGGTTCTTCCTCCACCATTTATACTGGTTGCCATGTATAGTCTATCTTGTACTGAAAAATGGCATTAAGCCCTACAAAAATAACAACAACATAAGAACCCAATACTGTGTGATGATTGTAGACTTTTTCATTTGGTGGAATTGGATTTGAAATAAAAATTGGTTTGGTAGTCAGTGGGTCATGCAGATGTACCTTTCAGTCAAACTGAGATGCTGATAAAAGATATCTGTTTAATACAGTTCTTGTTATGCTGACACAAGGTTCTATTTTATGTTGTTGATATTGTAACAAATTTGTTCTTTGCTACAGGTTATTGCCTATCTTGAACAACGATATAGAATCTTTGGGGAGACAATTGACATTGCCGTTGGAAATTGTCTGGACAGATTTGCAAGAGTATTGAAGGTATGATGAAGCACCTACACATAAATTAAATATTACTTGGTAGATACTTTCACTTTCTGTTTTAAGGTCACATTTATATAAATATACAATGTGTAGTAAAAAGTTAATAGGCTATCATGGTTTGACATGTAGTGAATAAATTGCATATTGAAGTATATGAATATTGTGAGTTATAAATATTCTGACTAATAACAACATTTTATCTTTCTACACATTTTAACACAAAAATGCTTGTCAAATTGGTATTCTAATTCTATTGTGCAATGCTATTCTGCAGTACTTGTATTTGTATTGTGTATATTTGGTTCTGGAGTTAACTTTGTTGTCATACTTAGACAAGAATTATTGCCAATTTTGACCACATGCAAGGTGCAGTCTTATAAATTTATTACTGTGCATGTATGTATACCAATGTCTGTGTGCGTAGATACAATTAACAGTAACATTTGCAGCTACTTGCTGTTATTAGTGAATTTATAAGTGATATACATGATAATACCTACAGTGTAAAACATTGTTCAAAGTTCTTGAATTCAAATATTTTATCTATGGCAAAGTCTGCAACAAGGGGAGTATGGAAGGACATTGGCTCAGGCAAGTTCATAAGTCCAATATTGTATAAATTTCTCACATAGTAAGAAATTTTATAATAACCATATTTGTAAAGGGCAACATGACTTAGCATTCTAATGTGTTGACCTAGTGAACCACTATAGTCAGAACCTCCATGAACCACTATAACTAGCACCTAGTGATCCACTATAGTCAGCACCTCAGTGGACCACTTTAGGCAGCATCTCAGTGAACCACTATAGTCAGCACCTCAGTGAACCACTATAGTCAGCACTGCAGTGAACCACTATAGTCAACACCTCATGAACCACTATTGTCAGCATCTCATTGAACCACTATAGTCAGCATCTCAGTGGACCACTATAATCAACACCTCATGAACCACTATTGTCAGCACCTAGTGAACCACTATAGATGGCACCTCAGTGGACCACTATAGTGAGCACCTCAATGAACCACTATAGCCAGCACCTCATTGGACCACTATAGCAAGCACCTCAATGAACCACTATAGTCAGTACCTTGGTGAACCACTATGGTCCACATTTCAGTTTGCAGAGCAAAAGTATGTAAAAGAGAATGTTCAAACTCTATTTTGTTCCAGAATATACAACTATGAAACTTCATTGGTCATCTTGTTGGAGTTATTGTTTTTATACACCCTTAATAACTCAAATTTTACCATAGTTAACAAACTTGAATCTGAGTAACTTTGAAATAAGTTTTGTTTTGCGACCAGTTCCGACCTGGATGTTATTCAACAATTAGTTGATCTTGCCATCAGGGTTTAATGTTACATCATTAAAAAAAAACAACATGGTTTTGTTTTGGCCTATAAAGTTGACCTATCACAGCGACTTAAAAGCAATGAAATCTGATCACTTCTTGCATTTTCCAAAGTCACAGATAATTTTTCAGGGATTTTAAAACTAGGAGTTCATGACTTCTATTTTGGGAAAAACAGGAGACCCACCAGCAAATGTTGCAGTCCTCTACCACAAGCATACCTGAAATGGCTATATATGCAGATGAGTAGAAACAGTGGTTGCCATCGAGTTTAATTTTCTAACTTTTTTAAAGCACTGACATGTAGCCCTTGTTTGTCTACTGCCAAAGAAAGATCTTATTCCATTCACTAAGTTAGGCATCATACATAGTGTTCCACATAAAATGTCAGTTCTAGCAACTTCTAGCACTCTGTTGATTTTCATTACAAATTTTGTGAATTTTCCGTTTAACCATTCTTATTCAAATTTGCAAACAGTGTTTTGTCTATCTCTCAACATGTCTTAATTTTGAGGTCCCATGCACAACTTAGTTGCTTACACCTAGAAACAAATACAATAGTGAAAGCTCAAGTCATTCATTTGATGTACTCTTATACACAAGGATCATTCTACCACTGAAATCAGTCTTGATTGTAAATATCAGCACATTTTCACACCACTCAGCAGCTAGTCAAGTTTTTTAACTTGCCACTTAGCTTGTGGGTCATAATCTTTAGATGTACTCTTACAATGACAACACATACATCTGGGGGACTTTCAGCCACTGAATTTTTCTGATTGTAAAAATCAGCACAGCTAAAATTATCAATTGGTCAACACATTTTCCCACTCAACAGGTGGTTGAAGCATGACTAGCAAAATCAGCACAGCTAAAATTATCAATTGGTCAACACATTTTCCCACTCAACAGGTGGTTGAAGCATGACTAGCAAGCCGATGAATTTGCTGTCCAGAAAATTGGTGTGTACAGAGGACTCCTGTATAAGTGATATTCTGCATCCCAGATAAAAAAAAATTCATCCAAATACACGTAATTACACGTTTCCGAGACCTTTGAAGGTGATTGGTGATTAAAAGTTTATTGTGCTGGGAAAGTTTTGTTTTTAACTTTATTTACATGTATGATGGCTACCAACAGCATTGTAAAATTAAATTTACAGTCTCTGGAAACTAAACATCTGGCTGCTGAGGAGGTTGAGGGTGGAGCATCTTGCAAAGATGTCTGTAAAAAAAAATTCGCTTAAACATAACACCTGTCAGGGTGGATGAAAGCTGCTGAGTCTATAAGGAAAGACTGTTGAAGGTAACTGTGCTCCTTAAAGGAAGAAGTAGAAGACTGCTAAATTTAAAGACGTGGAGGAAGCCACAGCAAAACGGTTCAATGAAACCCACAATGCACGTTCCACCTTATCCATATATCGTAATATGATCTTCGAAAAAGCAAAAGAATTTGCAGAAAAAATTAGTGTGAAGAACTTCGCTGCAACAAGTGGTTGGTCCAGTTGCTTTAAAGTTCATCATAACATCGGATACAAAAGAATTTGTGGAGAATATATGTACTGTTTAAACCAACTTGTTGACATGTTTTCATTTCTTTGTGAATAGCCCCATCCATTTGGTAGCCTCAATAAGATGGGAACAGGCTGACCAAAATCTAGGCCAATTTACCGTATTTTCCGCCCTATAAGTTGCTCCGGGGTAAAAGTCGCGGAAGGGGGAAATCCAGATAATTTTGGAAAATTCAACAGATAAGTCGCTCCTGCGTATAAATCGCTCCTGCGCACTTACGGTAATCACGGTTTTGATACTGCCGGCCATTGCATACGACTTAGTAATTCCAACAACGTGTAAGTATATTCTTGTTTGAAATTTTAAAAATAGAAATATAAGCAAATAAGATTTATAAATAATGTTTATTAAGTAAATAATAGCGCCACTGCACGATTTCCGTTTTCTTTCGCAAATGCTACGACGTTTAACTTAAATTCTGCATCATAACTTTTTCGTGTGGCAGTTGTTGGTGCCATGATTAAACTGTATTGACTTACGCTAACATAACAATTTTAAATCATACAACGTTATTGTGAAACTATCTTTTTTTAATGCTCCATGGTATGAACGGTCCATATTTATATACCGGCCAATTCCACAACCCGAGCGAACTTCAAAGGATTTTTATAAAACAAATGAAGTTGTTCGCCAGCCTTCCAGTTTTTTTTATTAATTACTTTGAAGTTCTCTCAATGAAGCGAGTCTCGGTATTCCGGTCAATTTCCACAACCCGATCAAACTTCAAAGGCACTTTATAAAACAATTGAAGTTGTCCGCCAGCCTTCCAGTTTTTTTTTATAATTACTTTGAAGTTCTCTCAATGAAGCCAGTCACGGTATTCCGGTCAATTTCCACAACCCGAGCGAACTTCAAAGGCACTTTATAAAACAATTGAAGTTGTCCGCCAGTCTTCCAGTTTTTTTTTTATTAATTACTTTGAAGTTCTCTCAGTGAAGCCAGTCTCAGTATTCCGGTCAATTCCACACCCAGAGCGAACTTCAAAGGCATTTTATACGACAACTGAAATTGTTCGCCAGCCTTCCAGTTATTTTTATTAATTACTTTGGAGTTCTCTCAGTGAAGCCAGTCTCGGGTTAATCCAGAGTTTTTTTTATAAACTATTGAAGTAAATTATGAAGCGCTACTGGTACATTTAAATACATATATTGTAGCGACATCTGACCAACACTTTGCTTGAAGCACATGGTGAATAATAAAAGGAAAACAATGGCAATCGTAATTTCAATATTTTTTTTAATTAATAACAACAAATTTTAACACATATATATTATAACTAAATAATATTTGATTATTTAATTTGATATTCTTGTAGTCTAATACTTACGTGTATGTAAGTTTCGAGCAGTTGGCTTGCCGGTAAACCGTAGATGCATTCACTATAACACAGCATCACTGCGCATCAGTCATATCGGTCGTTAAAAAAATTTATTTATCGTATAAGTCGCTCCTGCGTATAAGTCGCACACGTCATTTGAAAGAAAAAAAAACGAAAAAAAGTAGCGACTTATACCCCGGAAAATACGGTAAATACATGTACTTAAATTTAGCGTGTATCTTTTTCCAAATCCCCCCCCCCCCACTTATCTCGACATCCACCTATGTAAACAATATTTCCTTGGGCCCAAGGATGTTGACATAAAAGGGTAGGACTATACATATATATATATATTTAGCATTTTGATTTGAAAAATGAAACTAAATATGAGATATTTTGCATCACAGTCGTAACATTAAAATTTATTAAAATTTGAGGAACACTGTTTACTGCCCAGCACAATGATGCTTCCTATCCAAATATAATGAGAGTCAGGGCATCAGAATCTGTTGCTACCATTGATGATCACTGTGAATCATAGAATAAGACTCAGAACCCTCTATCATTGTCTTGTCATCAGTGACCCTATCAGAACCAGACAAGCCTCAAAAGACACAAACTAGTATCCAGAGTTCATTTGCCCATAACTTAGGTCTGCATAAAGATGATTTCAAGTAGTGGACTGCTGGAACTGTATCAGATGCATACACATCATAAAGTCTACAGTTGACAGCAATTTCATGATCTTAACATGCATCCTGTTCCATATTCCACTTGAATTCTGTAACTTGTATATTTTTATACATCACTTTTGTTTCATAGTGTCATATTCAGTTAGAATAATTCTGTTCTCCATGGTTGTGTTCGGTTTGTAGCCTCTGGTGGCTTCCACATAAATGTTCACTTTGAAAGTTGGAAGTAGCATGTGACATCAGACATCACATACATGCAAAAGGACTTTAAACTGGATTTGTATTGAACACAGGCAACATGCAAATTATTTATATTCTTATTTCACCCAGATTCATGAGTGGTCATCAGAAATAATTTTTGCTATTTATTTGTCAATTGGCTTCTCTCCTTTCTTTTAATACCATGAAAGATACAATTTGTTGATTAAATTTACTTGATAGACCAAAACAATCCAACTAGCCAGCTGGACTGGCTTCTTGTGTGCCCCAGTGGGTTGTGAAATTAGCTGGCATTATATGGATGGGCTAGTGGCAATTTCACATGCTGCATAACAACCCCCCCCCCACCTTTTTGACTAAGTACACATTTAAAAAAATGATATAAGTTTGTCCTAAAAGATATTGCTCTTTACATAATCTTTTGCAATCAGTTGTCTTAGTATATATTTAAATATTTCAAGAGAAGATTCCAATGATAGATATTGCTCTTTTTCAGCTTTCAAATGACCCCAGCCCTGGATACAACATTGAGCAGCTTGCCAAAAAGTGAGTAGAGATTAAATTACAGTTAAAAAGGTCACTTATTATCAAGAGCGTCCAAACAGGACTGGCAGGTGTGGCAGTTGCTGCCACAAAATTTGCCGGAATATTATGTGCATACTAAAAAAGAGAAATAAATTGCTGTTTTATGTAATGTGTAATGAAATGCTTATCAAATTAGAGTTATATGTAAACAACTAAAAGTATTATTATTGCCTTGATTGTTCAAAATTTTACATGGATACAGCCTCTTTCACCTTTCCCCACTCGCAATGCCCAGCCTTTCAAGAAACACTATCTTTACTTGTCTCTCCAATAAAAAAAAATGTCTGATGCCTCCAAAATCTTTGTTACACAAAATTTTGTGCACAAGTGAGACCTAAGTTGTGAGAAATCATAATAGATTGATGAGAATTTTATACAGTAAAACCTCTTATGACCTAACTCTGGTATGAGTGACAACCTGCCATTTATGACCACTGCAGTAATGCATGGATTGTTTTTGTTATATAAACACTCTGTTATGAGCAGCCACCTACTGATTGCAACAAGTAACCACAATGTCTTGGAAAAATATGCATTTCAACACTGCTATGAACGACCACATTGCAAAAACGAGGATAAACTCCACCAACCTTTTTTTAAACTCTGTTACAGTTACCTCATATACCATTCTAAAAAACTGGCTACCAATCTGAAATTTTGTAGGTATGCTTAAAGAATTTTTTGTTTTCTATTGTAAACCAGACTAAAGTACATGTAGTTTTAGTCTGGTTTCTGGCCTTATCATAACTACTGCCCCTATGTATGAGTAGGACCAACCCACTCTCCAGTTCAATGATCAAAGGTATCACAAGAACAGAGACATCACTGACCTTGGTAACAATTGGTAATCATTGCTAACAACAACCACTTGAATAATAAAGATTGTTCTGATAAACACAAACAAAAAGAACAAAATCAATATTTTTTAAAAAGTAGTCTGCTTACTGTTTTTTTTATAGCGACTGATGGTACAATCCGTAAACAAGGCTAATGTACATGTTGTAAATTACCGTAGTAGTTCCAAAATGAAGGTAGTGGTTGGGTATATTTTTTTTATCATTAGAGTGGACCCATATTGCCTAGGGGTAAATATGGCCTTTGTCTGTTAAACCAGCAGGTGAAAATTCTTTGCAGAATTTGATTGTTAGTGTTAAAGACATTTGCTATTTTTAGTCTGATGTTACAGTGGTTACATCCGAGTCACCAAGTTATCTATTTAACTTGTTGCATCCGCATTATCCACATGTTTTTTTAAATAGTTAATCCCTGTATCTCTTCTTTTGTGAGTAAATATTGTTTCTGGATGAGACAAATGTTTCTTTTTATTCAATTAATGGTTAGATATGCAATGCACATGTATAGATTTTTCATATTTTCCCAAATTCTAAATAGTTCAAACCACCATTACAGTTGATTTTACAACTGAGCTCAAATAATGTTAACACCTATTACCTTAATAACAATGGAAGAGCTTCTAGCTAAGAAGACAAATTTTAACAATATAGAAAATAATTATTGTAACTGAAAGAAGTGAAAAAGAGCAGACCACTTGCAGAATAGCATTTTAAACATCAGTAAAACACATTTAGTATGGTATAAAGAAAAAGGAGTAAGTCAGAAATGGTTTCATTTGTTATTGTGAGTGTGATCTTATATTCATATGATAAAACATGCATTCATAAGATACAACACACATTCATATGACACAATATGCATCATATGATACAGCATGTATGCATATGATGAAACAAGCATTCATATGATACAGCATGCATTTATATGATACAACACATTCATTTGATACAACATGCATTCATATGATGCAATACACATTCATATGATACAACATGCATTAATATGATACAACACACATTCATATGATACAACATGCATGAATATGATACAGCATGTATACATATTATACAATAAGCATTCATATGATACAACATGCATTCATATGATACAACATGCATTGATATGATACAACATACATTCATATGATACAACATGCATTCATATGATACAACATGCATTCATATGATACAACACACATTCATATGATACAACATGCATTCATATGATACAACATACATTCATATGATACAACATACATTTATATGATACAACATGCATTCATATAATGCAAGACACATGCATATGATACAACATGCATTCATATGATGCAAGACACATATGATACACCATGCAATAATATGATGCAACATATATACATATGATACAGCATGCATTCATATGATACAACATGCATTCATATGATACATGTATTCATTTGATACAACATGTATTCATATGATACAACATGCATTCATATGATACAACATATATTAATATGTTACAACATGCATTCATATGTTAGAACATGTATTCATATGATACAACATGTATTCATATGATACAACATGCTTTCTTATGATACAGCATGCATTCATATGATAAAACATATATTCATATGGTACAACATGCATTCATATGTTAGAACATGTATTCATATGATACAACACATTCATATGATACAACATGTATTCATATGATACAACATGCTTTCATATGATACATTCATATGATAATGACATACATTCATATGATATGATGTGCATTCATATATGACGTGCATATAGCAGTTTGTTAAAATTGTTTTCCGGAAAACATTAATATTTATTGTGTAGTTACTGCAACACCTTTTTCTACTTTAAACTATCAACCATTCAGAAATGAGTAATGTCTTATGCAATTGGTAGCAACAAAGTTTCAGCTCAGACTCAAGCTCAAGTTTTATGATTTGCAGGCCTGAATTTACCTCCATGTGCGCCAATCAGCAGAATTATGTTAGTTGCTATTTTCCCCATTGTAAATTATTTAGCTGCCAGAACAATTTAAGTATATTTCTGCTAGATACTCTTATTTTTTCTCTTTGTAGAGGGAAAAAATTTCTAGAACTTCCATATGCAGTGAAGGGAATGGATGTTTCTTTTTCTGGCTTATTGTCATACATTGAGGTAAGACTGAAATATTCAAGGTGCTATACATTGGTTATAAGTTGCGGTAAGGGATGGTCTTTATTCATAGACTTGAAAGAAAACATGATTTGTGCTTTCCTTTTATGAAGGATGGAAGTCATTGATATACTATTCCCACTGTGTCAACAAATATGGAATCCAGCAAGAATCAGTTGTAAAAGTTCATAAATTAAAAATGTAATTTTTGTGTAATTATATTGATATAAACTTAGTGATATTTCAGTGTTTGTAGCCTCAAGGATGTGATTGAGAGTGTTATTGTTACAAGTTGAGTGTTCTGCCACATAATTTTGACAGGAAGATCATTACTGTAGATTTCCAACTGCAAACTGCACAGACCCAGATCTGCTATTGCATTATGTACATACTGATCTGAGTCTGTGTTGTGTAATGAGTAGAACATCATAACTGATATTTAACCAACCTAAAACATGCTACCTGTACATTAGAAAATGTGTCAAAATTGATATTTACTTTTCCACAGGAGAAGGCACCAGGATTGATAGAGGGTGGAGAATATACTCCAGAAGATCTATGTTTTTCTCTCCAAGAAACAGTATTTGCTATGCTTATAGAAATAACAGGTAAAAATATTAATCATTAATTTATTCATTCTTTTGTAATGGAAGTTTCTGTTTTAATCCAGAAATACAGCTCTAAATTCTTTAATGCAGGGGTCATTTAGTTTAATCCCCCAAGAAAAACTGAATTTTCATGAAATATTTTCTTTGATAAAGGAAAGTTAATATCTTAGTTATCATTAAAAAATGAAAGAGAAATATGGTCCTTTGTATATTTTTTGTTTTAACAGCTTAACCACGACTATGACGTTACTAAATATGTAATGCTACAAAGCATGATCAAATTTAAATTACTACACCTTTATTTTATTCTCGTGATGAAAAGAATTTGCAACCAAATCGACACAAAATAGTATGTTAAACTTTTGCATAGTTTGATTTATAAAGTGTGAGTACTGTCATTAAAATTCAGTTAAAAGAATGTAATATTTTTAACAGAGCGTGCCATGGCTCATTGTGGTTCTGAGGAGGTACTCATAGTGGGTGGAGTAGGATGTAAGTATTTTTGGGAACACCGGTTCTCAAGGTCTCACTACATACTGTAGCATTTGAATAATAAGCATATATTCTGATGTTTTAAGTTTAAAAATATTGTAATTGCTTATTTTGTTAACAGCTAAATGGATCTAAATACAACTGATTGTAAAATATTCATATTGATGCTTATCAATCAGATTTTACAGAATAATACATAGGACTGGACAATCAAAGGAAGGAATGATAGAAAAAGGATACATAGTTATCATACACCTGTTGATCATGTAATTAGGAACAAAATAATTATTCAAGTGCAGATATCACTTAAAATCAAAATCTCCAAGATGATGGAGCAGTGATAGACTTGGATATATTCTGTTGATTTTGTTGATGTGCATGCTGAATGAAAGTTTTCACCTATTATGTTCTTGGAATGTAACCTTTTTAGTGTATTGTATGTTTTCTTGTGTGCTACAGAAATACTTGAATGCCCACATACACCTGTTTTTCCTATATGCAGAAATACTAGAAGGTCCATGTGCACTTATTTCCACATACACAGAAATTCTTAAGGACCTGCATGCACATTTTTTCACTTATGCAGAAATTCTTTTAGGCATGTGCGGCCTTAATTCCACCAATGTAATTTTTTTTTTTAGGCCTGTGTGGAATATACATACACACACACACACACAAAAACACACACACATAAATTCTTGAAGTGTTGTGTGCACTGTTTTCCATATATGCATTTTATCTTGACCTTTGTCAGTGGGACTCCTGCAAGTGTTTCTTCACTGTTCTTTATGATATTTGAATTACTGTTTGCAATACATTGTAATCTTCATATTTATGTTGTAAGAAGGTAATTTATGTAATTTATATTACATTGCCTTTTTCGGGCAAAGTTACTGTTTAGAATCGAGATTCATAGAGTTGGGGTTAGAAATTAATTCTGTAGTCTTTAGTTTCATATTTGATGATTTCAGCAATATTTTGTATGGACCTTTTACAATTAATAGTTACTTCACCAGCAACTATCTTTTCAAGATTCTGTAGTTTCTGAGTGTTAGCCTTTGGAATTGAAAGAAAAATGATAGGTTCTTTTTTTAATTTAAGTATTTCATTTCATTCTTTTTCTGGAATTATTTACGTCATTTAAAAGTCAAAGTTCATTATTTGCATTATAACCGTTAAGTTATTCTGTTTTTTCATGTTTTGAAAAGTTTGGGAGTGTAACAGAAAGCATTGTTTTATAATGATAATAATATCGGTCAATAATATGCGATATGAAAGTCAGTTTCATGCTAAGAACAATCACTTATTATGTTCAAAAGCTGTTAGCCATTTTGAGACTATCATGATTGGAATACAGGAAGGAGCTGTTAAGCTCAGTATTTTTGTGGTTCATTCAGATTCATCTTGGGTGTTAGGATTCAGAAACGTCACACAGGAACATGGTCCATTTAGTGCTGTAACTTTAAAAAAATGACTTTCTAGTAAATAGTCACTGACACATTATTAGCATTGTCAGGTATACTAATTAGATCAAAGAACATGTTGTAACAGGTGAAATGGATAAAAAAAAAAGATGACTTTCTCATAAAAGTGTTGCATTATTAATATTTATATAATTAATATGCAGCAAGCGGCCATGTTTTCACTTGTTAATACTTTGTGAGATGCCAAAACTTCACTTTGTCAATGGGATTTTAACTTCATGGGCAAAAGGGAACAAATTCCAATTGGACTGTTAAGAACCTGCTCAAAAGTTATCTTTCCTAATATAATTATGACCAAGAATAAAAAAAACGGGTTAACTGTAGAAAAGAAATGAACTTCATTGAAATGACAATGCTGACTAGTGGTATGGTCTCTGATTTCATTCACCAAATGTTCACAGCACTAGACTAACATATTTTTGTTGTTAAATATCAGAAAATACTGGGTCTGGCCCTATTGTAAAGGTTAAAGGTAAATTGGGCTTACAATATAATGAACTATTTAAGTATGTAAAACAATTTCATTATCTTCAGTATAATTAACTGTCTTTAGAAAATGTAAAAATAATGAAAGCAAGATATGGAATTTAAAAAAACATGGGTTTAAATGTCATAACTGCATTATATACTTGCCATTAAGATGGAGCCAGATGGAAACAACCAAGACCCTCATCTGCCATCATGTGCCAGCTGATCATGCTTTGTGGTTTTGTTCAGTTTCATAATCATAATGAATTTCATAGCCCTAAATCTGCAGGCACATTATATGATGACAGACCATAGGCTAAGTTTCATAAGCTGCTCATCCTTTTTGACTAACAGCTCCCTAAATGTCAACAGTTTCACAGGCTGGTCATGCTTTATACCTGGGATAGCTCCCTTAATGTTAACCATTCAGCTCCCTTAATGTCAACCATTTCATAGGCTGGTCTTGCTTTATGCCTGGGCAGGTCCCTTAATGTCAGCCGTTTCATTGGCTGGTCTTTCTTTATACCTGGGATAGGTCCCTTAATGTCAACCGTTTCATAGGCTGGTCTTATACCAGGGAGAGCTCCCTGAATGTCAACCATTCAGCTCCCTTAATGACATATGTGTTTCCTTGGTAGGTCATGCTTTAATACCACTGTCCTTCATGGGGTGCATATTTTTAGGATGTTACCTTAATCTTATGTTTTAAATATATGTTACTTGAACATTTTGATGGTTTTATATTTTGTCTGCTTGTGCTTTGCATGTTATAACTTGAAACGGTTTATCATCTTGGAATTTTTACAAACACACATTCATTCAGAGAAAATATGTTTACAGGCAATCAGAGGTTACAGGAAATGATGGGTATAATGGCTGAAGAGAGAGGAGCAAAATTATATGCTACAGATGACAGGTTATGTATCAGTTATTATAACCAATTTAACGTGAAATAGGTATTAGACATTTTCCTTTTTTCACCAAACATTTCTAGTATCACATGCAAATTGTAGCTGTTAATTAACAGATAATAATAATAATGACTTTGTATTGCACCTAATCTTTAGAAGCTCTAAGCGCTTTACAACATCTATAATTACATGAATACAATATCAAAATAACAACAACAAAAATAAAAGATCATGAAATTGGAAAACAAACAAAAATGCTGAAATTATTTAAGGTAGGAAACATTTTTAGGTCTTTAAGTTTGTTCTTGCAGTTGAAACAGGTGAGTTTTAAGAGCATTCTTGAAAGGGATGACTGTGTCTTTGTGTCTAATTTCAATGGGCAATTAATTCCACGTTGCTGGGCCCTGGTATGCAAAAGAACATTATCCATATGACTTCATTTTCATAGTGGGAAAAATGAGTATATGATTGTCAGAAGAAGAACATAGGTATCATGCTGGTGTGTACACATGGGTGAGGCCAGTTAGGTATGCTAGACTGGAGTCCATCAGTGAAATGTAGCACAGAGAACAAATTTTTTGTTTGGTTCTGGATCGAATGGATAGCCAGTGTAGGGTACAGAGCAGTGGGGAGGTGTGCTCTGATCATTGTACTCTAAAGATAATCCGAGCAGCTGTGTTTTGAACTTTTTGAAGTTTCTGGAGTAGATATTGAGACAAAACAGACAGAATTGAGTTAAATAGTCCAGTCTTGAAAGTACCAATGAACACACAAGTGTTTTTGTGGCATCAAGTGTGAAAGATATTTGTGAATGAAGCTGATGCATTTCAGCTCAAGATATGCAGCCTTGCATATGTTCATGACATGTTGGTGCAATGTGAGAGTACTGTTTAGAGTAACACCAAGGTTTCAAACTGATTGTGAATTTAATGCTGTTGTTGCTGATATTTATTGTTGGAGATAAAGGATGTGAATGAGAAAGTCATTGTGTTGTGATCAGAATGGCCTCAGTTTTATCATCATTCATCTGCAGCTTGTTACATTTCATCCATGATTTTACATCAGAAATGCACCTCTCGACTCCTTGGATTGTAGCATCAACTTCATTTGTGTGACTAGACTTCTATATTTAGGTGTCATCAGCATACAATTGGTGAGACACTGGGTGATGAAAGCGGCTGATCATATAGAATGAAGAGAACAGGTGCAAGAACAGACCCCTGTGGAACACCACAATATAGATCAACTGGGCTGGAGTGTTTGCAGATACAATTTGTGTCCTGTTTTCTATGTAGGACTTGAGTCACAGTAAGGCTGTATTGTGAATGCCAAAACATGCTGGAGACATTGACGTAATATATCATGGACTATTGTGTCAGATGCTGCAGACAAATCAAGGAGGGTGAGGACTGTAGTCTTATCGCTATCCAAAGCAGAGTGAATGTCATTAAATACTTTCAGAAGAGTAGTTTCAATACTGTGGCAAGCGCGATATGCAGACTGTACAATGCTAAAAAGACTTTGAATTCAAATGAGATACAAGTTGGGTTAGAACAACCTTTCTATGATTTTTTATATGAACTGGAGATTAGAAACTGGGTGGTAGTTCTTGAAATCATTATTGTCAAGTGTTGGTTTCTTCAGCAGAGGCTTTACGATGGCCGTTTTGAAAAATGATGGGAATTCCACCAGATGAGAGAGAGATATTAATAACATCAGTTAGTGAAGTCAATATTGGGTTTAAGCACTCAAGCAGCAGTGATGTTGGAATTGTCTCAAGTTAACAAGACTTTGGTGCACTCTTCATCACTAATTTCAGTACTAAATCCATAGAGACAGGTTCAAATCCTTGTAATGGTTGTTGCTGAAATTCTGTATCATAACTGTATGGTGAAGACGAATCAATTGAGATTGTGTTATCAAGTGTATCTCTAATGGTTTGTACTTTGTTACGGAAGAAATATGCAAATAGGTCTGGAAGGTCTACTTGAGAGAAGATAGTTGGAAATGGTGTACATTTGTACCTTGACATTAGTTTGTTAGTTATCTTGAAGTGCTCTTTGCAGCTGGAACTCTTTTTCGCAGCTTTATAGATTTGTTTATGAATAATGAGTCTGGTGGAAAGCCAAAGCCTGTTTTGCTTTACAGTGTTGTCTTTTGGCAATGTAAAGCTGGTCCCTAACACTGCTATACCATGGAGAATACTTTTTAATTGATACTCTGCACTGGTTGGGTGGGGCATGTTTTTCAAGCAATGAACACAGGCAGTTATCAAGTTGTTCTGCTGTAGGAGGTTAGAAAGTTGTTAGGTTTTCTTGGATGTCATGCATTAGTTTGGTTCTTTTTATCACACTGAGGTTTCTCTTAGTAGCAAATAAAGGTGGAGGGTTAGGGATCCAACTGCATAGATCCATTTCTACCACAGTGCAATGGTAGATCTGGTTCTGTGCAGTTAAGACTAATAAGTTCAACAAAAACATAGACCCTGATCTGCTAATCCATACTGTGTCAGCAGGTTTGTACCAACTGGCTTGCAGTTGGATCGGACATGTATAGGAATATATATGGTATTTAGTCATTTGTTATTATTTATCTGACTTGTACAAATGTTTGATTTATGTATATAATTGCCAAGGATTCTAGAAAGATGTACCCTTTGGTCAAACGTTTTCCTTATGCTTCGATGACTGCGTGCAAACTTTGTATTCTGCCTATATTTCCATTTTTTGGCATTAATGAAGCAAATTTGGCATAGAAATGGAGATTTGACCCTATGTATGATGCTGTTTAAATTAAAGTAGTATGTGTGCTACACATACCTTTTCTTATTAAAAGTTTTACATTTAGTGGAGTAAGCCCAATTTTTGTGATGAATTTTATATTTTGACCTCAGGATCAATACATTTGACTGAGGTTAGTTAGTGGGAGTGTAGTTGAAATATATGGTTAATGGGAGTGTAGTTGAAATATATGGTCAATAAGCATAGGTATACATGGGAGTCAGTTGATACATTTTGTTGAGCTATCCTTATTGTTGAGAGGCAATATAATTTTATTAAGGGATTACAAATTGTTACCAGTTTAGATGTTCAAATATTAAAATATTCCAATTTCTGGAGTCATTTATTTGCAAGGAGAATGTTGTTCTTAACTGTTATTCATTTATTTGTGTAAAATTGTTGTGGAAATGACCTTTTCACTGGAACTAAAATTTGTGGAGTGGGGAAGAGTCCAATTGATCACAAAAGGATCATTGTCCACTGAGGACAGAAACATCTTAGTGAAAAACTTCTATTGATCACAAAAGGATCATTGTCCTCTGAGGACAGAAACATCTTAGTGAAAAACTTCTTTTGATCACAGAAGGATCATTGTCCACTGATGACAGAAATATCATAGTGAAGGAGTTAAATTGATCACAGAAGGATTATTGTTCATATGTTTTTAAATTTATGGTTTATGAAAACCAGAATCCATAAATATGGATAATTACAATATTCCATTAGTAACACTACATATTTTCAACAAAACTTGTCAACATTCTTTAATAACATTATTTGCCAGCATGATTTCTGACCTAAAACTGTGACATTAAAGTAAATCCAAGACTTTTTTGACTTTTCAGATTTTGTATTGATAATGGTGCCATGATAGCTCAGGCTGGATGGGAGATGTTCAGGACAGGGCAAACTACACCCCTTCAGGAGACAACCTGCACACAGAGGTAAAATATTAATTACTTATTAGACTTCAGTACTTCAAGAGTTATTGCTTGGCCATTATTATCATTCCAGTGTAGATGGTATAGAATTTTATGATACTATCACGCCATTGTAGATGGTATAGAATTTTATAAATTTTAGTTTTCCTATAATATGTGCAGTTTCATATTTTGATATTACCATATGTTAAAATATCACTTTTTGTGATTCTGATTGGTCCAAATAAGCCTATGAAATTATCGTGCAGTATCTTATGATTAGCTTGTTGGAAAACATTTTAAGCCCTGCCTTCTGGAATGCTTTTTTGGGAATGAACATATTTGGCAGCCATTTTTTAACTCTACTTGTGAAAGGAAATTGAGGAAAAATTATTTCAGCTGTCTGAATATGGATATGTTACTCCCACAAGGGTTTGTTGTATAACGATATAATGAGAAAAATGGGGTGTCCTGGGACGGGGTAACACCTCTGGCTGGCTAAGCAGTTGTACTCTTTCAAGGGTAGCTCACCCACCTTTGGTCCCCACTTGGCACTCAGCTCTCCCCAGTGGCTTCAAGAAGATGTGGCATGTGTAGTTAACACATCCTGGAAAACGACTTTGACTGACCAGCTAAATCAGGCTGAGGATAGCTGATGGGTCTTAAAACCTCTGTGAGTTAGGCTTTACCTAGCATGTAATAACTGGATTTGGTGTCCTCTGTGGAGGAACCACTAGCTGGTCAATGGGCAGAAAGGTGATTCCCAGCAAAGTGATGTGTAGCGCTAAGAGCACAACAAGATATGTGGGACATCCTGGTCTGTATCTGGTCATCTCGACATCGTGCTGCTGGACCCAAATGGTTTTCTGCAAGAGAGTGAGGTTGATGAACTGCACAGCTCTTCCTCACTTAAAAGATTCACCACACAAGTCATTCTTGTCATCCACCCATCTCATTTCATCACCCACTGAAGTCCTGTGGCAGCAGGCAAGCAACAAAGCGGCAGGTGTGGGTACACTGGCAGCCATAGCCATAAACCTGCACACAGGTTGCTCAGAGGCCATTAGGGTTGTTCACCACCGACAAGGAGCAGCAATGGAGTCCGACAGCTCCCTGAGCGACTGAGCAGCCCTCTTCAGGTATGCACTACTCACCTCCCTGGCATGAGCAGAGAACCTACTCGCCTAATACATTGCTGCCTTGAGCATGACCCGACTTGCAGGAGAAAATCAAGGCTGTGAAAGGTACTCTGGATACTTTCTTTTGGAGCGGCAGAGGAAGTGAAGAATGCCGTGAGGCTGGTGTTGGCTTTGCAGGTAAGACAGCACCGATTGGCAAATTGGCTGGATCTCCAAAGGAAGTAAATGACAGACTCATGACCATGAAACCCCATCTTATCTGGAAGAAAGCACATTACCATCATCAGTTGCTAAGTTACAACCATGACCATCCCAGATGAAGGTCTAGTTCTATGAGGATCTTCAGTCCGTCATTGCTGACATTTCAATGGCAGATAAGCTTGACAATCTTCACGATTTCAATGCAAGACTTGGCTGTGATCAAGTTGCGTGGGATGGAGTGCTAGAAAAGGATGAGGTGGGTCACTGTAACACCAAGTTTCCTTTTGCTCCAGACTTGTGCCGAGCATGAACTGCTGATCAGCATTAGTCTTCTGCCACCCTACCGTAACCAGACGTCATGAATGCATCCATGCTAAATGCACTGACACCTCATCAACTACATCATTTTCAGGAAGAGGGACAGGCAGGATGTGTGTGTGACTAAGTCTTTGTGCGGCGCTGACTGCTGGACAAACCACTGCCTCATCATCACCAAGCTCAACATCTGCATTTAGCCCAAAAGACACCCACAGGGAAAGAAGGCTCCTAAACGACTGAACATCACCAAGCTAAAATGCACCAGTACCAAAGTCTCTCATGAATGCCCTGGAAGAACAACTGAAATCTACCCCTCTTGACAATCAGAATGTGGAGATTGACTGGACAGCATTCAGTTAACTGGTCTACAGCACAGCTTCGGAAATCCTAGGAACCTCAACCAGAAAGCATCAAGACTAGTTTGATGAGAACTGTGATGAGATCTAGCTTCCTTCAAACCTATCTCAACAACCGCAAGTTCACCTCTAGGAAAGATGCGTACAACATACGCAGAATTGAACAGCATAAACTCCGCCAGATCTGAGACACATGGCTGAGCAACAATCTGATGAGATTCAGTGCTATACAGACTAATATGACATGAAGAACTTCTACAATGCCCTGAAAGAAGTGTATGGACCCTTCAACCTTGTTGGAGACATAGAAAGCGATACATCTGCTCTCCAGTGGCAAAGCACCCGATTCAGACCTCATCCCAGCTGGAGTCTACAAGAGAGGGGGCACAGCCCTGATAGAGAGACTCCACCAACTAACTGATTTTACTAAGGTGGCAGCAAGAGACGATCCCCCAGGAATTCAAAGATGATTTCATAATCCACCTGTATAAACGAAAATGGAACCGCCAGGCCTGCAACAACCACCAGGGTATATCCTTACTTTCAGTTGCAGGAAAGATACCAGAATTCTACTGAAACGCCTCACTATGTACCTTGATCAGGGACTACTGCCAGAATGCCAGTGTAGATTCCGAAAAAAAAATGGGACAATTGACATGGCATTTGCTGCAAGGCAGTTACAAGAGAAATGTCAAGAGCAAAATACCGACCTTTTTATCATCTACATCTACTCGACAAAGGTCTTTGATACTGTCAGCAAAGAAGGCTTGTGGAAGGTAATGGCTAAGTACAGATGCCCAAGAAAATTTATATCCATGGTGCAGCATTTCCATGATGGCATGCAGGTACGAGTCCAGGATAAAGAGACTTCTGAGACATTCCGAGTAACCAATGGTATTGAGCAGGGTCGTGTTCGGGCACCGATACTGCTCAGTCTATTGTTCAACACCATGCTGACTAATACTTTCAGAGACGGAGAGGTTGGAGTCGACACCAGGTACCATACAGATGGAAAACTATTCAATCTCAGGAGGCTTCAAGTGAAAACCAATGTCATGAAAGACACCATCAGGGATTTCTTATTTGCTGATGACTGTGCCCTCAATGCTGGCTCGGACGCCGACCTGCAATGCAGCGTTCACAAGTTGAAAGCTGCATTGAAACATAAACCCATATTCGTGGGTGCAAACAGTAAGCAATCTAGTCATTTGGCATTCCTCTGTGTACAAAGACTCCAAGTTGTGCGAATCTAGCAGAACAGCAGCTGCAGAGCAAAGGCAAGCCAGAAAAGCATGTGCCATCAACCATCCTGGCGATGTCCCACTCATCCCGTCCCTTATGCAAATGAACTTCATGAACGTGCAAGGGTTGGCCTCATCAGCCACCTGTGCATGCACAGAACTAGTCCCTATAACCAATGGATGAATAGAGAGGTCCTTGTTGAATCGACGGCCGAAACAGAAAAATTGCGTAAAACTACAAAACAAGAACAATAAGACGTAAAACTAAAACTAACTTTTTTATGGCAGGGTGGTGGAGGCGCAGTATATCTGCATATGCAAGTATAGTTTAAATGTTGACTTACAAAAGTAAACAAATTCACCTCTGTTCACAGAAGAATTTGGACATAAATGGGTCTCTTAACTGACAGAACTTGATCCAACCACAGCTGATCTTTATGTAGTGTATATGGGATGCAAATCAGACTCAAAAATAAATTTGTTAACATCTTCTGTACAATCTATTGTTCTAGTCAAATACTGCAAATATCCAGTCACAAATGCATTGCAGTAAATGTTGGAATTTCAGCATCCAGTAATCCTATTTTACATGAAAATTGCAACAATGTAATGTAAACGTGTACTCTAGGCCTACTGTGTACCATCAGTGTTGCATCATATCACATTGATCATTGTTTGAAAAATGATTTTGCCATTATATCATGTTTAATTTATTTGGATGGAAGCTTTTTCTTTGTACTTTTTTTACAAACTATATAATCAATCTATTTTTACTAGTTCAGCTTTTTTTGGGACTATATTTTATGCAAAACAAATGAAACGTGCACCACTGTCTGTCAGAATGAATGAAATTATTCGTTCTTCTATCTAAATAATTTCCACTGAAATAAAAACAATGTGATAAAAAGAATCTCAAATGGGTAATGATTTAATATTAAATTTATGAAACTCGTCGATTAATGTTCAGCTTTTGAGAGCCAAGGTCTGATACTTTTCATGATCCTTGTTTTAAACAAATCCCATCTCAAATATTCCATACATGCCAACCTTGCAGACTGTTTGGGCATTGAAACTCAAAAAGTGTTTTGTGGTCCAAATAAAGGTCTGTGCACATGACCCAAATAAATGACATTGTACAATTAAGATTTTTTGCTAAATATATTAAGCCTGTAGATATTGGCCAGAAATTCAGAGTCAAACAAAACAGAAAGAAAATGTTTGTTTCCTTCGAAGCAATGAATACAATTTCATACAAAAACATTGGCATGGTTGGGAGGAAATTATTAATTCTTCTCGACTTCAAGTCAGTTGTAATGAAGATGTGCAAAGTAAAAGGCATAGAGATGAAAGTATGGTTGTCTGTATAAACCTTTGTTCTTGATATAATGGAGACTGGAATTATTTTCAAAGAGACCATTTTGCCGATTTCTGTGGTTTTATATATGCTCACTGACTTGAATGAAAATTTGTGTTTTATTTCAGATTCAGGACAGATGAAGTCGAAGTGACATGGAGAAGCTGATTTGTGTTAATGATATATTATGTATATATAAAAAATATTAGCATTTTCATTGAAAGTGAATCATGGTCATAACTTCCATGTTTACAAAACCATAAAATTAAGGCATATTGTTGTATGCATAACAAGTCTCTTGCTTATTTACTACAATCTGTCCAAAGACGAATGTCATTTTTCTATGCTACTATCTTATAATATCTCGTCTTGATAAGGACCGACTGTTCTAGTGAAATATATTTGTGGCCCAGGAAAAGTACTTTTAATATGGAGTAGTCACTCTTATATGCAAGTTAAAATTCTCTATAGTCACTCTTAGATGCAAGTTAGAATTCTCTATAGTCACTCTTGGATGCAAGTTAGAATTCTGTATAGTAGTCACTCTTAGATGCAAGTTAGAATTCTGTATAGTCACTCTTAGATGCAAGTTAGAATTCTGTATCATTTTCATGTGAAATCTTTGATAATCAAAGAACCCTGGCATTTACTTTTTTTTAAAGTGCCTTCCCCTGCCACTTCCTCAATAACTTGCATCATGATAACTCCTAAACGTGCTTATAATGTGGGGTCAGGCATGGACCCTATTTTTTTAAACTAGAAAATACCAAAAAATATTACCCCTATTTGTTGAACTTGAAGAAAATTGAAATTAAAATTGGTAAATGAAACATTGATGTATTGCTTGTTTTATCATCAAAAATGGTAAATAAGAACTGGAAATTTTAATCAACATTATCAACTTGTCATAAGAAGTCATCTATTTTGTTACATGTTCTTTCTAAATAATATTCAACTAAATTCTGATAAAAATGTCACCTGCTGGAGGCAGTATTTTAATAAATAAATCTTTTTTATCAAGCACAAATTGTGAATTAGTTTTTTCTTTTAGTTCAGTTTATGTGTAATCATCATAAATGCAATGTGCTGTCTTGTGTTCAAATGTAAAATGTGTCAATTTGTTAGTATGTTAAGATTCTTAACAAAGAATGTTAAGATTCTTGGCGAAAAGCTGGAAATCATATCATGTTGATCTGAATATGTTTTAGGAAGGAGATGAACTTAAAGAACAAAAAAAAAACACCCACTCCAATGTAATGATTATGCCAAGTTGAGAGATTTAGTTACAAGTCAATGTGGTTCTTAGGGTTTGGAACTGCAGTTTATGAAACTGTAGGTAATTAAAGTCTAAGGGGTCGTCCATTCAATACGTACGCATGGAGGGGTTAAACCCAAATGCGTACGCTTGCTTGCGTATGGGGGGGTCTACTGACAATGTACGTACGCATAAGAAACGGGGGGGGGGGGGGGAATGCTCCATCGTTTCAGCTTTCAAACTAGTAGGTATACTATATTGGAAATTTCTATGTTAATCATGTGCACATGTCCTGTGTGCGGTGTGTATCACTCGTCGCAGGCCAGTGTAAGACGACACCAAAGCGTTCACACTACTGAGTCTACCGACACTGAGAACTTGAATCAAAACCTGGATGATGATGTCAGCGAGGCTGTGGATATTGAGACTGCGGCCCAGTATAGTGCAGCTAATGCTGTTGTGATTCAGCCGGACGTTAAGCTTGTTGCTGAAATTCCTGTTATACGTAACCTGTTTGACTGGGTTCAGTCGGCGTTTGTCTGACCTTTAGCAGACACTGTCGAACTTTTTAAAGGTTTAATAACATGCAACTTATTTCTTTTATAAATACAGCAGCTGAGGACTGTCCGTTTTACTCCGTTGCATTAAACATTTGAATATTATTAATCCTGTGTCATTTCTGCGTGGATGAAATATTGGAAGTTCTAGGGGGGGGGGGTCATTCATATGTACTTACGCATGGGGGGGGGGGGGGGTAAAAAGTATGCATGCGTACAAGGGGGGGGGGGGTCAAGTTTTTTTGGTCTTATTTTTGCGTACGTACTAAATGGATGACCCCTAAGTGTAATTTATACACTTTTAAGTTGAACATGATTAATGCATTAACCTCAGATCATACTTCTCTGTTGTTCAAATGCATTGATAACAACAGTGCTCAAAGAAATTATTTTATAGACACAAACTTTTGCCTGGTGACCATATACAAAAAAAGTACAAGCACAGACTCAAATTCCACAAGCCCCAACTACAATTAAATGCCTCTGTCCAGTGTGGGTGATAAGGCTATATCAACTGTGCAAATACAACCATGTGCTTATTATTGTCTTTCAATCATTCTATTTCATTGCTAAAATCACTGCTTTGGTGGCCTAGAGGTTAGATCATTCATCTTGGAGGGAGGTCGTGGGTTCAAACCCCGGCTGAATCATACCAATGACTTACAAAAAAATACTAACAGCTGCCTTGCTAGGCACTCAGCATTAAGAGGTTAGTGTTGGGACTGGTTGGCCTGGCTTCAGAATAATGTGACTGGGTGGGACATCATGCTACATGTCTGCAGCATGATGCCCCAGTGCTAGACATCACTATAAACTGCCACACTGCAGACATCATAGTGATATGACTGAAAATTTGTTAAACCTACGTTTAAAATTTAAATCACATGGCTAAAATCATAGGTTAATTAGTAGTAAAAAGGTTCAATAATAATGAAAACTAATTGGAATATTCAATTCAGCATGTATAATATCTTACATAAAGGTGGTGTTCCTATTTCAATAGACATGCTACACACAGGAATGATTCGTGTCTATACGATGTTCGCCGTACATGCAAAGAATTAAATGCTCGCCACCCTACTTTTGGATTCTGAACTTCACAATGTAAAACCCTGTTAACTAGAGTCCTGAAATTCGGTTTGGGTTGCTTTGCTTCCTAAATTGCTTTAAACAAATGAATAACACTTCAACACTAGTCCGACAACTGATACAAAACTTGACTCGTTCTCATAAATACACATGATCCGGTTTCTGCATTAAGGGAAAACGAATTTTGCTGAAGTAGGCAATAGCAGCTTCTGAAAGTGCAATGAACAAATTACAAAATATCTGAAAAGTAAAAAAAGTTATCGTACCATTTTTCTACAATTTACCTCTGAAGTCCAGGGAGTGAAAATGACCGGAGCTAGCAGTTTGTTTACATGAGCACATCTTATGTTAGCCCAAGCTGTATACTCTAGAACCTAAAGTACACCCATCAATCATACATCAAAATAAAGGGAATTGAAAGTTCTTCTCCCAACACCTAAGATATACAAAGTCTTTATTACGTTGCCAGTGAAGAAACCCCAGAAAATTATTTTTCTTTAAAATTCTAACCATATGCAAAGTACGAAACTGTAGAGCGCCACCTTAAAGAACCACTGAAGATGTGTTTTTAACTTATTGAAAAACTTGTCATATTCTGCAGTCAATTTCAAACATATTGATATATCATACATGGTATTTACTTCCAAAATTAAAAACACAGTTAATTTACTATACCCCTCTGAAGTAACTTAAATGTAGCTTCATGACGTCAAAACTGTATTTTAACGTCACTGGGAAATGCTATTATTTTGACATTAAAGAAAGACATTCAAGAATAAATGCATATGAAGTATTTGTTTTATTTTTCAATCCAAACATCAAATAATGTAGTTAGATCATTTCCAAAGTTGCAAACTATACTTGGGTCATGTATACATGTAAATCAAGTGAGAAAAGTGAGGAAAATTCCATAAAGTTTGAGGTAATAGTGCAAAAATTGTCCAGCATTGGATTAAGAAAAAAATCCTTGATGCTATAAATTCATAACAGTAGACATAATATATATTTTGTTTGTAAATAATTACTTTTTTCCCTGGCACTAGTAATCTAATTTGAATCTGCACTAATGCTTGTATGTCAAAGAATTGAAATGAAAAGTCAAGGGGAATTAACTCCTGGTGAGACCATTCCATGGACCAGGAATGTGATTGATGATTACATACATAATTGATTACAATGAAAATCAAATATGTTGACTGCTTTATATGGTAAAATTAATTATAAAACCAAAACATGCAGACTTGTATGCCAAAAAAGGGGGTAGGTGTGTTTCCCAACAATTTCAAGCCCCAGCCTGATTATGATGTTACATACTGTCTACGATACATCACAACCAGGAACAACTGGTAACCATGATGTCACTAATACTACATCAACCGACATTAGCCACTAAGAAAACATGGCTAAAGGAAGAGCTAAGAAAATAGCTATTTGTCCACAAGAGTTCATACAACACAGTCAACCATAGGACTATGGATTACGAGTATCCAAGAGTAACCAACCTATTCAGGTTGCAATCTAATTCTACATCTCCACAAATAAAGCGCCCAAGAATTGATGTATATGAAGAATCACTATCTTCCTGTGGCCCAAATAAAGTGCACCCAAGCTTTGCCCTGAATTGGAGAAAGAAAGAAATGAAGAAAACTTAATTGTTGGGTCACATGTTGCAGCGTGTTGTCAACATCAATGGAAATGTAATTATGAACATACCAAAACTAACTAGGATATTGGGAACATTGTGCATAATGTATGACTGAGCTGGAAATTGCAAGCGATATAATCCACCGATGTATAAAAGCAAAACTCAAGGACTGTGTGCCTTTTTAACAGTTAAATGTACAAACTGCAATCTGCAGGAAGCAGAACAGGCTGCCTGTCCAGAAAAGTGCCAAGGACATGGAAAGTGAGGCCCAGGCACAGGAAATTTAAATGCGATGTTGGCACTTTCTTGCTACAAGGCCAAAGTTGGAGTGACTGACTTGCCCATTTAGCATCCTATTACTCAAAATTTCTGCCATATGGGAAACATTTAAATCTTTCTTATATTAAAAAGCTTGAATATTTCCTAAGAAATTTTGTCTTAGATGTCAAGCTAAGTAAAATTTCACACTTTCTAAACACAAATAAGTGCAAGAGCTTGCACAATATCATTTTTACCTATGCACCTAAAATATCAGTATGGAGCAGACATTTTGATGCATTATGTCATTCATTCCCTCATAGCTCTGAGTATGGTACAGGAAACTTTACACTCCCACTGACCAAGTCTCATGGAATTGTTCTACTCAGTCTGATCCAGTATTTCAGCTCATAGCAGAATGAGATCATAGAACAGTAAAAGATAGGGAGAGGAAATCAAGTCTTCAGTATAAGTACATATGCTACATCAAAAGCAAACAAAAAAGCAACAGAAAACTTGTACAAAATTCAATGTTTGCTAATTCAATAAATAATTTTGTACCCAATGAACATCCATACACTTTAAATCCTTTAAATGAATGCATGTAACAATTATTAAATATACCTGACTATCACAGTATACACCACTCCCCCTAGCCCATATTGCCTTGGCATATACCATAGGCTTTACATGATTTTTCTAGCCAAATTTTCTCTTTTTTGGTTCAAGTGATAAATGATCATGTTTTTGTATGGCATCTATGTGATACGTCACACTGATATGGTAGTGAATTTACCATAGTTTCAACATAGAGCCTTAGTCGGTGAGCCAAAGCAATCTTTCTTTTCCCACGAAAGGTTACTTAAATTATTCCATAACCATGTTGTTCATGTGAGCCTGTCCAAATGTGACACTTGCTGCAGACTTGTGTATGTTGAGATGAAGCTCTTTTATATGTCATTATATCTTGAACTGTTAATTTAGTTTGAAATATTTCTGACTTAGCTTAATAAACCATGACCATATGATACTATAGAATTTTTTTTTTATGTCAATACAAAATTATTTAATACCAAGAAAATAAATTTTGTTAATAGTTTAATTTGACAATGAAAAAACAGGGAAAAATATCCAAATTATTACCAGTTCAAAGAAGAACTGATGGCATCTTCCTTCAGAATGTGAAATTAATGAAACATTTTTAAAAACAATGACACACATTGGTTTCTAATTGCCACTAGTCTATGTCGCATTGTGTACAATAGCAAGGGACATAACTCTTCTCAAGCCCACCTGCAGCCGCTTAATTAAAGCAGAATTTGG
The DNA here is from genome assembly GCA_029339505.1 of Unio delphinus. Lineage (NCBI taxonomy): Eukaryota > Metazoa > Mollusca > Bivalvia > Unionida > Unionidae > Unio > Unio delphinus. The sequence continues at coordinate 1,007,265 of JAQISU010000263.1, forward strand.
AATGTAAAGACATTTAAGTTCTAAACTGCAGTGAATTTAAACTAAATGAGCCAATATTAATACGAACAGCAATAAATATAACTCCATGGGTATACACCCGAATGCTCACCAGTTAATATGTACTTTTCAGATAGTGACGTATGTGAGGTGAAGTTGTTTGCATTTGTAACATGCACAATGGAGATAATGTTGGCATATCTCAATGCTACTTTGATGTAATGTGGCTGATATTTCTTTGGATACTGCACTTGTGGAAATTGTAAATGATCTAAGCGCATGGTATAACAAAATTGATGCTCCCATGTGCTTGAAAAATTAGCCAGAATTAATCAAAAGTACACTAACTTTAGCAGTTATTAAACTAGGGAAAACGAATTTTGCTGAAGTAGGCAATAGCAGCTTCTGAAAGTGCAATGAACAAATTACAAAATATCTGAAAAGTAAAAATAGTTATCGTACCATTTTTCTACAATTTGCCTCTGAAGTCCAGGGAGTGAAAATGACCATGCAGAGCTAGCAGTTTGTTTACATGAGCACATCTTATGTTAGCCCAAGCTGTATACTCTAGAACCAAAAGTATACCCATCAATCATACATCAAAATAAAGGGAATTGAAAGTTCTTCTCCCAACACCCAAGATATACAAAGTCTTTATTACATTGCCAGTATAACCAGTGAAGAAATCCCAGAAAATTATTTTTCTTTAAAATTCTAACCCTATGCAAAATACGAAACTGTAGAGCGCCACCTAAATTGTTGAAGTTTGTTGACTGCATTCAATGGCCGATCCATTTTGCTGCTCTGAATGTGTGTTTGATACAACATTTCTGATTGGTTACAAATGAAGTTTTCCGAAGAATCTGACCAATGTTAACCAATGAGAAATGATTTTACTTTTCTTTGCGTATATCTGAATTGTTTTAAAACCATGGTTACAAATCGAGTGCAGTTTCACTACACATGTTCTGTTTATGAAAAATCATAAATGATAGCAGACATTAGTGTTGATGATCGTAAGAGCGAAAATGCTGAGTTTCTTGGGTTTAATCTCGAAAATATTGTGCAAGGAAAGGAAAAATATGTTCGGCAGTTGGATATTTTGCAAGAGTTATATTTGGACATCGAAGTTTCTGAGACTGAGTCATCAGAAGAAGAGGATGCTGATAGCGATGATGATAGAGTACTTGCAGATTGTAGTGATCATGCTAATTTCGTAAATAATGTATACAAAAGTTGTAAAAAAACTGAGTCATCAGAAGAAGAGGATGCTGAATGTATGTGCATGATATTTACAAAATTGTCTAAACAGGTAAACCTATATGGGGCACATTTAGCTAGACATAGCTTAGTGCTACTGGGGCAGAGCAGCAGAAATGCTTATAACAGTGATGGGGCTGAATGAGTTGAATGAAGCTTTGCTGATGTTCACAAGTTTGTTGATAATCTTAATTCAAGTCAATCATATATTAACTACTGTTCGTCAATACACATCAAGTATCTGATTGATTTACCTATGTTAGGTTGTTCCAATTTGTGATATTTTTTATCGATGCAAAATAGATGGGCTTACTGACTCCATTCTTCTAGCTATTATGAGCAGTTGTAATAATTGGTTTATACGTGAATGCTTTGCATTTTAATTGTCTGTATTTAAACATGTTTTTAGCATGTCGCACAGTGTTATGGCAGGTTAACATCTTGAAAACAAATTTCAACACTGCCGTTATCCGTCTTCTCAATTATTTTTAATTTTTTTCTACAAGCCTGATGGGCACTTCACTTAGAATACAAAGATACACTATCTGAAAAAAGAGAGGTGCTGGATGTCAGTTTTTTTTAAAGCACTGAAAAACTGAAAATTAACAAAACATTTTGAACTCTTAAGTCTTGCTAGGGCTAGCAGATCTTTATCTGGCGTGATACTGACCATACAAACAGCCAATGTCTCTCTCCCCTAAAGAGTTCAGACCAGAGTTTACACTTATGGTGAATCACATCTAGCTCTTTGGCAGCATAAAGTAAACCCATGCCTCAAGTATATTTTAAGGGGAGAAAAAATTTGCAGAAAAGTCAATTATTGGTTTGCTGTATTTGGGTTATGGTACTGTTCTTAATTTTACCTGAAAGAGACTATACCAAATTTAATGTTTTCAATGTAAACAGCTTAGTAAACATCTGATGTAGGCAATTTGCATTGCATATTCATCCAATGTATAATAATGCATTATCTGACTGTATTTACTTATTACTGAATGTAGTTTATTCAGATAACTAATAATGCTTTATTTCTAATTAAATGTACCAGTTTTATGGATGATTATGATGGCAAGAACATTCACAGTTAGTAATTTAGAAATAACTACCAACTATAACAGCATCTACAAAACAGACACTGAAAGTCCTATAATTGGATGACAATAATAAGTGATCCATTTTTCTTCTCAGTCTGCTTCAGCCAAACCAGCTGTGAGTAGTCCGTAGCAAAAGATTCTGTTCACAGCTCTTTTTTTTTACTCCAATGGACATGATTGCAACAGATGACTTACACAAAGCAAGAGATTCAGTTCACAGCTCTATTTATCCTCCAATGCACATGATCACAATAGATGACTAACGTTTCACGACTACATTTAGTTTCCCAATGCATATCATGGCATTAGATGGCTACATTTTTCACCATGTTTCGTTTCCCAATGCACATGATTGCAATAGATAACTACATGTTTTATGACTACGTTTCGCTTCCCAATGCACATGATCACAACAGATAACTACAAGTTTCATGACTATGTTTCATTTCTCAATGCACATGATTGCAGTAGATAACTACATGTTTTATGACTTTCGTTTCCCAATGCACATGATCGCAATAGATTACTACATGTTTCATGACTATGTTTCGTTTCCCAATGCACATGATCGCAATAGATCAACGTATAACTATACGTTTCATCACTACGTTTCATTTCTCAATGCACATGATTGCAGTAGATAACTACATGTTTTATGACTGTTTCATTTCCCAATGAACATAATCGCAATAGATAACTACACGCTTCATGACTGTTTTGTTTCCCAATGCACATGATCGCATTAGATGACTACATGTTTCACGACTATGCTTCGTTTCCCAATGCACATGATCGCAATAGATGACTACATGTTTCACAATTACACTTCGTTTCCCAATGCACATGATCGCAATAGATAACTATACGTTTCATCACTACGTTTCATTTCTCAATGCACATGATTGCAGTAGATAACTACATGTTTTATGACTGTTTCATTTCCCAATGAACATAATCGCAATAGATAACTACACGCTTCATGACTGTTTTGTTTCCCAATGCACATGATCGCAATAGATGACTACATGTTTCACGACTATGCTTCGTTTCCCAATGCACATGATCGCAATAGATGACTACATGTTTCACAATTACACTTCGTTTCCCAATGTACATGATGGCAATAGAAGACTACTATGAATCATGACTAATTAATTTTTTTCCCTAATGCATATAACAGCAATAGATGACTACAAATGATTCATAACTACATATTTTGTTTCCCCAATGCACATGACAGCAATAGAATACTACATATGGTTGAATTACCAATTACTTTTTTCTCTCTCTCCAATATACATGATGCAATTAGATCGCATCAGGTTTATGACTACTTGGATTTTTCTCCCCATGCACATCACAGCAATGGATGACGACATGGTTCATGACTACCTAAAGTTTAACTACATCAACCAAGAAAATATAAGCAGAGCATATTTATGTAGTTTAGGTTAAAGAAAATGTCAGAAGATCCAGATATACTAAGAAATGTTTACTTCTACTGTATTATCTCAAATTAAACTTTATAAAACCGTTGTATAAAGGTCTTCATGAAAATAGCATTTTAAGCAGATAGCTCCCTCAGTACATATGTCATGCAAGCAATTTTGAGAAATTTATTACAATAGTTTTAAAGCATCTAGCACGGTCAAAGTCAGCTGACCAAACAAGCTTCTTTTTTCAACAAAATTAATCTTATTAGTATTATTATTAGTATCATTAATATTCAATGTTTGGTCTTTAACTCTTCAGCTTTTGTGAATGTGGACAAGAAGTTTGTTCTTAAATACATCTGAAACATGCATGGATATGTGCAATCAACTCATGCCTTCATAAAGGCATAGTTACATGCTAAGAGTGTTTAAGAAAAAGACTAGTATTTTCATGTTAAATAGTACTAGAAAAGTTACACCCCCTCATTTCAAAACAGTTACCTTGGCAACCTTTTGTGATTCTTGTGTACAGTTGGCAACATGCAGCAAATGCTCTTTAACAAAATAATACATGTTCTAAACCATACATGCTCATTTTCACAAACTACACACTATTTCTATACTGAAAAATCTATACAAATTGTGTAGAGTTCTTGACTGAGAGAATGGCAAAGTTCATAAAATAAATCTATATTGAAAATCAATTTCAACTGTAATAATGTTCAAGTGCTCTTCTTCTGGACAACTTTTTCTTTCCCTACTTTGGTTGGATCATAAGAGTATGTTTTTGGTACTGGGCCTTCTCCCGCCTTCTTGAAAGCCACAGCATCATAGCGTTGCCTGTCCATCACCTTACTGGCGATTGATGCATTGTTTATGGCTGGAAGAAAGGAATACAGGTATGAAGCTCATAATAGGTATACTAAAACAACTGTTATATACTGGATTCATTTATGTATAATGCATATCAGTGTTCAAATTCTATTAAGTATGAAAATGCAAGCTATGACTTATCACTCGACTCCAAAGACAGTTACACCTGGTGTTCATAACTCTTTCATAAAGGTGTGCAGATGTTGGTGTTTTGTAGGGGGTTAAATGATACACCCATGCCATGTATAAATACGATTCACAATATGCAGCCTGCGCTATGATACATATCGATACATGTGAACTTGATGGCCTTTCTATCTCTGGTAGTCAAAGTTTCCTCTGACACATGTCACCCCATTTTTGTATATTTGGGCATTCGTGTTGGGGTGTAGGGTCAGAGTCCATTCCCTAACTAATAGTTGGAATTCGCTGACACCATTTGGTATTGGCATAGGATAGTTGCTTAATAGCCCGCCCAGCAAATGTGAATGACCTTTCATTGAAATATACATGCATGAAATCGATATATGATTTATTTCTTAAAAACCATGAGCATAGCATTTGTCATGTCTTTAATCTGCTGATTAAAGTATGTTGTTGCTGAAATTTAACCTGGATCTGGCCATTTGCATTACGAGTCACATGACTACACAAATCTTGCAATCTACATGTCATTTTAGTCAATTTAATGGTGACTCCATTTAACTCCCTGTGTACTGTACAACATGAATGGCATAAAAACATCTTATTACCAATTTTGTGTGTCAGTAAGACATGGAGGACATTATGATGTTATCTTCAAAATGGAATAAATAATGCAATTTCCTTGTGCAATAAAAAATCTCATCTAGAACAAACTTTACTTCCTGAACAGTAGAGGGTCGTAGTTACTTGTATTTGTTAGTGAAGAAGGAAAACAACTGACAACACCCAATTTACAATTTTTAAAACTTAAACAAAGAGCTAAACATTGTCCCATAGCTCATTCTAATTTCATCAGCATTTTTTTATTTGCTGGTTAAATATCTCTGCATAAAAAATAGATTCCATATTTATTCCACATGTACAATTTTGGAGGGATGACAGGGTTTTATCTTAAGAGAGACCTCCCTATCAAAGAAAAAAGGAGGAGAGGAAGAAATGGTCATAGGTAAATATTTATCTAGACTTCAATATCTCTTTTCTTCCTGCACCACATCTTTGACAGATGTCACCTCTAGTTCTTTAAATTAATTCTAAGCATACTATGCTTCTTTTCTTTGTATCAACATTGTTCTGTGCTTCTTTCTAAAGTGGCATATACATAGCTAGCTTTGTCATCTTGAATATGTTGGGAAACTGATCTTTGTGACTGTTATGTACAATATTCTAGAGATCACAGATATTATCTTTGGGATACATCTGCTCCAAAATAGGATTTATCACTAACATAAACTTACTTTCCTGAATCTGTAGTTTACTGACTACCTTGCCAGATTTCTTATCTGTATAAGGGTACTAAGTCCATCAATGCTTGTACAGACAGAGGTATTAAAATAAATATCTTTACTTATTAATTTCATTTTTTTTAACCATTAATTTATTCAATTTCTCTCAACTCTATCATGGATACATATATATGGTTTTTGTAGCATTTGATCCACAGGAAGATATTGATTAATTAAAAAAATGAAAACTACATTATATTTTTAAATTGTCTGTATTTTAATTAGGCTCAGTATTCTGTCCTTTGTACATTTAATTTTGAAATACCAGTAAGAATCATTCTATTTTTTGTCTATCTAGCATGTACATCTGACACCATTCAGGCTCAAAATCACTAATTGTATGTCCATTACCACTTTTCCAGCTCCAATAATCTGATATACTTCCTAAATTTTTAAATTATTGTCATCATCACTGTAATTAGCCAGTATCTGCTGAACGAAATCATAATGAACAACACCAGGAAGCAGACATTTTGGGTTTACTAGGTAGCAAGCAGATTATGAACCATGTCTATCTTTGCTAACTTGAAGATGATGAATGGATATTCTCAAATAGTCTTTTTCGATTTTTCTAATACATATGAACGCCTGTGACTGCAAATGGTGTTTCAGATGGCTTATAATTGTACAGAATAACAAGGCAACTAATAATAATTATGTTCTTCAAGACTAAAATAATAGAATATGGTAAGTATCATTTTGTATTGATTCTCCATCTCTTGTATTGACATGTGTAATGTTTTGGCACAGGTACTGATGAATCAAAATATTCGATGAATCGTTTCATCCCATATGTTTAGATTTGCACCAGTTCATTCAAACCAATTAAATATTGTAGAAGAGATATACCGAAAACTCCATGTCAATGCTACCATTCAGGAATGAGGTACAGTGATAAGATTTTAAAATGGTGCTAAAACTGGTTATCTGACAAGCACCATATTCATTCAGAATCGGCTGCATAATGCTAATGTATTTCAATGGAAACCACATATCAACCTGACAATGCAATCAGAAGAAGTCACAAGGAGATTTTCAAAACAGTCATCGATGCAGCCATGTTGGTGGTTGTACACGCTAGATTTTAATACAAATACTAGATAATGCGAGAAAGAAATGGTTTTGAAAATAAAACTGCAGTATGGGGACATGTCACAGTTTGGGAGGTCACATTGGTATCATTCTCATTTAGGACCAACTACATGAGAAAAGTGTTGATGTGAAAATCTATGACCTTAAAAAGAGCTAGAGATACAGAGATTTTCAGATGGTCATCTTGCTTGCAGTTTCACCAGCACATAGTTCTTCAAGATGGATGCCATGGTTTACCATACTGGATGTCAGATTAGCACCATTTTTATATAAGACCAACTAGATATCAAAATAAGGCTTTTAGTGAACACTGTTAGTTTTGTTTTTCTTATTTTGGGTTTAATGCCATTCCTTAGTGCCAGATACATGGTGGCCAGTATAGCTGGAAGAGAAAAGAACCTGGTCACCCCCCACCCAAAAATAACATACCCACTTTGGAGGAGCCTAAGACTCAAACTCACATGGACACAGGTGAGATGGCAGTGACCAGTAAAGGTGAATATCCTAGACCACTTTGGCCACCCATAGACATAGGTGAGAGTGCAGTGACCAGTAAAGGTGAATAACCACTTGGCCACCGAGGGCCCCCTTAACAATCTGTTCAGAAAAAGTAACTATTACTTCAAGACTGCTGCCATATCATCTATCCAGACATCATCTTCTTCATAGGAACAACTATCTATTGTAAAAAGTATATATTTCCAGGAATACCCATTCAAGAGAAAAAGTATGAAGATTTAAAAATGGCCACTGGGCATCAGATTGGAGCTCTCCTCAGCACAATATTCATTTAGGTATAGCATTTATTGTAAGAATTCTTTAGTGAAAATCCCTAGTGTATATGTTAAGAATAAATATCTAAGATGATTTTCAAGAAAAATACCATGGCAGCAACATTCAAGGTCTGACTGGTACCAATTCCATTTTGAACCAACATAATAAGTAATCTTTCAGTGAAAACACCATGTCTTTAGGACTATCTGTTCTGGAGTAACAGTGATAAGATTTTCAAGAACCATTTTTAAAGTAATTATCGACTACATAAGATAACTTTATGTATAAAAAAAACAGGCTGACTGCAATTACTGAGTCACATGTGACTCCTCAAATTTGTTTAGGAGAAAAACACCATTTCAATATGGCTATCAATTTAGTAGAAGTAGTGATAACATGAATTTCAAGATGGCCTGCTTATATTGGATATCAGACTGGCACCATTTTAATTTGGTGGGGACCATGATTTTTTTGTGCTGAACTTTTGACACTGAAAAGTTGTATAGGGTTCTTCTTTATTCCAAGTGGAAACCATCTACAAAGTTAGGTAACTGTAGATGGTGGAGAACTTGAGTTATTGTGCAGAAACCATATTTTTTTCTTCTAGTCAGCATGGCCTTGACTGTTGACCTTTTAGCCCAAAATTAACAGGCTTTTTCTTTGCCCAAGTGCAATCCATCCACAAAGGTTCATAACTGCAGATGATGGAGAACTTGAGTTACTGTGCAGAAACTATTTCAACCACAGTAGCCCCATCTTTGACATTTTTATGCCAACTAGAGTAATTGTGCAAAAATGGTTGGTAACCAACACTGATTGAAGAGCAACATGTATAAACATTTGTGAGACAAGTTAAATTTGAGAAAATTAAATGAAAATAGTGGCAATCTTACAGTCAATATGGCCACCATCTTGAAACTTGTTATCCCGACTCCTCCTAAATGGATGGCTATTTCTGATGTCATAGTAGAAGCATTTTCATTTAGGAACTTGAGGACCAGCTTTTTTTGGTGAAAACCCCATAAGATGTCATATGCTTCTAGGATGAGAAGCAAGATGCCCGATATATTTAACCATTTTCATCTAGGACCAACAAGAGATCAAAAGAATTCTCCTAGTGACAATTCCGTGTTGCTAAGACCATCTTTTTATGGGGAGAAGTGATAATATGATTTTCAAGATAGCCATGTTGAATATCCATGCAGCAGCATTTTCATATAGGATCAACCAGACAATGGGAGCAATGCATGTAAAAAAGTTTCATGGCAATCCACCATACCAGGAAAAGTGATGCTAAAGCACAGATGAACAACTGATAACAATCCATTCCATCTGGTCTAATCAATTCATTCAATATAATGTATGCACTGGATTGAATACAAGATGCAGGAAATATATAAGGAAATGTAGCTGTAGTGACATTTTCAAGCAACATTACCCTCTCTGAAGCCTTCAACAAATGACTTATTCTGAAGCTTTATGGAACTTGGATCATGCACAACTCTTGGTTCAATTTTGCAGAAATTTCGCACTGCGGGTATCTTCAGAACAGCTACTTGTGCCAGGGAGAAGAAATTGGATGTACACCAATAAACACATAAGGCCTACAAAATGGAAAAAAATGTTGCAATTTACAGTAAAAGGTTTTGAATAATTATAAAATTTGTCACTTTCATACCGTATAATCCGTCAAGTCAAAAAGTATCAACTTATAGGCTGGAAAATACGGTATGTATGTGTATATATATATATATATATATATATATATATATATATATATATATATATATATATATATATTGTTTTTTATGGTTTAACGCCATTTTTCAGCACAATATATAGGCTATACATGGCGGCCAGTATTAGTGGTGGAGGAAGAAACCGGAAAAACCCCGGAAAGAACCACCGACCCACGAGAAGCTACTGGCAAGCTTTCTCACTTAACTACATTAGCCGAATCTTAGACTCGAACCCACGCAGACAGAGGTGAGATGGCAGTGGTCCGTAACGGACAGCGCTTTAGACCACTCGGCCACTCGGGGCCCCCTATATATATATATATATATATATATATATATATATATATATATAATCTGCTAACAAAATTGGGTCTATGCAATATGTTAGGAGTAACCAGAATAAACAACATGGACCCTGCCCTGCATAAATGTGATAGTGGATCAATTCTATGCTGTTTGCAGTTTGAATTGATTTGTGAGTGTAAACAATAACTGCCAAAATATGTCCATTGGCGCATACATGTCAATTTAAGAAATACAATTTCTTTAAGATAGCATGTTTCTTAGATAATAAAATAGGAGTACATCCACTACCTTGCAAATCCTTTACTCCGAAATCAAAACCAGAGTGAATTCAGCAACCACAAGGATCAATGCTATTTTTACTACCACTGTAAAAATTAAGAATAAAGTGATCGGGGCCCTTTTCCAAATAAATATTTTTGAAAAATTCTGTTATTTTTATATTTAACATTGTAATTAATTTTAATATTTAAACTTGTAATCAGCATTATACAGCCTGCATTGTGCTGACGTATTGTGAATCCACCTACCTACCCTCCCACTACTCTACTATGAAAACCATAATACCCAAACCCCTATATTAAATTAAATGTACTACAGTAAAACCCATCCTGTGAGATCAACCCTTTTGCTAACAAAATGCAGTCTCTCAAGACAGATAGTTTCTCATAAAAGTAAGTGCAAAGGCCGTTTTCAAGGTCAAAATTCAACATTTATATGGGCTAGGGTAAGCAGTTGAAATACAACTGTGAGTCATAGAAAAAAATTATTGCTCCCACAAAGCCAACAAAAGCAGAGTCACCAGTGTTATTACAAAACTGCAAAGAGATACGAGTGTAGCCTGTTGCAATGTCAGTACTGATCAGATCTTTCAAAACTGAGCTCTTCGGATGAAAAGTCTCTGTAGTAGAAGTTAAAATGGGTCATCTCTGACCGCCTTCCCTTGGCTTATGGCAACTGTGGAGAAGGTTTGTTCAAATACTTTCCTTGTGGCAATTGCCCTTGAGTGTATCTGGTCTTGGCTAAGTTCCGTTATATTTTTAAAGCATCCATGCCTGAGTGGAAACTTGTGTTTGAGTAAACAAGATCTTTCTTCTGATTGGCTACTATTGGTCACTCCGATTGGTCACTTCAGCTACCATTTCAGAGCCTTGTAAATATCATTGGTATGAAGGGTACAAAGAAAAAAGGACTTGAAAGAAAAACCCAGGAGTGGAAACCTGTTCTTGGCAACAAAAACAGTGTCTGTCATCAGAGAAACCAAACCATCCTGATGGAGCTGCAGATATTTAAGGATACTATGTCGTGTAGTTCATATATTCTGCCTGCTGTAGCCAGATATTTAAGAAAAAAGCCTTATGGCAAAAGATTGGTCACAGGCAAATGCATTTTTTCCTTTTAAAAAATTAGTCAGGTGTGAGCTTTTAAAAATATGTACAAGTGTTTAATGGCACCTTAGCTCAATAATGCAATGGAACCAATTAAAAGTTCTAAAAATGTAAAAATGAATAATTCCATAAAAACTTTAGGAAGATAAGATCTTTCAAACAATTGTAAACTACAATAAAAAATGTAAAAGGTAAAGAAGCTGCAATTTTGTTAAATGTGTAACAAATAAAATACAAAGGTAAACAATACATAATCTTAAAAGTATATGGTCAATTATGTTTTTATACATAAATTGCATTCCCTCACAAAGTCAAAGATTTTCTATGGATGTATATCATCATAAAGTTGTTGTTATGAAGCTTGCTTGTTGAGATTTCATGTCGTAACTTTTATTTTTCCATGAATATAGAACATATCCAATTATATATCTGCAATCAGTACACTGGATCATCCATTCCGACACATGTGACTGTGGGGCAGCTCTTGCCGCTTTATCTGCCTTTTCATTACCTTAAAAAAACATTAAGACTAATGCCAATAGTACATAATACTTCTCAACCAGATTTGTCAAGTCAAAACAACCTGGCACCTGGTTAAATCCCATGACAGATGGCAGAGGTCCAAGACCTTGGTTCCTTCATGCCTCCTTTTGTAGATAACAATTATGATGTCAGATAGAATGCAAATGCTCTTTCCTGATGACATCTCCTGACATGAGTGGAGGACATTCAGGAGGGCCTCACAGCCAGGTGACTTAGATTGTCATCATGATCAATGAACTTTCTGTTGTTAGAGACATTGATAGGAGAACAATAACGACGGAGCACCATCAACATTATCAGCAGCTACGTCTCTAACCAGTCTTTTCTTGCCTTCACAATGAGAAAGTTCCTTGGTTCTATTGGCCACCCATCTTTCCTCCAACTACCATGTACACGTGTAACACATTTACAATTAATGCAGGTGGGGTGATCATCTTTTGTTAAGCCAAAATGCTTACAATCATTACACTTGACCTTGTTCATTGTACTTGGCATCTGTAGTTAAAGAAAAATCAAAGGCATATACAGGTGAAAATCAGTCAAGCATGCATTAACTAGTTGTAAAGGGGGATGCATACACCAGAGTTCAGGAAAATGAATAAAAATGCACTATAATAAACTATAAAGACAACAAAGAATGAACAAAAAGCCAATTCAAGTTAACAAGGAAGGGTCAGGTACTGTCTTAGCTTATTAATACTAATGACTACATTGCACAAAATTAAAATGGCAATGTATGAATCAATGCATTTTGAGGTTGAAAAATGTGGTGATAAATGTTCGTTATGAATCAAAAAGAAAAATGCATAAAACAGGTCAAGTACACTTTAATGATGAAAGGAAGAAAAGAAAGGAATTCACTCAACACCAAAAAGGCACCAAGTGACATATAATTTGCATGGTGTTCAGAAGAAACATACATTCACAAATGAGTTGAAGAAGTAAACGGACAGAAATATGTCTATTATGGTACCAGACCCTACATCCAAGGAGAAACTGGTCTCATGTGACTTTTGATTTAAAGCAAATAGACAACCTTTATAGCATCATTGTTGCTAAACCAAGCCAGGATGGTTGTAACATTTTTCTCTGGCTGTGGGATTCTGAATTAGAGAGGTAGTGAACTTAGTGTTAATGTATTATGATCCAGTAAAACATCATCAGGATCTACTGGAATGATTACAGGTGCTACCTTACAATACACTACTCCACCCAGAAGTCTAAGAAATTAATGGAACGATTATAGATTCTTCTACCTTACAAGACACTACTCCAACCACCCAGGATGTGAAAGAAATTATTGGAACAATAACAGGTTATTCCACCTTACATGACATTAGTCCACCCAGGACGTTTATGAAATTATTAGAATAATAAGAAATTTTATCGGAATGATTACAGTTTCTTCTACATTACATGACCCTACTTCAACCAGGGTGTGTAAGAAATTACTGGAATGAGTACAGGTTCTTAACCTTAAATGACACTACTCCATCCAGGAAGTGTAAGAAACTACAAGTTAGCACCAGTCTATGTTGTAAATTATGTTCCACAATGGTCTAATTTTTCACACAACACCATGACGTTTTCAATTCTTTGTGTGACATTACTTCAATTATGTTTAATAAGAAGTTACTTGATAGTCATCCAGTACTTCTGAGAGAAAGGATACATTCATTTGGTAATGAAATTCAAGCTATTGATATTATTCTACTATATTCCTATGCAGATCACTTTTGCTTCTCATTTTACTAATGCACAGATGATTGTAACTGTATGCAGGCTTCTTTTCATATAGTGTTCAGATCTTATGCCATTATTATTATGTCTACCATAAAATCTGAAGAATGTTCTGGTTTGTGGGTTTAATAACCATTTTTTTCAGCACATGATATGCTATACAAGATAAGCCAGTAAATCTGGTGGAGGAAGATAATCTTTGCTTTAAAGACATTTGTACAAGGGGAATTTTCTGCACTGTTAAATTTTTAGGAATTCGCCATTTCAGAAAAGTTCTACATCCAATTTTGCCATTTTGCAGCTGCAAAAATAACTATAAATTTATGTCTATAAAACTTGTCATGTTCACAGCAAACAATCGCTCAAGGTCCCAACAAATATCAAAACTAGATAAATTGAAAACTTGCTATAATGGCATAAAACCAATTCAGGACGTCTATGTTTGAATATATATATATATATATATATATATATATATATATATATATATATATATATATATATATATTTAATTTTCCTAACCCATATTATTTATGCCAAACTGCTAAATTCCATGTCCAAATAAGTTTAAAATGTGTAGAAGAAAAAAAAATGCTGAAATATCCTAAAAATCTAACCAGATTATCTACAAATGCATATAAAGAAACCTGCCAAAGTTCATCTGTCTAAGCCGACTCATTTTTTAAGTAATCTTGTAAACATGTGATCGATGGCTAGACGAACAAAACCAAAATCCTTGGTCAAAGCAGTAAAGGTATGGAAATCCTCAAATAAAACTCACTGCTGGAAACTGAGATGAAACAATAACAATATCAAGATGTCTCAGCTGCAAGCATTATGTATATAAAAATCCTTGAATAATACTCACTGCTGGAAACTGAGATGAAATAATGGGAATAATAACTGCAATGCCTCTCATTACCCACTTGATGATAACGCCATATTCTGAAATCTTCATGCCCTCAGCTCCGACCTGAAATAAAAAATGTTCTGACATAAAATGTTGATAGCCATCTTGAACAACGGTCTATTAAATGATTACTAAGCTTACTTCTAAGAAACTTTTATTAGCCACCAGTAGAAATTGTAAACATAAAATGTGACTTGTTCTTTTTTGCTTTATCATTCCATTTTTTAAACTTAATTTGTAATCAGTGCTATATAGCCATTATTGTGTTGATATACTGTTTAAATCATATACATACAAGCTATGACAGGGCATACAGGACATCAAGTAATAAAAAAGTGCTATATAGCCATTATTGTGTTGATATACTGTTTAAATCATATACATACAAGCTATGACAGGGCATACAGGACATAAAGTAATAAAAAAGTGCTATATTGCCATTATTGTGTTGATATACTGTTTAAATCATATACATACAAGCTATGACAGGGCATACAGGACATCAAGTAATAAAAAAGTGCTATATAGCCATTATTGTGTTGATATACTGTTTAATTCATATACATACAAGCTATGACAGGGCATACAGGACATCAAGTAATAAAAAAGAATGTTGAACAGAACATTTTTCTATATGCTATCACAATGGACATGCGAAAAGTTGACAAGAATACTTTGAAGAGAAGACGCTCTGCTGACCATAAAGAATTTCAAGATAAGGTCTTTTCTTATTTTTAATTGCCAAGTGTTGAAACCATTCTTATAAGTCTGATCAATTACAACATTTTTAAATTAGATGTCAGATCTGTATCATTTGTATTCAACTAGATTATTTTGGTGAAAACCCAATTTTGATATGACTTTCCATATAGTAATAGTGATAACCATTGTGTCCACATTGGATGTCAGATTAGCACCATTTTTAATTAGGACCAACCAGACATCATAAGAAATCTTTTACTAAAACAGAATGTTTATATGATTATTTATTTAAGAAGGGTAGCAATAATTGGTTGATAATGACAATTATTTTGTAGGAAAAAGAATCTTCTGAGAATTAATCTTAGTTGTAACTTAAGAAATAGAGACATTGTTTTCTTGAAAGAATTTTGAGCCTTTAAGTCTTGAATTTGGAACTCATGACTCAAATGAGCACCTGACTCCTTGGTGTGGAATTGAAAGCATGTTTCAAACACATGGTCCAGAAAATGCCACGTCTCATATACTTTTATCTACACAGAAGCTGTTATCCAGGTTTCATCTATACTGATAAATATAGGTTTGATCATGATCACTGAGAAATTTAAAGTTATTGAATTTTTATTATCATGGTGTTTGCATTGGTTTACTATGGGAACTGAATTAGTATTTAATGTAGGTCACTGTTATGGTTCTTTTCAACAGTGTCGGAAAGCAGGAATACTATACTTCCAGCTCCTGATGTGATAGAAGATGCTGTTTGTTTTCCTTATTAATCATAACAAATAATGAAGACTCAGATCTGTCAATGCATTATGTAATGGAAGATTTGAGTCTATGCTGTTTGTTCTACTAATTAAACCTAAAAACACAAACAAATATCTGCATGTGTATAATGCAATGGCAGATTTGGGTTTGTACTGACTATTCTACTAGTTAATCCTAACAACAAACACCCAGATCTGTATGTGTATTATGCAATGGTAGATCTGGGTATATGCTGTCTGAATTAAGTGTAAGTATAATAATTCAAAGTCATAGCAGAAGGTACCTCCATTATAGCTAGTATAGTCATTACCTCCATTATAGCTAGTATAGTCATTACCCCCATTATAGCTAGTATAGTCATTACCCCCATTATAGCTAGTATAGTCATTACCTCCATTATAGTTAGTATAGTCATTACCTCCATTATAGCTAGTATAGTCATTACCTCCATTATAGCTAGTATAGTCATTACCCCTATTATAGCTAATATAGTCAGTACCTCCATTATAGCTAGTATAGTCATTACCTCCATTATAGCTAGTATAGTCATTATCCCCATTAAAGCTAGTATAGTCATTACCCCCATTATAGCTAGTATAGTCATTACCTCCATTATAGCTAGCATAGTCATTACCCCCATTATAGCTAATATAGTCAGTACCTCCATTATAGCTAGTATAGTCATTACCTCCATTATAGCTAGTATAGTCATTACCCCCATTATAGCTAGTATAGGCATTACTCCCATTATAGCTAGTATAGTCATTACCCCCATAATAGCTAGTATAATCATTACCCCATTATAGCTAGTATAGTCATTACCCCCATTATAGCTAGTATAGTCATTACCTCCATTATAGCTAGTATAGTCATTACCTCCATTATAGCTAGTATAGTCATTACCCCCATTATAGCTTGTATAGTCATTACCCCCATTATAGCTAGTATAGTCATTACCTCTATTATAGCTAATATAGTCATTACCCCCATTATAGCTAGTATAGTCATTACCTCCATTATAGTTAGTATAGTCATTACCTCTATTATAGCTAGTATAGTCATTACCTCCATTATAGCTAGTATAGTCATTACCCCCATTATAGCTAGTATAGTCATTACCTCCATTATAGCTAGTATAGTCATTACCTCTATTATAGCTAGTAGTCAGTACCTCCATTATAGCTAGTATAGTCATTACCTCTATTATAGCTAGTCTAGTCATTACCTCCATTATAGTTAGTATAGTCATTACCTCCATTATAGCTAGTATAGTCATTACCCCCATTATAGCTAGTATAGTCATTACCTCCATTATAGCTAGTATAGTCATTACCCCCATTATAGCTAGTATAGTCATTACCTCTATTATAGCTAGTATAGTCATTACCTCCATTATAGCTAGTATAGTCATTACCTCCATTATAGCTAGTATAGTCATTACCCCCATTATAGCTAGTATAGTCATTACCTCTATTATAGCTAGTATAGTCATTACCTCCATTATAGCTAGTATAGTCATTACCTCCATTATAGCTAGTATAGTCATTACCTCTATTATAGCTAGTAGTCAGTACCTCTATTATAGCTAGTATAGTCATTACCTCCATTATAGCTAGTATAGTCATTACCTCTATTATAGCTAGTATAGTCATTACCTCCATTATAGCTAGTATAGTCATTACCTCTATTATAGCTAGTATAGTCATTACCTCTATTATAGCTAGTATAGTCATTACCTCCATTATAGCTAGTATAGTCATTACCCCCATTATAGCTAGTATAGTCATTACCTCTATTATAGCTAGTATAGTCATTACCTCCATTATAGCTAGTATAGTCATTACCCCCATTATAGCTAGTATAGTCATTACCTCTATTATAGCTAGTATAGTCATTACCTCCATTATAGCTAGTATAGTCATTACCTCCATTATAGCTAGTATAGTCATTACCTCCATTATAGCTAGTATAGTCATTACCTCCATTATAGCTAGCATAGTCATGAATGTGATGAGTGGTAGACCATAAAATGGGTCTGGAATTGTGAGGTCAGGAAACCAAAGCACACCACCAGTTTTCATGCTATCCACAGGAAGGTTGGCCATTTTTCGCAAACCATAGAAAAAGGAAAGGAATACTGGGGTCTGTTATGAAAAGAAAAAGAATTACATAAAAATAGAGCCGGAAGAAAGAAAGGCAATAATAAGGAAGATAAAATGTTCATACTATCTAGATATATAGACTGGCCAAAGAACATAAAAAATATATACAGAATATACACATTGAAATGCATTGTCTTGCTTATTATTTTCGTGATCATATTTTGACAGTTCATTTGTAGCCATTGCAATTTCTAAAACTTCTTGAAAAATTTAGTTTTCTGACACTATTTATTTTCTTCAAATAAGATATAAATATGTTTTGAGCAATGAAATACTGACTCATGGTGCAAAGATTAATACATAGGAACAGATATGTTTTTTCTGAGCTAAATTCATTTGTTCTTGGAATTATACTATGATTTTGGAAAAACTCTTGCATGTTTAGTTTAGGTTTTTTTTTGGCTAGGAACCAAGATATGCAAGAATTTCAAAACTGTTGTTGATTTTCATTGTTGTTGTAGGGTTCATTTTTCAGGAATGTTGCACAAGATAGGCTATATATGGTGGCCAGGATAAATGTTTGGGGAAGAATCCAGGTAAACCACAGAAAGATCCCCTGACCCACTAAATGCTACTGGCAAGCTGTCTCACATACCAACATTGACCGAAACTGAGACTCGAATCCATGCAGAGAGAGGTAAGATAGTAGTGATCCATAACAGTGAGTGCTTTATACCACTCAGCCGCTCGGGGCCCCTGAATCTAAAAACTAATGTGATTATGTAAGAAAGATTACCATGGGTTGATGGTTCTTACTGAGGGTTTCGTTATACTGGCCTTCATGTGAAGTCTATCTTGTACTGAGAAATTTTGTTAAACCCAAAACTCAACAACAGCAATAAGAACAAATGTTATGTCTGGTAACAGTGGTCATAGGTTCCAAGACTTTGATTGGTTTTACTATTTTTAGCAATGGTTACCTTATTTGGTGGCTGACTGTCATGATTTGCATCTACCGGTAATTAAAAGAACTGGACACCAAGATGGTTTAAATCAAATTAGGTCAAATTCTGCCAAAAAAATCTTGAGAAGATGCTTCAAATGTTTTGATTTTATTTTAAATCATATTTAATGAATGATTGGCATCATTGTTCAGAATGACAGAACATAACGTCAGTTTGGTTACCATCAAAGTTGATTAAATTCATTTTTGAGTAGTCTTCATTAGAAAATTGATTAATGATTTAATTAAATAATTAATTCATCAGGACCTTTTATACAAAACTGACAGAACTTTATGCTGTGATATTGAAGTCTAATCAGTTGTTTGGTTTTTTTAAGAAATACTTTGGTTTAATATTTTCCAATTTTAAAAAAAGCAACCACAACTGACATCAAATTGACATTGAATTTATTAGACCTTGAATGGTACCTATCAAACTTTATAATTTATCTATTGAACAGTGATTCATATAAAGGTACTTAAATATCTTTTCTATTTTTAGAAATGGTGACCATATTTGATAAGTGGCATCATTTGCATAAACTTAATCCTTGACAACAGGATGGTTTCTATTAAATTAGTTTCACTCTACATTCAAAGGGAATACTCTTTATAGTACTTGTGGCCATATTTAATGGTGTATTGGCATCATTTACATAAACTTTATAGAACTTATTGCCTTAAAGCTTTTCAGGTCTGATTCTTTTGAGATGAGGTTTAATGGAATTTTTCAGTTTAGAAATTGCAGACTAGCATCAAAATTTGTATAAGGATGCTTTCTGTATATTTTGGTCAAATCTGGTTGAGTGCAATTTTCAAAGAATAAGTTATTAAAGCTTTTCGAGTTTTAGCAACAGCAATTATATCTGAATGTGAACTGTATCATTTGAGTCTGTAAGCAAACATTCTATCAAATTTTGGTCAAATTCTAAAAAGCAGTTTTTTAAAAAAAATAAATTATTGCAAGATATTTTCAATTTTTATTAACAGTAACCTTATCTGGTGGCAAATTAGAA
This sequence comes from Unio delphinus, assembly GCA_029339505.1. Classification (NCBI taxonomy): domain Eukaryota; kingdom Metazoa; phylum Mollusca; class Bivalvia; order Unionida; family Unionidae; genus Unio; species Unio delphinus. Next base: position 1,027,486 of record JAQISU010000263.1, read on the forward strand.
AAAAATCTGAAGCACTAACAATGACATCAAAATGCTTTCAGTCAAATTCAGTGCAAACTCGTAAAGTGGTTTCTCATGTGTGCAGAATAGATGAGAGATGACAACCAATGCAGCATGAACACTAGGCCATGCCATAAGCTTACTTGGCCTTGTGGCAATATGACCTATGACCAGTGAGTACAGTGCAACTTCAACTGGATTTGCAAGACAAAACCTTTTATACTAGGATTAAACTAAAAACAACATTAAACAGTGGTGTAAAAGAGATGGAGAAGATCACTGTGATCTACATTTCCCTTCGGTGGTTCACATGGATCCGAGGATCACTTTAAGCTAGCTCCTTGAAAGTATAATGCATGAACCAGCTGGGTTAAAGACTCTCAACAAAGTCATTGAAGCTGATAACACGACAATGGAACTTAGATTATATAGACTTGCTAAATCTAACAAGATTGTCTCAGTAAGGCAGTTAATTTTTCCTGTAAGTTGACTAGTTTTCAGTAAGGTTAACAAAATATCATGATTTGTTATTGTAAAGCTGAAACACATATTCAAAAGTTTGATATTCAAAACATGCAGCGATGGCAAACAATACGTTCAACTGAAAAGTTTGTAAAGCAAATGTAGGTCTTATATACCACTAGTACAGTTGCACAAACTTCAGTTCCAAAACCTATTTAGCTCAATGACTTGTTGATATTTCTCACTTTAACATAATTACTGGAGTTTTCTTCCATGTCACATGAAAATGATATTCCCCACTACAAGACATACTCAAATTGACATGTGATGTCCAATACACGTAAATGTGTCTCTTCCTTTTTTTTTTTACAACTGGACTATTCCTTTTAAATCTTCTGTACTGATTAATAACACGTTTATATTCCCTTTCATCTTGAACATTCATCACTTGCTGGATGCCATTTTTAAAAAAATTCTATAATCAACAGTTTGATAATGCAGTTGCCTGCATGAAACAATATGTACAGTTCATAGCATCCCAGGTACTACAGTAAAGTTAGACTGGTTCCTTGACAAACCCCTCTAATTCTAATATAAAACCAGTAAAGTTAGACTGGTTCCTTGACAAACCCCTCTAATTCTAATATAAAACCAGTAAAGTTAGACTGGTTCCTTGACAAACCCCTTTAATTCTAATATAAAACCAGGATCCTTCTCAAACACAGTTGTGTCAATTATCCATATTTTATGGCAACAATAATATTTCCATAGTTATTGCTTTTATTCCTTAGGTCCATATTTTTTAAATACTCACAGCCATGACCTTGAAGATGGGACCGTAATGATGTACATGTAGACCAAGTTTCAACTCTAAATTTCAGATGGCTTTAAAGTGTAAATGCACATACTATAACCCCCACTCCCTTTAACAAGAAGGCATGGGACATAAATGCTGATTCTAGACATAAAAATACATTCTTTAACTTTTAAACACAAAAACAGTAAAAAGCACCTGTGCATAAATAGTCAAAAACTGGCGACCTAGCTTGATATCGTTGCGCTTTGTGTAGGATGACAACTCATTAGCAGCTCTTGTCACTGAAACAAACGTGGGCAAAGACTTCAGTAAAAGTAACAACATCCGTATACATGTAGATAAACATACATAGTATACTTACTGCACATCTTGGGAATCTTCTGTACATTTCAAACATAAAACAAAATCATATATGTTTGCTCCTTTTACCATCCTACTAAACTTGACACATCAAGTCAAGCTATCACAACATAGTCTCTTTTGATATTACTCTACAAAAGTCATATTTGGATTCTTTGGGAATATCAATTACCCCAAATTTGACAGAATATGAAGGTATCTGAGATAACCTCTATCAGAGATTGTTTTACTGATTTCTTACATGATTTTTTTTATACAATCAACTTTCGATACCACAGCAGTAAACAGTAAATTGGGCATTTTCTCAACCAAAAGCAAACTCTGAATTGGTCTTGGAACTCTGATCATGACAGTTTTTCATGGGAGTATTACTAAACATGTCAGACTGATACAACCAGTTAAAGATTTCTCAACAAATTTTACTGGTGAGAATTCTCAATCTAACCATCGCCATAAACAATGGCAAAACTATATTTAAAAAAAACCCACATAAACAAGCTAAAAACAGATAAATATGCCCAAATGAAGAACTTCAAGTCAAAGAGCAAACATGCTTTGGTTTACTCTTGAAATTAAGCAATTAATATGAGAGAACAAAAGTTATTATACATAGTATTGTACTTATATGTCATTAAACCCATTAGTGCAAATAAAAAAGTGCTCACATATCTTTAAATCATACACTACAAAATAAAATGTGCTCACATACTTTTAAACCCTATACTGCAAATAAAAGTGCTAACATAATAATAATAATAATAATAATAATAATAATAATAATAATAATGACTTTGTATAGTGCCTAATCTTTAGAAGCTCTAAATGTTTTACAACATATTTAATGATATGACTACAAAAAAGAAAACACCATGAAATTAGAAAACAAAAAATGCTGAATATATTTAAGGTAGGAAACATTATTATACCATTAAACCCTATACTGCAAATAAAATGTGCTCACATATTTTTAATACCTATGCTGCAAAACAAAACTGCTCACATACCAATAAATCATGGCATCCGAGGCAAAAGGAACTAAGACACAAACATGAAATAGTCAAAATGTGTCAATTTAATGTTAACAATTACAAAATGTGTGTGACGATGATGATGCATTTGAATTGTAGTGCTGTATCGCCCACTAGTGTGTGACATTATTGACTCAAACATTCAACTGGTCAGCCCTAGAACACTGTATGATATGTTCTCTGAATGGTTAGTATAGAAGATAACAACTTTCTGTATGTGGACCACTATTACCTATTAATACTACGTAGTTCTGTAGAGTAACATAAGAGGTACCATCTCAGCCATTTATATTTTGTTTCCATTAATAGTGTGTTATTATATTCTTTACATGAATTTTACAGAAGAGATCAAACATGGCTTGTGTAATCAAATGTCAAGGTCATAGGAGTTATTAATGTGATGGACAGAAGAAAGAGGTAAAAGAAACGCATAAAAACATATCAATTTAATTTTTATAATTTCCAAATGTACATGATTGTGATATTTTAATTGATTAAACTCTAATATGATATATAATGTCAAGATATATCCTATTATATCCTAGTTGAATATTTATTTCACCCTTTCATATGAATTGCTCAATATATATATTATATCAAATCTTGAATTATTAAAAATTCTTTGGAATAATCATGATATGCAGTGCACAAGTTTTGGTTTCCTATTTAGTTTGTTTTAGGTTTTAATGCCATTTTTCAGCACAAGATAGGCTATACATGGCGGCCAGTATTAATGATGAAGGAAGAACCCGGAAAACCATGGAAAGAACCACCGACCCACGAGAAGCTACTGGCAAGCTTTCTCACATACCCACATTGCCCGAATCTGAGACTCAAATCCACGCAGACAGAGGTGAGATGGCAGTGATCAGTAATGGACATCACTTTAGACCACTCATGGCCTCTCCTATTTAGTTTTCAAAGTTCATTACAAATGATGATTTCTATCAATTCATTTTGTGTGTGCCACAAACATAAAAGATAGTTAATTTTATATTTGTTTATGGAAACTGAAATTTCTGTTACATCTTTCACAGTTTGACAATCATTATGAGTTGGTTTTTATCCAAAAAAGCTACACAAAATTAGGTGAACAAATTTTAAAACCATAAAGAAGGAAGGAAATATTTTCAGTTAGAAGGAATTTATTAATTTTTTAATGTCATCATTGTTTGGAATTGAAAATTTTGTTTGATTGTACACAAATTTAAGTTTTCTCTCATAGTCTTTTAAAATGTAATGTAGAGAAATCAATGTACATGTATAAATTCTACTCTAGAATTTCATGCAGCGTTAATATTTATAGTCATAACAGCAAATCTTTAGAAACTTATAATACCATTTGACATGCATACAGATTATGAATATCCAAGGATATCGAGTTGGACAAGACATTGCTTGAATATATGTACAGAATACACACATACAATTAGTGTTAATACATTTGAAGCAATCATTTGAGGTACTAACACATACTGCATAATAAAAATAGTTACCACCATACTATTAGAAACATGATTCATCTGTTTTTGTCCAAATTTAGCAATGGGAAAATAAGCCAAGAAATTAAGCTATGTATTTAGGCAAGTCCACTTAAATCATTGAAAACAGCAAACAGACAATAAGATAATGAGAGAAAATGTCACTACTGGGAAACTGAGCACTGCATGTGGCACCGCTTCATAATTTAAATATAAAGAGTTAGAATTTTTTTAAGAAAAAGTTATCCCCATGATTTCCTGACTGCTACAGATAAATCAAAACCCAACAGAATTGTAACAAAATTACAAAACGATATTAATAAACTTGGACAGTGGGCACAAAAACGGAACATGCGATTCCAATTTAAAATAAAATGCAACAAAATGCAAGCAATAAGAAAGAAATGCTACCAAAGTGGTGTATCATATTCACTGGAATACACTACTTTAGAAAATGTCAATCAAGCAAAATATTTAGGAGTCATTATAATTAGTGACCTGAAATAAAACCTTCACATTAAAAATTATATCTAATATCTATAGAAATTTCAGTAACTCTTATTTTAAGTACTAAGTATTTTGTGTTTTACTTTGTGATTGGGCAGTGCGTAATTAGGTAAACATGAATTTTATCACTTTTTAAAAAGTTGTTTACTCTATTTGAGATCAAGGTCTAGACTTATTTACAAACTTAGAATGTTCTGAAAGAGAACTTTTGACCCACATCCTGGTCATTTTGTTGTCTTACGTTTTTATATGATGCAAAGACTAAAATATGCTGACAAAAATCAAGAATACAAAGGTTACTTTTTTGCCATAAAGGAATGATAAATGAGATTAGTTTAGGGTACTTCATTTTTTTGTATTCAATTTATTCTGACTGCAAAATTGACCAACTGAAACAATTATTTTTTCTTTAATCACTGATACACCCCCATGATCAATGTTTATTTAAAAAAAAATTATGTTAGGGGTGGAAAGAAAAAATGTCTTGTACAAGTCATTTGAAACTGTTGCAACTATTGTGCAATCCTGCAAGAGGTATACAACTGGGAAGTATATTTTCAAACTAACATTCTATTGCATTTCCGCTTATCCTTGCATTGGAAATTCTCTGTTGTAGCCTCTGCATGGTTGGCAAATGGTTGTGAAGTTTGGCAGCGTTACGCTGTGTCAGAATTGCGATTGGAATCATCAGACATCTCACCACAATGGTTGCTGAAGAAGGAAAAAAACAATCGAGTTGAGTATATGATATGAATACAGATCATGCATATAAATACAATGGCATGCATAGTCTGGACACGGGCTTGATAAAGAAATGGATACTGATTCTACTCCAAATATTTCCTTGCCTCTTGGACTTTTCTTTTCCACAACAAACTTCACTGAAAACCTTTTGAATATACATTCTAATAAATATCATACAAGTTTTTTAAGCACATTTTAAAACTGGGGGTAAACAGTCAAATTTAATTTGGCATAAGGCTAAACAGCCAAGCTATCATTTTTATAAAAATAAAAGGGCTTTATACAATTCTTTACCTTATTGTACATGTGTGTGAAAATTCTGTACAACTTTGTAGTATTTTAGCATCCATTCCAATTTCAAAAACAAATACTGCTGTAAGGGTTGTAACAGAATCAAATCAACCAATGCAAGATAAAGTGATCTGAATTGTATACAATAATTACCTTGCATACACTATTTACTATGTAAAATAAGTACACATGCGAAACCAGTACATAACACTCAATTGAATACACTATTAATAGTATAAAGAAAGTCATAACACCACATGTCCCATTAGTGTCTTGTATACATTATTTAAAATGCTGAGAAAGTACCTAACACATGTTCCATTAGTGACTTGTATACACTTTCTACTAAGTACACATGCCACCACATCAAACCAATAAAATTAATGCACTACTGACAATGAAAAATAACCAAATCCCATTGTGTCACAAAAATGAACTGTACGCACTATTTACCATGTAAAATAATTACATACCACTTTCACAACAAAAGCCATGTAAAATATTCATTTTACCACTGTCACAGAAACTGACATTGCATGCATTACTTACCATGAAAAATAACCACGTCAGTCACAACACTAAACTGTGTCTACTATTTACCATGTAAAATAACTACATTTCACCTGTGTCACAATAAAAAAATAGTGTGTACTATTTACCATTTCAAGAAGCATGTCTGCAAACATGGTCACAACACTGAACTGTATGCACTATTTACCATGTACAATAACAACATATCACTATATTAACACTGAACTGTATGCACACTAATTACCATGTACAATAACAACATATCACTATAATAACACTGAAGTGTATGCACTATTTACCATGTACAATAACAACATATCACTATATTAACACTGAACTGTATGCACACTAATTACCATGTACAATAACAACATATCACTATAATAACACTGAAGTGTATGCACTATTTACCATGTACAATAACAACATATCACTATATTAACACTGAACTGTATGCACACTAATTACCATGTACAATAACAACATATCACTATAATAACACTGAACAGTATACACTATTTACCATGTACAATAACAACATATCACTATATTAACACTGAACAGTATACACTATTTACCATGTACAATAACAACATATCACTATATTAACACTGAATTGTATACACTATTTACCATGTACAATAACAACATATCACTATATTAACACTGAACTGTATACACTATTTACCATGTACAATAACAACATATCACTATATTAACACTGAACTGTATGCACACTAATTACCATGTACAATAACAACATATCACTATAATAACACTGAAGTGTATGCACTATTTACCATGTACAATAACAACATATCACTATATTAACACTGAACTGTATGCACACTAATTACCATGTACAATAACAACATATCACTATAATAACACTGAAGTGTATGCACACTAATTACCATGTACAATAACAACATATCACTATATTAACACTGAACTGTATGCACACTAATTACCATGTACAATAACAACATATCACTATATTAACACTGAACAGTATACACTATTTACCATGTACAATAACATATCACTATATTAATACTGAACTGTATGCACTAATTACCATGTACAATAACAACATATCACTATATTAACACCGAACTGTATGCACTATTTACCATGTACAATAACAACATATCACTATATTAACACTGAACTGTATGCACTATTTACCATGTACAATAACAACATATCACTATAATAACACTGAACTGTACACACTAATTACCATGTACAATAACAACATATCACTATATTAACACTGAACTGTATACACTATTTACCATGTACAATAACAACATATCACTATATTAACACTAGGGTTGTTAAACGAAAATCGGAAATCCGATTATCGATTTTGAAAACGATTATCGGTTTTTGTTTTTATAAAACGATAATCGAATACAATATTTTTTTACCATTTTTGTAGTGAAAATTTTAAAAAATGCCAGAAAAAAATTAATTCATGCATTTGTTTAGTGTTTACATTTTAATACAATATGGCCAGCAGATAAGGTGTGAGCTCTCCATGCAGCGTGTTTGTAAATGAATACATTTATTGTTAAAGGATGTAAATAGTTAGTCGACCGACTGGTCGCTAAGTTCTTTGATGTCCGAAATTGACAACAATAGACTGTTAATAGCTACAGTCTCTGTTGTTGAGGACTGGTCTCTGCTGGTTGTGTCTTTTCAAGTTTACAAATATGGCTGGTCCAGCGCCGGATTAAGCACCGTGGAGGCACATAGGCAGTCAAACTTTTGGGGCCCCAGACCCATGGTGACGGTCTCATGGGGGCCCCTGATGGGGCCCATAAAAGTTGCGGGGCCCATAGGCAGTTGCCTACTCTGCCTAATGGGTAATCCGGGACTGGGCTGGTCGTATAAATAAATCTAATGTATGGTAAAACTTTGAAAAAATTTCATCAAGCATGGCTCACTGTAAACTATGTTCACAACAAATAAGTCGGAGCGGTGGTACTACTACTGGATTGCATGCACATTTGCGTAGCAAACATCCTGGAATTGCGGCTCCTTCAAATGTTCAGCCGCGATTAACAACATTTATTGGAACACAAAGAAACTGTCCTGATAGTCATCAAGAAAAAGTTACGGCTGCTGTAGCTAAGTTTGTCGCTGAAAACATGCTACCAATTTCGATTGTTGAATCCAATTCCTTCCGTGATTTGATGGCTTTGGTGGAGCCACAATATCGTCCTCCATGTCAGACGATGCGCGTCTATACGTTATGGTATGTAATGAATATCTTTTATTCACAAGAGGCATTCACTAACTTGCATTATAAGAATATATTTCTTGTAATTTTCAATGTAGGACAAAAACCGATAATCGGTTTAAAATCGGATTTCTACAAACGATAATCGGTTTTGGAAAAAACCCGATATTAACATCCCTAATTAACACTGAACAGTACACACTAATTACCATGTACAATAACAACATATCACTATATTAACACTGAACAGTATACACTATTTACCATGTACAATAACAACATATCACTATAATAACACTGAACTGTACACACTATTTACCATGTGACAAACTCATGCCATCATGTGTCACATACTGAATTGTATACACTATTTACAAAGTGAAAGAAGCACACATGCCCTTGTGACACATCAATGAATTGTACATACTATTAACAATGTAGCCATCTATCCATCCAATATCATTAGTTTTCGCTGGCCACTACCAGGTATAATTGATGCTCTATTGTCCATAAAATAGTTTCCAAGAATCAAGATATGAACATTTCTTCTTTTAACAGCAATGTTGAAACCATGTCTGATATTCTTATGGAATAAGAAGAATGCCAAATTGACCTGTCATGGCCATATTGGATGCAAGACTGAGACCGTTTTCATGTTCATATATGATGTGCATTGGTTAAAGAGTTAATGAGATGTAAATAAAACCTGAAACAATGCTGTCCACACACCCACCCACCCATGCATGCACGCACACACCCACAAACTAATAGGCACATACTAATAGGCACATATGTATGCCTGTTGAATATTAGCAAAGTAAATTTAAATTTATTTTAATACCTGCAATAACACTTCCCCACCAAGGGAGGCCAACATCAACATGAAGAAATTCTAGACTTTGCTGCAGAATGCCTGGCGGAGTGTAACCACCCAGGCCCAAACTTCTGAATGTTGGTTCTCCAAGTGCATTTAAAGACTGAACAAATTCAGTGGGATCTGGAAGAGGAGGTGGATCTGGTATGTACCCTGGGGGCAAGTCTGTATGAATACTCTTTAGGAAAAGAAAAAAACAAAGATCACATGATATTAAAAAAACTTTGTTGGCAGACAAATTCATCAAGTTTTCAAAAACAGGTGAAAGTATGAAAAAACTCGGGAGTGTTGTGTAAAATCTTCTGATTGCTTTGTAGAATTAATATTTTTTAACGAAGGGTCTGTTTACGAGTATTCAGGTGGGGGTGATTGGCTGCATGAGAGGTGGGGTGAAATGTGTCCATGGAACATATATGCTATAGTACCATAGTGCCTGAAATGGTATAAAATATAACTAATTGAAGGTGTGATAAACATACATAAATAAATAAATACATACATACATACATACATACATACATACATACATACATACATACATACATACATACATACATTAAAGCTGTACCAATGTCACTTTTTGCCGATTATGTCGATACCGTGTATAGCCGATTATTAAATTTGCTGAGACCAATTATTTCATTATCACAGTATATCTCTCGTATAAGCTGAATAATTTTGGAAAAAATAAAGGCCTGGAATAAGGGGGGGCTAATATGAGGACCAATGTCTAAACTTACCATTTTTAGTTTTTTTTGTTGACTACTGTAACAGATGTAATTCTTGGGACATAAAACAATAATTTTGTCTGTGTCCTAAGACATAGGCATGTTAAAAAAGTAACTTTCGGTGACCCGACAATTATTAAACTGTTATTAAGTACTATCATTGATTTAAAAGAGAACAGTTAATATTCGTCTGCAAAAGGTAACCCGTCATCAGTGAGTAGCATTTACACTTTGAGAAAAAAATGTAAATTTTGAGTACATGAAGACAGAATCAGTGTGAAATACACTTGTTTATTGACAAATTACATTCTGGTTACCTTTGTGTAATAAAATCCACAATAAAATATTGCATTGATCACATCCTGGTATGATATTCAATGTCTTCATTAGCATATGGTTGGATAGTTGTTATTTACATGCTTCATGTACATGTACTTAAACTGGCCTTGATTTTGGTCAGTCTGTTCCCATCTTATTGAGGCTACCAAGGGGATGGGGCTATTCACAGGGAAGTGAAAAACTGTCAACAGTACATGTATTCTACACAAATACTTTTGTATCGGATGCTAGGACGAACATTAAAACGGCTGAACCAACCACTTGTTCATGTTGCAGCGAAGTTCTCCACACTAAGTTTTTTCACAAATGCTTCATTTAACCATTTTGTGGCTTCTTCTATGTCTTCAAATGTAGCAGTCTTTGCTTCTTCCTTTGGGGAGCACATTACCTTCAACGTAGTCTTTTATAGACTCGGCAGCTTTCATCCTTCCTGAACGGGTGTTATTTTAAGTGAAACAATTTCACAGACCTCTTTGCGAGATGTTCAGCCCTCAATTTCCTTAACAGCCAGATATTTAGTTTCCAGGGACTGTAAATTTAATTTGCGTTTTACACTGCTGTTGGTAGCCGTCATAAATGTAAATAAAGTTAAAAACGAAATTTTCACAGCAAAATAAACTTGTTTTAATCACCGATCACTTTCAAGGTCTCGGAAAAGTGCAATCATGCGTATTTGGATGCATTTTTTATATCTGGGATTCAGACAATAACATATAAATGAGTCTTCAGTATGCAAATTTAAGGGCTTGCTAGTCTTGCTTCAACCACCTGTTGAGTGGAAAAATATGTTGAACAATTGATCATTTTAGCTATTTACAATTGGAAAATTCAGTGGCTGAAAGACCCACAGATGTACATGTTGTCATTATAAGAGTACATCTGAAGAACACAAGAAAGGCGGCAAGATCAAAGACTTGACTAGCTGGAGAGTGGTGAGAAAATGTGCTGATATTTACAATTACTGATTTCAGAGGTAGAATGGCCCATTGATGTACTTGTGTATAAGAAGAGTACATCAAATGAATAACTTTCACCTTCATTATTGTTTTCATTTCCAAGTGTAGCAATCTAAGTAGTGCTTGTGACCTAAAAATCAAGACATGTTGAGAGTTAGACAAAATGCCGTTTGCAAATTTTAACAAGGGTTAAATGGCTAATTGGCGAATATTATAATGAAATTCAATAGTGTTAGAAGTTGCTAGAACTGACATTTCACGTGGAACACTATGAATAATGCCTAACTTAGTGCTTGGAATTAGACCTTATTTTGACCTGACAATTCACTCTCAATCTAATGGACAAACAAGGGCTACATGTCAGTGCTGTAAAGAAGTTTGAAAATTAAACTCAATGGCAACCGCTGTTTCTACTCGTCTGGAAATATAGCCATTTTATCTTGACGTCGACATAAGTATGACAATTTGGCAGTAACAGTAAACCAAGGGACTGCGACTTTGTTGTTTTGTCGACATAGGCGGCTTGTTGATATAAACGGGTAGGACTGTATTTAATTCTGATTTAAAATTCAAGTTACGTCATGACAAATGTTATGATTGAATTTATATTTTTGAAATTTGTTATTTTTTAAAATTTGTTTACATCGGCACCGATTATTTCTGCCGATACCGATTATACCGATTGTTCTAATAATTGGCCCGATTATGAGTATGGACAATTAATCGGTACAGCTTTAACATACATACATACATACATACATCTAGACAGATGGATACACAAGGGAAACACATAAGTATATACCTCTATCATGGTATATGAATAGATAATACATGTACAAATAATGATAAAACCACTTAGTCTTGCCATAGTGGTACATATATATATATATATATATATATATATATATATATATATATATATATATATATATATATATATATATATATATATATATATATATAATAGTGTTGTTCCGATTATCGATTATAATCGATCATCAGTTGGTTGAGCAAACCAATAAGATAATCGATTGTGAAACTCCATAATCGATTGTGTGTAAAGGGAGACTACTTTTAGGTGTATGCAAAGCACAAAGGTTAGTAAAACTTCTAGCCGCTAAAGTTGACCTGAAATTTATTAATCCCTTCACAACTACAAATAAAATATCTTATGATTCATAATTAGGAACATATAGTCATTATTACATGGTCAAGTTGTTAAATGGTAGAGTTAATAAATTTAAACACATTTGTTGATTTGTTTCAGTTAAATTGCAACATCTTTTGTAGTATTTATAAACAATGACAAACAATAAAATCATGTCCTTCTTTACTTTAAATTATAGACACATCACATATGAACAAATTTTGGGGGATTGTCAGTATTTCAGTGATATATGACTGATATCCATAAAAAGTTGCATTCATTTAACAAAGTCATTGAACAAAAGTAACACACAATATAATATTATTGTTATGGTTATAGTATACATGTCATTAAAAGAGATTACTCCTGTACATTTATAAACATATTGAACTCTTGATCAAAGATATAACTGTGTAACAAAAAATTTAATTTGCTCTTAGTAACTGATTATAATCGATGATCAGTTGGTTAAGGTGAACCGTTCATCGATTATGAATTTCTGACCGATTCCCATCACTAATATATATATATATATATATATATATATAATGAGAAAAGCATAGTAAAATCAACAGTTACAAAACTAATCCATTGGCCATGTAAACAGTAATGACCATGCAGAAATATATGTTCAGACTGACAAGAAAATATTGGTCTAATATAAAACTGTCTAGAAGAACAATATTTTCTCTTGACATTTTAATATTTTGATTTGAAACTGCAATTGGTAATATAGTCAGCAATGTGCTGACATACTTTTCAAGCAGCACAGCTGCCAACCACTAACCCATGACCGTGAGTACAAAGATACTAACCACTAACCCATGACCATAAGTACAAAGATACTAACCACTAACTCATGACCATGAGTAAAAAGATACTAACCACTAACCCATGACCATGAGTACAAAGATACTAACCACTAACCCATGACCATGAGTACAAAGATACTAACCACTAACTCATGACCATGAGTACAAATATACTAATCACTAACCCATGACCATGAGTATAAAGATACTAACCACTAAATCATGACCATGAGTATAAAGATACTAACCACTAACCCATGACCATGAGTATAAAGATACTAACCACTAACCCATGACCATGAGTATAAAGATACTAACCACTAACCCATGACCATGAGTATAAAGATACTAACCACTAAATCATGACCATGAGTACAAAGATACTAACCACTAACCCATGACCATGAGTACAAAGATACTAACCATTAACTCATGACCATGAGTACAAAGATACTAACCACTAACCACTTATGACAACAATACTGATTTCAGAACAAATACTGATTTTTAAAACTTGAATGCATATGTAACTATTAACAACACCTACATCATCCATCAGTAAAGTAGGGCAGTTTTTAATGTCAAAGATGCAGGTGTTGCACTCTTGCACCTTCAGAATAGGCACCTTGTTCCATTTGTCTGTAAGAGCATTTTCCACAGCTCGTTTTTCTTTTTCCAATCATTATCAATTCCATTGTATCATCTTTCACTGGCAACCTGAATGCTGAGTGATTTTCTTAATTGTTTTTGTTCGAAATATCAGTAATCTTTTGCGATTTTACTATATGAAAAAAGTGTGCAAAATAAATCATCAGAAACTATTAAATGAAAAAACAATTTAGTAAACCAAATTTCAATCGAATTATATCATGGTCCCTGCTGGTATTTAGAATCGTTAATTTCAGACTGAGTTGTTAAGCAGCAAGCTGATGTTTATTAGCTTTTTCAGGCTGTTTATTTAGAATCGTTGTTAATTTCTGGCTGAGTTGTTAAGCAGCAAGCCGATGTTTATTAGCTTTCTCAGGCTGTTTTATGTCATAGGTGAATACTGAAATTATATTACACTATTTGCATAATGTATGAAGTTTTCTCGTTTACTAGAAGGTTTAACCAGAGATCTCAGAAATGCTTAATTACGCGTATTTGGATGCATTTGTTAAAATCTGGGATGCAGAAAATCACCCATGCAGGAGTCCTCTGTACACATGCAAATACATGTAGCTGGGCAGCAAATTCAAAGGCATGCCAGTCCTATTTCAACAACTGAGTTGGAGAATGTGTTAATTATTTGATCAATTTAGCTGTGCTGATACTTACAATGACTCAGTGGTAAAAATACCCCCATATGTGCCTTCTGTATTTATAAGAGTACATCAAAAGAATATGATGCAATAGCTGGGTGACAGGTTCAAAAATTTAGACTAGCAGCTTGGGTGGGAAAATGTGCAGATATTTACAATGAATGAATTCAGAGCCAGAAAGACATGGCTGGTATAAGAGTACATCAGAACTTTAGCTTGCATTATTGTGTTCATTTCTGACTGTAACCAAATAAATAGCATATGCAACCTCAAAATCAAGGCACATTAAGACAAAACATTTGCAAATTTGGATAATTATATTGGGATTAAATGGCAAACTGGCAATGATTTTACTGAGATTCAAAAGAATGCAAAAGTTGCTAGAACTGATAGTTTGGATGGGATAGTAACCAAGTGTAAGAAAGAGTGTGATGCCTGGCTTAATGTTTGGAATATGACCATTCCTTGGATTGATAAAATTCAGTCTCACTCCAAAGGACTAGCAAGAGTTACGCTGCTGTCAGGCTATTCTGTGCATCTAAGGTCACCAATATTGGAGCAAACCCCATACCAAATTCAACTGACGAAAATAAAATTCTGCAATGTTTACCAAATTGAAAAGCAGCAATTGTTACCAGAATACCGGTATTCTACTTAAATTAATACTAATTTTGGACAAACGGGATACCACACCCCTATGTTTTCACGACTCCATAAATGGTGGACCATTCTGAAAATAACTTTGAAAAAATGTGATGTTTACACATCAGGCTATGAAAATGAAATACAATACTTTGGTATATTTATGCAGGCATTTCAGTTTTGAGTTTTCAGCCAAAACAGCACATCATCGATTGTTTACAGAAATCACACTGTTGTGCAGAATTACAAGATGCGCCAAATAGGCTGACATGGTTGTACATGTATACGTCACTGTGATAAAGAATGTGGAAATTAAACTCAATGGCAACCTTCTTCTAATCTGCAAAGTTCAAGTCCTGTTTTCCCAGTATTAAATCCTAGTGAGACTTCTGTTTCACATATCGAAGCATGATGACACAATTGTCCTTTCAGGTTTTTTTTTTTCATTCTTGGAGAAAATTCTGAAGCTTCTGCTTTCCTTTTCGACACAATTAGAAGTTGAACATCATGAAGATAAGATAACAGTGAAAGCTGAAACTATCTGCGGAATCCAATGTGGTGGTTAAAGACAGGTATGATAGCCTTGATTTAGAATGAACCAAGTGTCTATTCTAAAGAGAACATTTAAAGAAAATTTTTAATTAAATTTTGTTTCATAAAAAAAATGGATTTATAACAAGAAAAACTTAACACTTGTATTCAGGTCCAAAATATGGGACAAATACGTGAAAAATGGTAAACCTGGCAGATATGCAAACATGTAACCAATCAGTCAAACTAACTAACTGATCAAGTTACCAAACAAACAGCATACCCACTTACATACAGTGACAAAGATGATTCTTTTCGATGATCTTAAAGTATAAGTACTTTGAGTAGATAACATAAATCTGCTTACCATGCTATTATAATCCCTGTCCACTCCAACCCCCAAGTACCATGAATGTATTCTTGTCAACTCAATTTTACCATGCAAAAGTCACAATATGAGTAACCCTGAGTGACCGCAAGTAATACAAGCATAGTTTATGTATCAGGAGTTAAACTGATGAGTACTAGTTATAATGCCTCCAATGAAAAGACAGCCTGTAATCCACTCATTTAATTTATAAACCCTAAACTATATATAAGCTTTCATGTGTGGGTGCTAATACCAGTACAATATATGTAGTTCTTTTGTACTAACAATGTTCTATAGTTGCAGTGTAGAGCCCTCTTTTGATCACGCTGTCATTAAATGAGCATTAAAAAAAATAGTTACATGTAAGAAAATGTATTGATAGAAACTTACTTTGGTCACTGAACTATTATATCTGACTGCAAATGCTGCACAAACTGGGTGGCATACTGAGCCTGTCAAACTTCTAAGCACAGTGTGATTTTTCAAGATACGGTTCACCTGGTGTGTGTGAAGACATTTTGAAGAAATCTGAAAAAAGGAGGCAAAGCAATTTAGGTTTCGACTCATGTCTTCATTTGTACTTGTAAAAATGAAATAAGAAATAAACACAAATAACATCAACAGATGTCCTTTCCATCTGATAGAATAAAATATAAAATAAAAAAGACTCAAGAACTGAAATCACTCACTTGGCTGACATCCACAAGAATACACTTCACAAGAATACAAGATTATTTAGAAATGTCCGTGTTTATGTAGCCTGTAGTTGAGGCACAGCTCCTATAGACAGCCTACGCACACAAGCACTGTGTACCGTGTTTTTTGCTGAATTTTTTTGAGCAAAGGTCGTCGGCTTACTTTGATGATGGCGCCGCTAAAGGCTCCAGTTCAAGGGTCAAACAAATACCTGTTTGTTATTGCTGCGGCAACTTCAGATAATCGTAGAACATTGAAACAGATTTGTTTTATTTGTTTAGTATATATCAGTGCTTCAAAGGTAATCAGTTCTCTTTGAAGTGTCAGCAAACGTATTTTTTCTTCTTCCATCTGGTATTTGTTTTTAAATTAGTGTCATCTGCTTGACTGTACTCATTTTACGTTTCCGCCTTCTGCGGATTCGGAATTTAACTAGTCAGTTGCATAAAGTAATAAGGCCAGATATCATCTTTAGCAGATTATGATATAACAGTGCACTGTTAAGGTGGTTTGTCAGTATGAGACAAGGACTTGTTATTTTAACAATATATTCCAGTAAATTGTTTCCTGTCATGGTGCCTTTGATTTTCTCTACTCCAAACGCAAGACTGTATATACGGTTTTTATCAGCCAAAATTGGTGTCGCCACAAATATCACCAGATGGTATATTTTGTCACCAAAATGGAAAACAGAATCGCAGTTTGCTACATCAGCGAAGCCCCGTGATCCTGTAATTGATTTCATTTTCGACTGTAGCTGTATAAATATTGCATGCGAACTCGAAACCAAGACACATCGAGACTTGAACAAAATGCCATTTGCAAATCTAGACAAGTATTTTGGGGTTAAACGAAAAAATGATGAAGATTTAAATGAGATTCAGAACTGTGCTAAAGTTTCTAGAACTGATAGTTCGGATGCGACAAAGCCAAGCATCAGAAAATTTTGCGAAACGCGACATAGACGAAAGTGAACTATATTGTAGTTAAGAATATATTTGTACATGATATAGATTTTAATACATACTGTTTTAAAGAATAATAAATAATTGCAAATAAATACATGTAAAACTGATAAAAGTTTTGTATTTGTTTATTCCGGGCATTTTAATGGCCATTTAGTCGCTTCAGAATGTTTCTGGGCATTGCAACATTTGCTGGTGGGATTGCAACTTTTTCTGGTGGGACTGCAACTTTTGCAGGTGGGACTCCTATTTTTACCAAATTAGGAGTCCTGGACTCCTAGTTTTAAAATCCTAGTGAGAACTCTGAATTATGTCCCATCCAGTCACATTATCCCGATACCAGGCTGACCAGTCTTAACACTAATCTGTAAATTCTGAGCACCTAACATTTCAGCTGTTTGTACCATTTTTATAAATACAAGTCTTTGGTATGACTTGCTCGGGGGGGGGGGGGGGGGGGGGGCAAACCTGCAGCTTCTTGCATTGCAATCAATGAATCATACTAGACCATGTGACTTGATGTTAATCAGTGTAAACATACTAAACAAATGTTATGTCCTTGGCGTCACTAAGAGATTTTCTATTTTCTTGAGAACTGTGAGTTTATGAAACTGTGTCTCATAAGGTATGGGACGGCAAGAGAAAATGGGACGTTTTAAAGAGTTATGTCCCTTGACAGGACTATTACTTTGACAGTACAATTATTGAACAAACTTTACGAAGTCTGATTTCCTGACCACGTTATACCTGGATGTGGAAGTCATCACAGTATTACCCTTTCGAAAATGACCCCCCCCCTCCAAAAAAATAAAACCACCCCCAAAACAACAACAACAGAAACTCCAGTATTATTTCATAATTAACACAATTTATCTCACTACTCCAATGACATTGAACTAACATGACGTGCATGTGGCTATCACAAGTAGCAAGCAGAGGTACTTTGTAAGCGTGCATTTGTGAGGTTCTACGTGATGGAGCATGCACGCTATTGTTTCCAACCGCTTACCTTAAATAATTTAAAATGTCCTGCAGTCTGTGATTTCTGTACATGGTAAAGTTTGCAGAACGAAAATCGACACATAGAAGTCGCCATCTTGTTTGGTGGAAGAGGAGTTTAAACCGGAGACCGTTATACGATCCTGATACCGGACAAGCAAAAGAAATTATATTGCATGTCACAACTAGAAAGGTTCAAATCTTTGGCAGCAGTATTAGTAACCGGTATTCTCAAGGCAGGATAAATGAAGCTTTTGACATTGTTCCGCACGAATTGTTAAAGACTAAAATATTTAATGATGAAATTTCTGGTAAAATTCTACAATGGATAGACAATTGTTTATGTCTTCGAGAACAATGTACGGTTGTTAGTGATTTCAAATCCAGCTGGTCCATTATAGACTCTGGAGTAGCTCAAGACACATTACTTAGCTATAATTACATCAATTACATCAAGATTAATTCAGAATTCTTTGTAGATGACTGTATGCTACAGATAAATAAAAACCCAACAGAATTGTAACAAAATTACAAAACGATATTAATAAACTTGGACAGTGGGCACAAAAACGGAACATGCGATTCCAATTTAAAATAAAATGCAACAAAATGCAAGCAATAAGAAAGAAATGCTACCAAAGTGGTGTATCATATTCACTGGAATACACTACTTTAGAAAATGTCAATCAAGCAAAATATTTAGGAGTCATTATAATTAGTGACCTGAAATAAAACCTTCACATTAAAAATTATGCACCCAAGCAGCAGAAGGGAGGGCTTAAAGACCAGATATAGAAGTGTCAATTTGCCAATCTGAAGGTATAAAAAGATGCTTAATATTAAAAATAAAACCTTTTCTTAGTCGGAAAAGTTCGCGATTGTACTGCCCATGATGGGACACTTCATTTAGGTTGTACCCTCCTTGCTGCTGCTGTGAATTAAATTATTATTATATATGGGCAGCCGTCGCCGCCAAAATTACATTAATCAAATGATCTAGCATAAAATCAAATGATTTAACCTAGCAAATGAAATAAGCAATCCAGATTCCAAATGACGTGGTGTCGCATGAAATGATTTAACAACTAAACCGAATGATCATTTAAATTTCAAATGACGTGGTATTAAATGAAATGATGTAGAGTGAAATGAAATGATTTAACCCATCAAACAGAATGATTAATTCTGATTGCAAATGATGTTGTCTGATATGAAATGATATAGCATGAAAAGAAATGATTGAACCCCAAAAATGAAATAATGAATTCAGATTTTTTTAAAAATGATGTGGCGTTAAATGAAATGATCTGGTATTCAATAAAATGATTTAAAGAACAAAACGGAATAATGATATATGCTTCCAAATGATGTGCTATTAATAAAATGATGTAGTCTAAAACGAAATGATTTGACTCAACAAATTAAATCATGAATTTAAATTCCAAATGATCTGGTATTAAATAAAATGATTTAAAGAACAAAACGAATTGATGAAATCTGCTTCCAAATGACACATTATTAAATGAAATTACGTATTATGATATGAAATGATTTAACTCAACAATTGAAATGATAAATTCAGATTCCAAATGATGTGGTATTAAATTAAATGATTTTAAGAACAAAACGAATTGATGAAATCTGCTTCTAAATGACACATTATTAAATGAAATTACGTAGTATGAAATGAAATGATTTAACTCAACAATTGAAATGATAAATTCAGATTCCAAATGATGTGGTATTAAATTAAATGATTTTAAGAACAAAACGGATTGATGAAATCTGCTTACTAATGACGTAGTATTAAATGAAATTATGTAGTCTAGAATTAAATGATTTAATACCAAACAAAGAAATGATGTATTCCGATTCCAAATGATCTGGCATTTTTTGAAATGGTCTGAAGAAAAGAATGGAATGATCAGCTTATATTCCAAATGATGTAGTATTAAATGAAATGTATAGAAAGTAAACGATCTGATCAAAATGTAAATCAGCTAGCGTAAATCCAAACAAACACAGGAGGGCGCTGTATTATATGACGTATGTTGTCAGCACGCCGAAACATAATCGACGGGCGTATTTACAGCATTCGGCTTAGATTTTTTGCATACAACAGTTGGACAGCAATGCAAAGATAAGTGTTTATTTTCGTATTTTATAAACAAGAACCATGTTTTCCAATCAGCATAAAGTGATTTTATCCTCATTAATGAATGTGAGTGTATTTTTTTCCTTTAAGTTCTGCACGATGGAACACGTATCATATGCATGAAAAAAACATTGTTGAGATGTGGAATGATATTATTCTTGTTCATAGTACTCAATTCAACATATGTGACAGGCAAGAGTGCTAAATTGCTAATGAAAGAAAATGGGGACATGCTTGGTAGCAGACTCTGATGTGTACAAATTGCAGTTTTAAGTCACCGGAGTATAAGTTGTATGGGAGATAAAAACATAAACCTGATCCACATCCTGTTGCTGTAAATCTGATTTTCAAGTTGGACTACAAGATACCCCTAAGAGCAATACCTGATCTAGATACATGCTTGCAGCCACTGACATTCCCCAACCTAGCACATCATCTATGCAAAGAGCATCCAACATTCTTGGCTTGGTAACTGTTGAGCTCAATGAAATTGATATGACAAACAAACGGAAACGAGTCAGACAGGTTAATGTCATGCGTGGTGTTCAGCATCCTAAACAAATAAATTTTGCTTTTGATGCAAGATACATTGCCTTAGCTTTAGACATAAAACGATACCTGGCCAAAGTTCATACACAGGCTGTTAAAATTTCATGTGAAACTGTTACAGAGAAGCTGTACTATGTGGGGTCTATAGCAGAAACAAGCTCTGCTGGACTGGAGTATGGCTGAAGAGGAAAGGTTTTGATGTGCAATGTCCAGGAGGCCATTCAAAGTATGAAATGGCAGGAGAAATTGGAAACAAATGTGTTCCGCAAGAGATTCTGATTAGACATGGAACAACTGATGGAGATGCACATGGTACTGATGGCTTCCAAGCTTCTTACAACATTATGCATCCAATGTGGGAAGTAGAAAGACTGTCGGACCCCATCCATTTGGGTCTTTTACAATTGAAACGGTTTAACTCTGAAATGGTTCCAGGAATAATAACAAGAGAATGAAAAAGCCTAAATGAGAACATTATCAGTCAAGACATTAAAGCACGCTGCGGTTTGATATTCAAACAATTGATAGAGGATAACAGAGGTGATGTTATAAAAAATTAAACGTCAACTTCCCCATGTATTGGATGCCACTCTGAGCTGTGATTCAGGGGACTGCTCAAAATGCCGGCATTATACCTAGGTTTGAGGGGGAGGAAGTACTAACAACTGGTTGACGCAATCAGCATACCAAGACCCTCATCAAGTGACTCATCTTAACTTGACAGAAAATGATAAGAAAATCCCGTTAGAAGTTCTGAAAATGAAACTCTCCTGTGATGCTGTACAACGACTGCGACTGAACACTAACACACAGAAATGCGAGGCTGTGAACAGATCAAACAGTTTTTCATTACCTAAAATGTGAACTATTCCAAACACTTTGAGGCAAGAGTGCATTCAACAATACACATACTCGATCATATCCTGGGATCATCACTGAAAACCAAAGTAACACACTTGGGAATTAAACTTTCATCAAGGACTCTGAGATCACTGGAGACATTGGGATAAAAGCTGCACTTACCATCAGTTGTATCAAAAGCATCCACAAACCAGGCGACGTCGTCTAGCAAGATAAGGAAATATGACACATGCCCATCTGAGGTACAGGGCTCATCAATGCATTAAGAAGTATGACTACTGCAAAGGACTTCTAGACACCAAGGACGATCACTCCTATGCACAGGTTTATCCAATGAACACTGTAGATAGAAAAGTTTGATTTCGTTCCATGTGCAAAATGAATGTTGTTAAAGACAGCAAAAAGAATACATAGTACAGAAGGGAAACCTGTAGTGGGGAAATCCGTTGGTAACACAACTCATGTGCATTTGTGTTTCTTACTACCACCTGATGAGACTTATAGAGATGTCGAACAGTTTGTCTGAATATGAATACACAATTAAGAGATTAAAAAGCAATTTAAATGAATCTTTCACAAAAATTCTATAATTAAATATTATAACATGGCATGACTTACTAACTAAAGGAAGGACTCTAAGACAGCGCTTTCCTACCAGCATGGCGGACTAAAATTTATATTCTTTTCGCCTTCTTTCACAATACATTCATCCATTCACCCATCCTTATGGCATAAATGGGATGCATCGAGCTCCTTTGGAATAGTCAGACTTCTCAACTTGACCATTAATGCCAGTCTGTGGGCAAATGTTTTCATCGGTGTGTTTGTCTCAGGATCCCTCTATGACAATAGGCCATATAATCTATTGGAAGTTACATTTCCGGTCCGTATTCTACAAACACTATTATGTGCTAACACAGAATTTAAAGAGATTTTTGCTGACATTCTTTGAACAAAAAATCCTCCATTGCAAATTGAATATGGTGTAGGAATTGCTACTAATACCACAGGAGTCTGACAATAATATACATGTATTATTGATAAGGGTAATTCATGTTGTCAGACATTTCGCCGTACTTTATTGATAAAACGTCAGACTCCTGTTCTAATACTAATGAGCGTTGTCTCCATCAGATATCATTGCTGTGAATTTATGGAGCAAAAATGATTTATTAAAATACAAAACATTAATTAAAATATATTTAAATTAAACATTTTACATTTTATATAGAATTTCTAATTGCATCAGTCAGTATACACAAGGTGTGAATATTTCAGCTGTCTATCATTAATAATACAATTTATATACCAATTTAAAGTTCCATCAATACTGCCCTGACAGGGTTAGACAATTTCACCTCAATGAACAAAACTTCCATCCATGATCAAATCATTTTCTCTTAAATACTGCTACAAAGTTTTAAGGAATTTCATCCATGAATCGAACAGTTACAGACTTTGGCTGACACCACTGTAACACAAAAACAAGCCAATTGCAAATGGCCGGCCGAATTTCAAAAATGCTCAAAACTTAAAGTTTAATTGTGAGTTTCTAATGAAGAAAAACACTTCAATAAAACTGTAATTAGTTTTTAGTTCTAACACCAATCTGGAAAGTACTATAAATTAAACTTGACTGTTAAACATTCTTAGATAATTATGACACCTTAGTGCGCGACATTCAATCCATATTGTGCTGGATCACACCTTGCGTTGATCTCATCCAAAAATATCCATAAACATTAACATTGATTTTGCCGTATATACTTCTCGGGGCGTGTAAATTAGTGCCTTCCAATTAAATATGGATGTACTTACAAGGATTGAAATAAAACGAGTAATTGACATATAAATGGATGTATAATCAAATTCTTAACAAAATGACACACATTACTGAAATAATATGTGCTGAACGCATGAATGATCTGTATTTACTTTCACTATAGGTATGGTAGTACGTACGTATGATAAAATCTGAAGAAAAAAATGACAGTACTGAAATAATGTGCTGAACGATCTGTATTGGCTTTTAATATAGGCGTGGTAGCACGTACGTATTATAATAAACATCAATTTTAACTTACATATAACCATGCTTGCACGTATTCCATAAAAAGGATCCAGTGTGTGTGGATGTGTGTGATTAGGATTTTTAACGTAGCTTTAACAAGTTTTCAGTCACGATGTCTGCAGTTAGGCAGTTTATAGCGATGTATATAGCACTGGGGCATCATGCCGCTGACATGTTGTGTGATATCCCAACCCAGTCACATTATCGTGACAACAGGCCGACCAGTCCAAACACTGATCTCTTAATGCGGATAGCTAGCGAAGCAGCTGTTAGTACCATTTGTGTAAGTCTCTGGTATGACTCGGGCGAGGATCGCACCTACGACATCTCACTTCCGCGGCGGACGCTCTAATCACTGTACTACTAGAGCGGTCAATAAAATATTATGAATCCGAGTAAAGATATTTCAATTAATTAATGTGCATTATGAATATACTAAGATATCTGATTCTGATGTTACGTATTAAAATATACATTAATTTTAACCGACATCAAAGGATAAATGCCCATGCTTGCGCGTATTTCCACAAAAAAGGGATCCAGTGATTAAACAGAATTCAAAAATGTTATTTATTTTGAAATCCATGTGTAACAACAGTACCTAAGACACACATACCCTACCCTAACACGCGGTATCACACGAAATGTGATCCCCCCTCCCCCCTTTTCGGACACGGTCATATTTCGAGGGGGAAAACCAAATTGTTCAAGCATGGTAGCCACAACGGTTTGTCGTCAACAAAGAACAAATAAAAAAAATAACATTTCGTGATCAACGTAATATAACTATACATATAGAAAGCGTGTATGAACAGTATAAAGTCCTTCTCAAAATTTATCTAAACCAATTCTTGGTTCATACAGTTTTATTTTTTTCCAAGTGTGCGATTCAGAAATCAGTACGCTATCAGCAGCAGAGAGGGTGAGCCGGACAACATTTTTAAACAAGTTTTCAATGAAATCAGGCTTAAAACAATGAAATCAGGCAAAAAAATCAAAAAAATCAATGAAATCAGGCAAAAAATAATAATGAAAAATCAATGAAATCAGGCAAAAAATAATAATGAAAAATCAATGAAATCAATGAAATCAAAAAAATGACTAAGCCTCCATTCGTCTTCAACCGAATATTTGATCCAGTCCGATACGATATCGTGTCCGAGGGTCATGTAAATTTATTGTTACAAATCCGTGTGGGGCAGACTGAGCATGACTAAAGAAATTTCGAAATTGATTGAAGTCCATATCAGAACACCATGTCTGCCAAATATTTCGTAGCGTATGTGTATCAACGCCGTTGAATACAGCAAGCATATTACAGTTATCTCTGATCACTTTTGGAATCTGAGTGTATCGTTGAGTGACATAGATCACGTCCGTGTTTTTATGCCTGCCTCGGGAAAATATTCTAGCTGGTTTTTTTTGTTTATCTAACATGACATCGTCGTATACAACTAAATTGTTCATACTTCCATCGAGGTCTTCTACTGATGGTGCCTCGTCAATATCGGTTATAAATTCAATAACATCCTCGCCGGCAATCTCTGAAGCGTTTTCATTAAAATCTTTTAGCACTTCATAGCATCGTTGGTCATCTACACTAGGGGCAATTAAATACAACTTATCCCACTTCATCCATCTCATTATTAAATTGAGCAACAATTGCGTCTTGCCGGATCCAGATGGTCTGGTTATAATTGCGTGGATAGAGTTTGGTAGCGCTGCATGATGCATAACTGGTTCTCTTGTTTTAGTTGCTCGGCTCTTTTTTTATTATTTTCTGACTTTATCAGCGCGGCAGTTATCTGTTTTTCACGGAAAGTCTTTAAAAACTCTTCTGGGGTCGGTATTGGTCTATTTTTTCGTTTGAGGTATTCTATTGCGTAACGGTACTGTGGGGATCCACACGCTATACAAATTTGATATTTTTCCCGTACACCCTTTCCACAACCAAGACAGGGTTTTGGCCCCTCGGGACAACCTTGTTTTGCAGTACAATTATGTACCCCGCAGAATTCTCCGTAGGAATTTTTTCCACATCGCTGTGTGGATCCTAAAAACAACCAATTGCATTTATTAACCGCAAGTGCCGAATTCACCATTATTATTAATAGTTAATCAACATTCAATTAGACGTTAAAAAGTATATAGTATAATGATTAGTGATTACTCCGATAGTGATGAATTTATGTATGACAATTGCCCCGCACTAGACAAATTAGTGTTTGGAAAGGGTGTGACTGCCGAGGGTAGTTGGATTTGTTATAAACACGGTACCCGCTTGTTTGCGGGGTTTAACAATCAGAATCAATCATCTGCGACTGTTGCTGTTAATCTCACGATGAAACAATTAAAAAAATTTAACTCAATGAGGTCCGCTGAAATATATTTGAAACTACCACGTGTTGTTTCGGGGTTAATTAAGCGCGAAGGGGTTCGTCGATTACCATCAGGTGAATACTGGATGTTTTTTTGGGCGTACGATGGTCGATTAAGAACTTGGCTCTCTGATCCGTGTATTGATATCTATACACACGCGTATAATAGTCTGTCTAAGCGAAATCGTGCAAAAATCGCAAAGGGTATTTAACAAGTTTTTTGTGTCATTTTTGAAAAACAACGATGTGGAAACGGCCGATTTTCCTATAAAATAAAATGTAATCTGCCGTTTCCACATTCAACATAGAGATGTTAAATTGACTTAATTGAGGTTCTATCACGAAGAAATTCTTCTATAGTTGTTGGTGTCCTTGCCATTTTAATATCTTGATTGACAATGGATCGATATTGATGGCCACCGCAATCCATACACAACTGATATTTTCCCCGAACACCTTTTCCACAACCTCGACATGGTCTTGGACCATCCGATTTGCCTAGTTTTGCAAACATTGCATGTGTTCCACAGAATTTCCCGTAGGAATTTTTTCCACACGGGCTTATTGTCTGTTGTGATAGCCATACGCATTTATTTGTAGCGAGTTTACAAGATGGCATTATATATAAAATAATATCATTTAATTAGATATTGAAATTATATATATATATATATAAAATGATATCATATCATAAATTTGATAAAAAAGTGGATGCGGTCCAATCATTGATTCATGATGGTATAATCACATCAAAACCAATTATTCAATCGATGGGGCAATTTCATTTGTGGGACAGCTATGAACAATTTGATATGTTACAATATCAAGGAAAATCATGTGTTAATGAGATTATTTTACAACAACGACGCAGAAAGTTCATCTGTGATATTGATTCTAAACCAGATCTTGTTGCGGTTAGAAAATACTTTCAACAATACGGTACCGTTGTTGTATTTGAAACAACAAAAGGGTATCATGTTGTCGTTGATCTTATTGTGGATTTTCAAACACATCGGACATTAATATCAAAGGCTGCAACGGATAATCCCGGATGGAACATTAATAAGATTGCTGGGGTCTACAGTATTAAATTACCCGGGACCAAATCAAAATCCCCTAACAGCATTTGTAAACGATCGTTGGATGGTCCTGTTGATCCATTAATAAGCGTCAACAAAGATGTTCCAGTGGGTTTTATTGAATTTAATTATCCCATAAACAGTAACGTTTCAGATGAAAATGTTGTTGCGATATCAACGGCGCTCACTGGACAACCCGATCAAATAATCGCACAAATAACATCCAGTGGAAATAGAGTCACATTTGCTAGACGACCTGGACACTATTGTGTTATTTGCAAACGACGTCATGGATACAATGCTGCATTTGATATTATTCAACCGAGTTGTGATAATTGTCTGGTATATGAATATGACGATCATTATGATATTATTTGCCCGAGATTTCACGGGAAAAAGATTGTTGTAACCCGGGACAACTTGGACTCAAGAATCGCCAATTATTTATCGGGATCTCCTGACAATGCCGTAGATGCTATTGCATCGCCGTTAACCGTCACAGAAAAATCAGCAGGATATATTAAATATCTAATGGGGTTACAACGAGATAGCTACGGGGGTGAATTTCCCACGAGGGTTCCTGATTTTATTTATACAGAACCACCAGTACATATTTCAGGACGAGGTTGTATTGGTTCCAGTGATGATTATTTAGATGGTTCATATTGCGGAATGGGGAAATCAATTGCTGCGTGGAAATCAATCGCAGATGATTCATCTGTATGCTATATCAGCTATAGAAAAACATTATCGAGTAAAACCGCATTTGATCAACAAATTCAGTTGTATAATGAAATCGCTGGTGGTATTCATTTTGATGAAAAATTACCCACACGAGTTGTTGTTCAAGTTGATTCCTTGATGAGGGTTACAGGGACACCTAGCACGGTCATCGCTGATGAGCTTCATGGAATATACCGTCAGATCTTTTCGAATCCATCAAGAAGTAAATCGATGTGGGAAAAGTTTGATGGGCTAATCACTACTGCGAAACATTTTATTGCGTTGGACGCAGATGCCAACGACGATGACAAGAAAATACTTTCAATGATGCGTCCTGAAATAAAATTCATTATTAACGATTATAAACCGGACAACGGAAAAAGATTTTATTTGGAAAATTCCAATGAAGAAAATTACCAGCTGTTGTGGAAATATCTCAATGATGGCACTAAACGATGCGGGGTATTTTGCCATTATAAGCGCCATGGGAAATTTTCTGTAGAAGAAATTGCCAAAGAGGCACAACGAAGAAATATTTCTGAAAAACACTATCATGCTGATACAGATAGCGATATTAAACACAAAGACTTTTCTGATCCCGTTGCGGCATTTTCTAACACCAGGGTGGTTATTTTTAATCATACGCTTGAAGCAGGAGTATCCATCATTGATGGGCAATTTGATGTGTTATTCGTATTCTCGTTTGAAGTTGGATCTGTTGAAGCCACTAAACAAGCAATTCATCGGTTTAGGAATATTTCTGAAATTCATTATTCAGTATCAAGAAAAATAGCACACGGGTTGCCAGTGACCCGGGAAGATGTTATCGCGAGAATAATTAATAATGAACGGAATTTAACCGCAATGGAACGGGATAATAGACTGCCTAACATATCTGATATCAATACAAGTTTCGGCCAAGCATATATCAGTTACATTGTTGAGGAAAATGCATCAAAGTGTTTCTTTACTCCACGGCTAATCGAATCTATGAGACGTACGGGATATGAAATTGTTACAGTCCCCCCTATGGATTATACAACTTGGAAATCAACAAAAAAGTCCAAACTGGATAAATACCCCGACAACAGAAATGTCTCTGATGATCTATTAATGAGTTTTGGAGAGCGCGTGAAAAATGCATCCTTGGTAAATAATCCCGAGATTACCGATAATGACATTGAAAATCTTTTTTCTGGAAAAATACCCAACAGGATCAATTATTACGAATATCACGATGATTTTAATTTATCACCCTATCAGCAGAAATTAAATTATCTCAATTACACTTATCAGTGTGATATTAGCAAACTTCCCCCGGAACAAATTGAACAATATTACAAGAAAATCTCCGCTGTGATAAATTATCGGGAGAAAATAATTGCTGATCACAACGATGGAAAGATATTTCAACGAAAAGTCTTTAGAAGCGATTGTTTATCCCCCAGACAGCAAGATGAAATAATTACCGGGATTATCAAACTAGCGAAATTACCAAATGTTGTTCCTGATGACCTAACAACGACAAGTATCACTGTGACAAATCTTAATGAAGCCGTACCAACGATAATGACGGACAAAGAAAAATATAACACTTTGATTGACAACTTCTCTGTTTTGTTTCCCGGGACTAGTTTAAAATCAAGAAAAACCACAGACCGAAGAAATATCATAGAGAAAATCAAAATGATTTATAAACGATACGGTGCTGAATTAATTGCGACTAACAAGGGAAACCCGGACCGGGGTAATTATACTCTAACGTATCCTAGTTGGCCCATTCCTGATTGTTTTAATGACAGTGGATGGCGAGGGACATTTATCACCGATGATTATGAAATCGGCGGTAAAGATATTTCTGCGGTAAATGATCACACAGCATGGCTTAAATTCCATATTTGGACGGTTAATGGTTGGTTGGTCAGGTATCAAATACACTAAAAAATTCAAAATGTGGAAACGGCAGATTACATTTTATTTTATATGAAAATCGGCCGTTTCCACACCGATCGTGGGACAATGGAAACATGTAATGGATATCTTTTTAAAGATTAACTATAATATATGATTGCGACAGAATCAATCGAACAAATGCGTCAAAAATATCCCAGTGGGAAGTTTTCAGAGAAATTCAATAATGGGCGCCGCAAAATATCTTACAAGGGTCCAGATGGAATTGTGCATCCTATAGCAACCCGAGTAAATCGAGATGCCACAGCACGTGTTCGTCTTTCCAGAAAATATCAACAGGCTTCTTCCAGTAGGCAAATTGAAGTTCAATAATTATTAGTCACCGGTGATTTTATCACTGGAGACGAATCACAATTTTCCGTTTAGTTTTCTTCGAGTTTGTTCTTCTAGTTGTTCGATTTTTAGTTGATCCATCATTTCATTGAAAGGTTCTTCTGTTTGCTTTTTTGGATAAAGAATTTCATCGACTTCATTGTCTTGGTCAGGAATATGTTTCTTCCATGAATTATCGTCATTGATGGCTCTGTCATTGCCATCACGTGATTTGTGTTTTCGTTTTCGTTTGATGACTCTGTCATTGTTGATGGCTCTGTCATTGTTAATGACTATGCCATTATTAGTAACCTTTTCCACAGGAATCCTTGAATATATTTCATTGATTTCTACAGCAATAGAATTATACTCTGATAATAAAGAATTGTATTTGTGAGTTAGCGACGAATACTCTTCAGTGAGAGATTTTAATTCACATCGCACATCATTGAGTTCAGTCCTTAGCCGTTCACGGTCCTGAATTACTTCATTACGACGTTGTATTGTATGATCTAACCGATATTGTAGGTTATTATTATTAATAGATTGTTGCTGTAACATAGATAGTTTTCCCTGCAATGATTTGTTTTCATTAGTCAGATTGGATACTTGCTGTTGTAAGCGCCGAATTGTTTCTTGATCAATAATGCTGTCACTAACAGCATCCACATCTTGTGTTTTACCATCTAAAAACTCTGTTATTTCTTCATCGATGCTATTATCAATAATTCTTTCAACGGGAACATCATCAGATTTCCATATTTTGTAGATGCGTTGATAACTGATTTTATACTTATCAGCGATTTCTGATAACGGGATAATGTCTTTTGAGGCTTTTATCATCATGGGTTAGTAATCTGCGATGGGGCATTATATATAACAAATAACAATAACAACTACAACAACAATAACAACAACAAGGCCTTTACCGATTGATCAAAATAGAATGAGGAAAGTGTCAGAATTATTTATTTTATATACAATTATGACACTTTCCTCATCACTGATAGAGCCGTTAAAACACTTCCATGACTGTCTCACGATCGTTTCCCCATCAATGATAGAGCTGTTAAAACACTTCCACGGTGGTCTGGCATGTCCTAACAGCTTTTCTCTACGAGAATTTCCATGCAAAATCGACTACTTGACCCTACGAGTTTTTTTTTTTTATCAAAAATCATCAAAAAATGACTAAAAATCATCAAAAATTACTGAAAATCATCAAAAATTGGCTCAAAATCGATGAAAATCAATCCTAACAGCTTTTCTTTACGGAAAATCCCATGCAAAATCGACTACTTGACCGTAAAATCTCAACTGAAAAACCATCAAAATGGTACAAAAAATGACACAAAATGACACAAATGGTACTATTTCAATGACACTATAAATAAAAATATTTTCATTGACTCTGTAAATAAAAATACTTCACAGTGAATAAAATCAATCCTAACAGCTTTTCTTTACGGAAAATCCCATGCAAAATCGACTACTTGACCATACGAGGTTTTTTTTTTTATCAAAAATCGATGAAAAATGACTGAAAATCATCAAAAATGACTGAAAATCATCAAAAATTGGCTCAAAATCGATGAAAATCAATCCTAACAGTTTTCTTTACAGAAATTCCCATGCAAAATCGACTACTTGACTGTAAAATCTTCTTGGTATTTTCAACTGAAAACCACCAAAACTGTCAGAAAATCAATGAAAAACCACCAAAACTGTCATAAAAACCACCAAAACTGTCATAAAAATATTTCACTGAATAAAAAATATTTCACTGAATAAAAATAAAAAATATTTTACAACACACTGAATAAATATTTCATTGACTCAATTGCAACAATCAATAATTGTATCAGTATCATTCATTATACAAGCCTCAGATGGTGAATTAACAACTATAACACAATATCATCTCAGATGTTAAATATAACAGCAGTGAGATTTTTCTAAAATTATTATTTTTTCTGCATCAAAAATATATCACCTCTTTTTTGTTGTTGTTGTTATTGCGAAATTGCTTTAGTAAGTAATAACAGTTAGTAGTAATCAATAACAACAACAACAAAAAAGAGGTGATATATTTTTGATGCAGAAAAAATAATAATTTTAGAAAAATCTCACTGCTGTTATATTTAACATCTGAGATGATATTGTGTTATAGTTGTTAATTCACCATCTGAGGCTTGTATAATGAATGATACTGATACAATTATTGATTGTTGCAATTGAGTCAATGAAATATTTATTCAGTGTGATGTAAAATATTTTTTATTTTTATTCAGTGAAATATTTTTTATTCAGTGAAATATTTTTATGACAGTTTTGGTGGTTTTTATGACAGTTTTGGTGGTTTTTCATTGATTTTCTGACAGTTTTGGTGGTTTTGAGTTGAAAATACCAAGAAGATTTTACAGTCAAGTAGTCGATTTTGCATGGGATTTTCCGTAAAGAAAAGCTGTTAGGATTGATTTTCATCGATTTTGAGCCAATTTTTGATGATTTTCAGTCATTTTTGATGATTTTCAGTCATTTTTCATCGACTTTTGATAAAAAAAAACCTCGTAGGGTCAAGTAGTCGATTTTGCATGGGATTTTCCGTAAAGAAAAGCTGTTAGGATTGATTTTATTCACTGTGAAGTATTTTTATTTACAGAGTCAATGAAAATATTTTTATTTATAGTGTCATTGAAATAGTACCATTTGTGTCATTTTGTGTCATTTTTTGTACCATTTTGATGGTTTTTCAGTTGAGATTTTACGGTCAAGTAGTCGATTTTGCATGGGATTTTCCGTAAAGAAAAGCTGTTAGGATTGATTTTCATCGATTTTGAGCCAATTTTTGATGATTTTCAGTAATTTTTGATGATTTTTAGTCATTTTTTGATGATTTTTGATAAAAAAAAAACCTCGTAGGGTCAAGTAGTCGATTTTGCATGGAAATTCTCGTAGAGAAAAGCTGTTAGGACATGCCAGACCACCGTGGAAGTGTTTTAACAGCTCTATCATTGATGGGGAAACGATCGTGAGACAGTCATGGAAGTGTTTTAACGGCTCTATCAGTGATGAGGAAAGTGTCATAATTGTATATAAAATAAATAATTCTGACACTTTCCTCATTCTATTTTGATCAATCGGTAAAGGCCTTGTTGTTGTTATTGTTGTTGTAGTTGTTATTGTTATTTGTTATATATAATGCCCCATCGCAGATTACTAACCCATGATGATAAAAGCCTCAAAAGACATTATCCCGTTATCAGAAATCGCTGATAAGTATAAAATCAGTTATCAACGCATCTACAAAATATGGAAATCTGATGATGTTCCCGTTGAAAGAATTATTGATAATAGCATCGATGAAGAAATAACAGAGTTTTTAGATGGTAAAACACAAGATGTGGATGCTGTTAGTGACAGCATTATTGATCAAGAAACAATTCGGCGCTTACAACAGCAAGTATCCAATCTGACTAATGAAAACAAATCATTGCAGGGAAAACTATCTATGTTACAGCAACAATCTATTAATAATAATAACCTACAATATCGGTTAGATCATACAATACAACGTCGTAATGAAGTAATTCAGGACCGTGAACGGCTAAGGACTGAACTCAATGATGTGCGATGTGAATTAAAATCTCTCACTGAAGAGTATTCGTCGCTAACTCACAAATACAATTCTTTATTATCAGAGTATACTTCTATTGCTGTAGAAATCAATGAAATATATTCAAGGATTCCTGTGGAAAAGGTTACTAATAATGGCATAGTCATTAACAATGACAGAGCCATCAACAATGACAGAGTCATCAAACGAAAACGAAAACACAAATCACGTGATGGCAATGACAGAGCCATCAATGACGATAATTCATGGAAGAAACATATTCCTGACCAAGACAATGAAGTCGATGAAATTCTTTATCCAAAAAAGCAAACAGAAGAACCTTTCAATGAAATGATGGATCAACTAAAAATCGAACAACTAGAAGAACAAACTCGAAGAAAACTAAACGGAAAATTGTGATTCGTCTCCAGTGATAAAATCACCGGTGACTAATAATTATTGAACTTCAATTTGCCTACTGGAAGAAGCCTGTTGATATTTTCTGGAAAGACGAACACGTGCTGTGGCATCTCGATTTACTCGGGTTGCTATAGGATGCACAATTCCATCTGGAC
Organism: Unio delphinus; assembly: GCA_029339505.1. Lineage (NCBI taxonomy): Eukaryota > Metazoa > Mollusca > Bivalvia > Unionida > Unionidae > Unio > Unio delphinus. The sequence goes on from JAQISU010000263.1 coordinate 1,062,605, forward strand.
CCTTGTAAGATATTTTGCGGCGCCCATTATTGAATTTCTCTGAAAACTTCCCACTGGGATATTTTTGACGCATTTGTTCGATTGATTCTGTCGCAATCATATATTATAGTTAATCTTTAAAAAGATATCCATTACATGTTTCCATTGTCCCACGATCGGTGTGGAAACGGCCGATTTTCATATAAAATAAAATGTAATCTGCCGTTTCCACATTTTGAATTTTTTAGTGTATTTGATACCTGACCAACCAACCATTAACCGTCCAAATATGGAATTTAAGCCATGCTGTGTGATCATTTACCGCAGAAATATCTTTACCGCCGATTTCATAATCATCGGTGATAAATGTCCCTCGCCATCCACTGTCATTAAAACAATCAGGAATGGGCCAACTAGGATACGTTAGAGTATAATTACCCCGGTCCGGGTTTCCCTTGTTAGTCGCAATTAATTCAGCACCGTATCGTTTATAAATCATTTTGATTTTCTCTATGATATTTCTTCGGTCTGTGGTTTTTCTTGATTTTAAACTAGTCCCGGGAAACAAAACAGAGAAGTTGTCAATCAAAGTGTTATATTTTTCTTTGTCCGTCATTATCGTTGGTACGGCTTCATTAAGATTTGTCACAGTGATACTTGTCGTTGTTAGGTCATCAGGAACAACATTTGGTAATTTCGCTAGTTTGATAATCCCGGTAATTATTTCATCTTGCTGTCTGGGGGATAAACAATCGCTTCTAAAGACTTTTCGTTGAAATATCTTTCCATCGTTGTGATCAGCAATTATTTTCTCCCGATAATTTATCACAGCGGAGATTTTCTTGTAATATTGTTCAATTTGTTCCGGGGGAAGTTTGCTAATATCACACTGATAAGTGTAATTGAGATAATTTAATTTCTGCTGATAGGGTGATAAATTAAAATCATCGTGATATTCGTAATAATTGATCCTGTTGGGTATTTTTCCAGAAAAAAGATTTTCAATGTCATTATCGGTAATCTCGGGATTATTTACCAAGGATGCATTTTTCACGCGCTCTCCAAAACTCATTAATAGATCATCAGAGACATTTCTGTTGTCGGGGTATTTATCCAGTTTGGACTTTTTTGTTGATTTCCAAGTTGTATAATCCATAGGGGGGACTGTAACAATTTCATATCCCGTACGTCTCATAGATTCGATTAGCCGTGGAGTAAAGAAACACTTTGATGCATTTTCCTCAACAATGTAACTGATATATGCTTGGCCGAAACTTGTATTGATATCAGATATGTTAGGCAGTCTATTATCCCGTTCCATTGCGGTTAAATTCCGTTCATTATTAATTATTCTCGCGATTACATCTTCCCGGGTCACTGGCAACCCGTGTGATATTTTTCTTGATACTGAATAATGAATTTCAGAAATATTCCTAAACCGATGAATTGCTTGTTTAGTGGCTTCAACAGATCCAACTTCAAACGAGAATACGAATAACACATCAAATTGCCCATCAATGATGGATACTCCTGCTTCAAGCGTATGATTAAAAATAACCACCCTGGTGTTAGAAAATGCCGCAACGGGATCAGAAAAGTCTTTGTGTTTAATATCGCTATCTGTATCAGCATGATAGTGTTTTTCAGAAATATTTCTTCGTTGTGCCTCTTTGGCAATTTCTTCTACAGAAAATTTCCCATGGCGCTTATAATGGCAAAATACCCCGCATCGTTTAGTGCCATCATTGAGATATTTCCACAACAGCTGGTAATTTTCTTCATTGGAATTTTCCAAATAAAATCTTTTTCCGTTGTCCGGTTTATAATCGTTAATAATGAATTTTATTTCAGGACGCATCATTGAAAGTATTTTCTTGTCATCGTCGTTGGCATCTGCGTCCAACGCAATAAAATGTTTCGCAGTAGTGATTAGCCCATCAAACTTTTCCCACATCGATTTACTTCTTGATGGATTCGAAAAGATCTGACGGTATATTCCATGAAGCTCATCAGCGATGACCGTGCTAGGTGTCCCTGTAACCCTCATCAAGGAATCAACTTGAACAACAACTCGTGTGGGTAATTTTTCATCAAAATGAATACCACCAGCGATTTCATTATACAACTGAATTTGTTGATCAAATGCGGTTTTACTCGATAATGTTTTTCTATAGCTGATATAGCATACAGATGAATCATCTGCGATTGATTTCCACGCAGCAATTGATTTCCCCATTCAGCAATATGAACCATCTAAATAATCATCACTGGAACCAATACAACCTCGTCCTGAAATATGTACTGGTGGTTCTGTACAAATAAAATCAGGAACCCTCGTGGGAAATTCACCCCCGTAGCTATCTCGTTGTAACCCCATTAGATATTTAATATATCCTGCTGATTTTTCTGTGACGGTTAACGGCGATGCAATAGCATCTACGGCATTGTCAGGAGATCCCGATAAATAATTGGCGATTCTTGAGTCCAAGTTGTCCCGGGTTACAACAATCTTTTTCCCGTGAAATCTCGGGCAAATAATATCATAATGATCGTCATATTCATATACCAGACAATTATCACAACTCGGTTGAATAATATCAAATGCAGCATTGTATCCATGACGTCGTTTGCAAATAACACAATAGTGTCCAGGTCGTCTAGCAAATGTGACTCTATTTCCACTGGATGTTATTTGTGCGATTATTTGATCGGGTTGTCCAGTGAGCGCCGTTGATATCGCAACAACATTTTCATCTGAAACGTTACTGTTTGTGGGATAATTAAATTCAATAAAACCCACTGGAACATCTTCGTTGACGCTTATTAATGGATCAACAGGACCATCCAACGATCGTTTACAAATGCTGTTAGGGGATTTTGATTTGGTCCCGGGTAATTTAATACTGTAGACCCCAGCAATCTTATTAATGTTCCATCCGGGATTATCCGTTGCAGCCTTTGATATTAATGTCCGATATGTTTGAAAATCCACAATAAGATCAACGACAACATGATACCCTTTTGTTGTTTCAAATACAACAACGGTACCGTATTGTTGAAAGTATTTTCTAACCGCAACAAGATCTGGTTTAGAATCAATATCACAGATGAACTTTCTGCGTCGTTGTTGTAAAATAATCTCATTAACACATGATTTTCCTTGATATTGTAACATATCAAATTGTTCATAGCTGTCCCACAAATGAAATTGCCCCATCGATTGAATAATTGGTTTTGATGTGATTATACCATCATGAATCAATGATTGGACCGCATCCACTTTTTTATCAAATTTATGATATGATATCATTTTATATATATATATAATTTCAATATCTAATTAAATGATATTATTTGATATATAATGCCATCTTGTAAACTCGCTACAACTAAATGCGTATGGCTATCACAACAGACAATAACCCCGTGTGGAAAAAATTCCTACGGGAAATTCTGTGGAACACATGCAATGTTTGCAAAACTAGGCAAATCGGATGGTCCAAGACCATGTCGAGGTTGTGGAAAAGGTGTTCGGGGAAAATATCAGTTGTGTATGGATTGCGGTGGCCATCAATATCGATCCATTGTCAATCAAGATATTAAAATGGCAAGGACACCAACAACTATAGAAGAATTTCTTCGTGATAGAACCTCAATTAAGTCAATTTAACATCTCTATGTTGAATGTGGAAACGGCAGATTACATTTTATTTTATAGGAAAATCGGCCGTTTCCACATCGTTGTTTTTCAAAAATGACACAAAAAACTTGTTAAATACCCTTTGCGATTTTTGCACGATTTCGCTTAGAAAGACTATTATACGCGTGTGTATAGATATCAATACACGGATCAGAGAGCCAAGTTCTTAATCGACCATCGTACGCCCAAAAAAACATCCAGTATTCACCTGATGGTAATCGACGAACCCCTTCGCGTTTAATTAACCCCGAAACAACACGTGGTAGTTTCAAATATATTTCAGCGGACCTCATTGAGTTAAATTTTTTTAATTGTTTCATCGTGAGATTAACAGCAACAGTCGCAGATGATTGATTCTAATTGTTAAACCACGCAAACAAGCGGGTACCGTGTTTATAACAAATCCAACTACCCTCGGCAGTCACACCCTTTCCAAACACTAATTTGTCTAGTGCGGGGCAATTGTCATACATAAATTCATCACTATCGGAGTAATCACTAATCATTATACTATATACTTTTTAACGTCTAATTGAATGTTGATTAACTATTAATAATAATGGTGAATTCGGCACTTGCGGTTAATAAATGCAATTGGTTGTTTTTAGGATCCACACAGCGATGTGGAAAAAATTCCTACGGAGAATTCTGCGGGGTACATAATTGTACTGCAAAACAAGGTTGTCCCGAGGGGCCAAAACCCTGTCTTGGTTGTGGAAAGGGTGTACGGGAAAAATATCAAATTTGTATAGCGTGTGGATCCCCACAGTACCGTTCCGCAATAGAATACCTCAAACGAAAAAATAGACCAATACCGACCCCAGAAGAGTTTTTAAAGACTTTCCGTGAAAAACAGATAACTGCCGCGCTGATAAAGTCAGAAAATAATAAAAAAGAGCCGAGCAACTAAAACAAGAGAACCAGTTAAGCATCATGCAGCGCTACCAAACTCTATCCGCGCAATTATAATCGGACCATCTGGATCCGGCAAGACGCAATTGTTGCTCAGTTTAATAATGAGATGGATGAAGTGGGATAAGTTGTCTTTAATTGCCCCTAGCGTTGATGACCAACGATGCTATGAAGTGCTAAAAGATTTTAATGAAAACGCTTCAGAGATTGCCGGCGAGGATGTTATTGAATTTATAACCGATATTGACGAGGCACCATCAGTAGAAGACCTCGATGGAAGTATCAACAATTTAGTTGTATACGACGATGTCATGTTAGATAAAAAAAAAAAAACAGCTAGAATATTTTCCCGAGGCAGGCATAAAAACACGGACGTGATCTATGTCACTCAACGATACACTCAGATTCCAAAAGTGATCAGAGATAACTGTAATATGCTTGCTGTATTCAACGGCGTTGATACACATACGCTACGAAATATTTGGCAGACATGGTGTTCTGATATGGACTTCAATCAATTTCGAAATTTCTTTAGTCATGCTCAGTCTGCCCCACACGGATTTGTAACAATAAATTTACATGACCCTCGGACACGATATCGTATCGGACTGGATCAAATATTCGGTTGAAGACGAATGGAGGCTTAGTCATTTTTTTGATTTCATTGATTTCATTGATTTTTCATTATTATTTTTTGCCTGATTTCATTGATTTTTCATTATTATTTTTTGCCTGATTTCATTGATTTTTTTGATTTTTTTGCCTGATTTCATTGTTTTAAGCCTGATTTTATTGAAGACTTGTTTAAAAATGTTGTCCGGCTCACCCTCTCTGCTGCTCTATCAATAAGCAAAGCCAAGCAAAAATAAATTAAAACCTTCTGATTGTAAACATATCTGCATTAATCATTCTAAAATATGTGACGTTAGTCGAAATAGGAACACCATGTGTATGTTTCATATTTGACATGCTGAACTAAACATTCAGAGTAGATCTTTTAATTCGCAATTTGTTGTCTTAATCTTGTTTAAACGCTACCTATTAATTTACTCATAATTTTCAGGATGAAAATTAATTGAAAGACCATAATAAGCACACGATCGTGTTTGCAACTGATATGTATTGATAAAGCGTTGACACCCGAACTGGACTGAGACGTCTTTCACTGCTTTATTTCCTGAAAGACCCTATCAAACTTAATAGTATGATGTCCTCTATCTTCACCACTCAAATTGTCAGTCCAAAATATAATATATTCGATTATCTTTAGATACAAGCACATCTAATCAAAATGCACCTGTGGTCAACATGTATCCAATATAGTTCTGACAATACTAAGGCTCGTGTTATGGTTTTCTTTCTTCTTTCAATTTGATGAATGATTTGTCTTCACTTTAGGTAGTAATGCAAGTTGCACGTGCATTAGCTAACACATTCCCGAAACAAAGATGTAAAATCACATGGTCTCGCTTTATTTAAGTCCACGTCTCACACTTATTCGTTGGATTACATGTTCTGACAAGGTAGGTCATAGGTTGATCTTATTATGTGTCTGTTACTACATTATTAAGATAATTTTAAACTAAAAGCATGAGAATAATTACTTCCTTTTCTATACCAACTGGAGCAATATTACTGTTCAAACTTTTTTCAGCTTTGAATGCGGATGACTGTTGTTTGATCAGACTAAGGAACGTGGACATTTTGAAAATTCATTGATTAGGTTTGCTTAAACTTTATTATTTTATTTCTTGATCTACTCAATTAATGGATGTTGATCTCGATCGCAAACGATCGTAAGCGAACATTTGAGTTCTCATTATTGTCCTAATGCACAATACTTAATTAAAATCTCTTTTCTCGGATTCATAAGATGTTAGTGACCTAGATGACCAAGTGGTCAGAGCGTCAGCCTCGGATACGGGAGGCAGTGTGGGTTCGATTCCCGGCTATTCAAAATCCAATTCAAGACACAAATCATAAATTGTGTACAAAAGTTAAATATTATCAATAATAATGTACACTTTACAAACTTTCGATTTTTTAAACTCAGTTTTTATTATCGCTTTGCTAAAACTGCATATACAGCTAATTATGTTTAACTTTCATTGTTTTGATCGGCTCTTAGCTTTTGCTCACACAATCGGTGTTACATCTTAGTCACGCGCTATCCCGGTTTGAGTAACGCTCTATTTTCAAGTAACACAAATGTCATTCAACTCGATTACTGGTTTATGTATATTTAAGACCAACAGGTATATGTATATGTTTATGTATGTACAAGTACACGTGCAAGTCTATATGTATGTATTTAAGATGAGAATTTATTTCCATCTACATAGTTCATAAATCTAAATTAAAATATATAAGATCATATACATGTATATATTATACAGACGCATCTACACAATGTACTAGGTCCCGCATTGTCAAGAATGATACTTGAGTAGCACATGCTAATACGAGAATTGAAATGAATATCATAGTTCCAGAGATTTCAATATACAGTTCTTACTATTAGATATTCTTGTCATCATTGAGAATTCTAACATTCTCATTACTTCATCAAATCTGAATAAATTATAATTTACAACGATATTGGGGGAACTGTTCTGTCTAGGAATGTCTAATAAATAACGAAGGCTATGATTATAGCCAATAACTCGTTTTCTATTCATACATTCACTGAGGTGTGCCAATGAACAGAGGACCATAATACATTGTACAGCAATGCAATACAATTTGAATAATCTAATCGTAATATCCAATGAATAATTTAAGCTATAAGTAGCAGCATGTGCACTTGAGTACACACAACAATCTGACGTCTCGTCACATCTTCAGTATCTTAAAATATGGCCCAAATTCATGTACATGTAACTGTTGACATGTAAGAGCGTTACCGTTAAGTGCAGCGGGAGGAGATAATTTGAGTTAATTGGAAACTTGACTGAAAGACCATGCATATAACGCATTTAAGCGTATTCCTGTATGTTTAGGAATGCAAATGTTTATGTACAAGCAGGTGTCTCTAGCTATTTTAATCTTACCGTTGTCATCATTGGAATGTTTTCTTCTAAAGGTGTTTCTATTTTTGACTTTGACTTAATTTAGTTTAACTGTATTGAATTTATTCAGTATATTAATTTAACATTGTATCAAGCATTTGTTCCATAAGTAAAATAATTACATCCCCAGTTGTTTGCCAAATTAAGCAACAAATGATCTCAATCTCGAAAACCTTTCAAGCACTATCTCATCTTTTTTCTTTCGTTTGCACTCTCTATCTATGCATGATGTCAGTATCTGTTTTACAATCGGAGTCATATGAGTTTACTATATGTTGTCTTCAGAGAGAATACATCCATTAAAGAACAGTTACAACATAATAAATCGCTAATAATAATGGATAGCCAATAATGCAGTATAGAATCCCCATCGGGATATTCAACAAAAAAAAACAAAAAAACAACTAGATTCCTTAGAAAACGTAGTGAAGTTTTTATGTTATACTTTAGAAGACCGTGTCAGGGGTTAAGAATCTTATTTTTTTAAACAAAGTTTCCATTTGATTAAAGTCAGATCTCAATTTCACATTGGACATTGGTGATATGATTTAGATTGTGATCTTGAAAATACATTTACTCATTTCATCATCATGATAGGTGACGGGCTGTTATATTTTTTTTATTTTTTTATTAGCAATGATGGTGAAGATAAAATATCTGGAATTGACTGTTGCATTTTGTGGTCATTTACTCGGCCTTCTGTCTATTTTCGTAACATACGTTCAACACTTTTCCCATGATTAAAATATCCATTGGTATGTCTGGAACAGTTTTAACTTTTAGTATAGAGCTGCTATTTTTCCGGATCCCTCTAGTAACATTCCTTTGTGAAATGTAATGAGAACGGAGTGTTGTATTGTGTTGCATTGAAATAGACTCGCTTGTAATAATGTATCCCTACATTCTTTATGCCTTTATCGTTTCGAAAAGAGAAAAAAGTGTTGTCCACAGCCTTTTTTTAATGTGCTATTTACACCCGTAAGCAATACAAAATCGCCAGTCGGGCTGCTAAGAGTCGCTATGACGTCACATCACGAGATTAACCGAATAGGTGCGGAAATTTTGCACACAAGATCGCGGAAATTCAGCTCATAGAACATATGCGAATATTTAAATATTGGCATTGTGGTCACATATGATACTTCAGAATAAGGTTTCCTTCTATTGTGTTGTTTTTATTATTCTGTATTTCCATTGCTTTCTGGTCTCCTTTAAAACATGATCAGTGCTTTCTTAAACTGTGACGATATCGTTTAACTGCCGGTGATTGTCATAGACTACCAAGTGCAGTTCGATTTGCATGTAAAGCTTTAAGGCATTTGACTGTCTTGAAAGTATTGGTCCGAAGTTAATCAGATTCAACAAACAGACGATCTTGCATACATTTATTCTATTAAATTTCAAATTCAGTCAAGTGGTCTGCTACCTCTGCAGCGATCTGGACACTACTAAGCTTGAAAAATACAACAAAAGCATGCTTATAGGTGTGAGTATGATTATTTACACAAGCATTTATCATTAACTCTTAAGGCTTCCCAATGTTTGGATACATTTATAGGTTTTTAGAATAAAATAAATATATGTATATAAATACAATTTTAGATAGTAATTTATTTTAATTGCCCCCAAAATGAAAACCTCATTGTATGGCAAACAATAGTTTAGGTTTGCAACTGTCATTCTGTGGAAAGAGACCAATACAATTTTAATTCATTTAGATCCTTAATTATATCCTGGAATGGTATAAAGACTGTAAATGTTATATCTGCAAATAAATAAATAAGTTTTTTTTTAAAAATGAATTCAATGCTTGTAGTCATGTTTTAAATACTTGTTTCTTTAGGTTTAAAGACAATCGAAGGTCATCTCATTTCACAAGGTATCCATGTACAAAGAGATAGAATAAGGAGAGCAGTTAGAACTGTAGGTCCGGTTGGACAACAATTGAGGCAGTTACGGTGTATAGAGCGAAGAGTTTATTCAGTTCCGTCCCCTCTTGCCTTGTGGCATATGGATGGCAATCACAAACTGATACGGTAATGTTCCACTCAGTTACATGACATGCGCAAACATTAAAGTTGTGTGTAATCTCTTATTGTCAGTACCCAAAGTTTTGTTAATTTAATTTACTAGGTCCCGAAATTCTAAAATTAAAAGACACATAATTGTGTTCCAAATTTTCTATATCTTGGCATCTCCAAGATAAAACCTTTTAATTCTGAACACATTTAAGGAAAAAAAGTTACAGCATAAAAAAAATCAATCAGTTCTCTTAAATAGTTTCGGACGTATATCATGAAACTTCGGCAAGGACATCACAACATCAGATCCATCAATGGAAGTTAGTTACTTGTTAATGTAAGTATTAGCTTAATCCGATATTTAGGATTTTAACATGTTTGGGAGATGAATATTAATAAGCTTGGAACAGAAACAGCTTCAAACATTGGTACAGTTGAAACTCGCCTGTTATTCCAAGTAATGCAAGCTATTACTCCATTTGTGTAAACAAAGCACAGGCCGAAATACAATTTGCCTGCATTGGTTATAAATATAAAGACAAGAGAGAAATATTATTTCATATTTTTGAGGAAACTGTTTGATGTTCATATGGACATCAATATGTTTTTTGGTCATTTAGTATTCATGTTTAATTAAGAAATTACACCAATAACTATGAATCTTACAAATATCTGATCAATACAATGTTTAATAAGAATGAATCAAGAATGTTTTGACATTCAGTTACTTACCAAACTTAATAGGAACACTTGGAGATTTTTTTCAGTTATAATGCATTTCTTAGCTACTTTCAAATATCTTAATAACTGCAGTTTACATTTAACGCTTATTTATGTGGAGTGCAAGCTATGATGGACGACATTCGAGAGTGAGAGATCAAGCAATATGTCAGTGATCTACTTTATATTAGCTAACAATACGTGCGGTGTTATCATTGTTATAACCATCCCTTGCAGGAAAAACAATACATTTTCTTGTCTCATATAACGCGGAAAGCGATATACATATATTCTGCAGATGGCGTTTTGTAATACACGGATGCATCGATGGTTTCACAAGGCTTATTGTCTACCTAGCTTGCAACTGTGATAATAGAGCTTCAACCGTTTTAAACCATTTCACTGAAGCCGTTTCCAGATGGGGCCTTCCTTCCCGAGTAAGAGGGGACATGGGTGTGGAAAACCGTGAAGTTGCTCAGTACATGCTCTCACACCCTCGTCGGGGCCTTAATAGGGGAAGTTTTCTAACTGGAAAAAAGTGTCCATAATTCGAGGATAGAGAGGCTATGGCGTGATGTGTATAATGCTGTGCTTTCTTTATTTTATGAGCTTTTTGTGTCATTGGAAGTCAATGGCTTTTTTGATCCAGATTCGGAGAAACAGGTCTTCTGCTTGCATTATGTGTACAAAAATGTGATAAATGACAGACTATTCAAGTTTATGAATTCATGGAACAATCATAAATTGAGAACTGAGAACAACAAGCCTTCTGCCAGCTATTTATACTTGGACTGCAGCGTATATTTAACGAGAATCAAGTAATTGCTAACGAATACTTCGAAGAATTAGATCAGGTGAGAAGCTTGTCGCATATTGGTAAAGAAAGAAACCAGCATGACAAGCGATTTAAAACTGGATACTATACAATCTGCACGCTCCTTAAAATGCCTACCATTATTTTATCAATGTCTGTGTGTGTACTTCTAATTGGCAGTGTATGTGATTACCAGAGTCATAACAAATGACTACAACTTCACAATGTAGAAAGTACTTGTATTTTCAAAATATATTATATCAAGATCATAAAAACATACCAAATTTACAATCGGCAAAACATTACAATAACAATATAAAGAAGCAAAATTCCATGCATGTCAATAAAAATAGCAATTAAAGGACATCTGATTGTAACATATCTGCTTTATATAAAATAACAGACAGTATTCGACAAATTTTATAGTTTCAGAAAACTGTTTGTTCAATATCGAGGAACAATTTCTTTTAGCACGGAAAACTTTCACGAGTTTACCATGCAGAGATCAAATTAAAAATTCGTTTTTGTCGGTTCTGCAAGACAGTATATGCTATTCTCTTAGCCTAACATTTGTTGGTGATATTTGGAAGTTATAACTGAGCCACCGTAGCTCATTCTCTTAAACGAATTCATTTCTTAATAGCCAAACTTAATTGTGTCTTTGAATTGTTTTTTTTATTACAAGAAAATGAAGGAATACATTGCAGACAAAATAGTTTTTGTTTCTTCATTTAGGACGCTCTACCAGAGTATGGAATGGATCCAGATGCACCGTTACCTGAGCCAAGCGTTGAAGACAATATCGACGTGCCATCAATAGAGCTACTTAATGAAGAACAGTTGCATTCTTTCAATGCCAAAATGCGTGGAATTAACGTAGCTAACCTTTCTGACATTGAACCATATTTGCATGCTTTAGATTCTGTAGACGAGGTTTTGGAAGTTTGAAGTCGATAATTCATGTATTCTACTACATTTCCAGTGATTATATGGGGTGATTTAACTTTCTGCAATTGCTCAAAGCAGTATTTTAAACGTCTGTTACAACTTTCTTACAATCCTCTATTTTTAATTAAATTCATCTTAACTCCCTTTTTGAAAGATTACAAATGTATTAATAACATAATTGTGTTCCTTATTCAATAGACTGTGATGTAATACAGCTCTATGTTTAAATTAATA
>JAQISU010000263.1:1080000-1280000 GCA_029339505.1 Unio delphinus
TCGCGGCGACTTTTAGTTTGTTTTACTAAGATTCTTCATATAAAACATGTTAGTGGGGTCTTGATGCTGAAATTTTGCACAATTCGACGTGGACACGAAGGATTTTAAACTGCATAAGAAAGATTGTTGGTCAACTGCATACAGTAAATCGCATACATACGAAAGTCGTGAATATTATTCTTCACTTAGTAATGAATGTAATGTTTAATTCCTAGCCCTGTTAATTATATTTTTCTTATTTCTTAAATAATGGCAAATTTTTCCTTGTAAATGAATATGTATGTATGTATGTATGTATGTATGTATGTATGTATGTATGTATGTATGTATGTATGTATGTATGTATGTATACAACACATATACAAATAATTACAAGAATACTGAAAAAAGACAGACGATCCTTACAAAACTGGGAACATGCCGTTATAACAAGAAGACACAACGAAAGGTCATACTCAGTTCGCACTAAAGATGGTACCATTTATCGTCGAAATAAACGTCAGCTCATGAAAACTAACAAATCACACCCCCTGCATTGTAATATAAATGGCGCCCTGCTCTCAGAATGAAAACAGACTGTATACAGCTGTAACATTTCCCGCGAATGCCAGTATGACAATTTCACAGTCAATGGAATCTCAATATTTCAGTTAAAGTACGCCTGAGCCTGATGCAACAATACCACAAGATTGACAGAAACTCGGATATTACACACGTTCTGGAAGGCTAATAAAACCAACGATAATCGAGTCAGTGTAATATAAGTTCTTTAAACCAGTACATATCTCTGATAAGAAACAGTTGTGAAATCGGGGGGGGGGGGATGTTGATCCTCGGTACTCTCCCCAGCACATAGCTGGTTCGAGTTGATTGAGGAACACAGTCGGTTAGCCAATAATGTCTATGATATTGTGTTTGTACTCCCTGTCCACCCATGAGTGTAGATATGGTGTATATGTCTATGTTATTTTTATTTATTTCAAATAAAAATTTTGATGACGGTTAATCTTTGTTTTGTTCGTCAAATGTATTAAGTTTTAATTTACCCACTAAGGATTTCAGACTGATAATACTCTCCATCTCAAGTAAGAGCTATCTTGTGACATATAATCTCCACTAGAGCTGAGGAGAATATTGATTTCTTAACAATCTGATTCCTGAACTTAGGATCGTACTCTTTTCCCATAGAACTATTAAGTTCCAGGGCCAATTTCCTCTCCTTTTTAGGATAGGATTTATTATTTATTACCCAGTTGACTTTGCCAGAGTCATTTGTCCATTGTGTGTGTATTTTGTATTTTTAAATTGTATGGTGTAAGATGTTTTTGTATGGACAGCACTATTTAAATCATATTATAAAGTTATCAACTATGTAAAATTTTATCGTGAAATTTTGAAAATTTAAGGATACAAGATTAAAGATCTAAAGGTGCATTTTATTTATATATTTTATTTGTAATTGTTTTCTAAGATTTCTCTTTATATGCTGTGGCATTTCCAAGATACTTATGTCTAGTATCGTTGTGTTTTAACGTTGTCCAATCGGTTATCCATGTCCATTGCAGTTGTTATCATGTTAACCAAATTAGTGTAGATTAGACTGGTATTTTGAAATTCCGGAGAAGTTGTAAAATAACCACTCCAAAAATTCTTTATATATATTGCTGTAGTAGCATAAATCAAAGTAATGGAGAGAGTATAAATACACAATATATTTCAAGTCATAGATGTTAAGTTCTGTTCAGGCAAATTGATCAGTCCTACATCTTTCAGTTAGGTTACTTGAAATAAAGTTTTAGTTATAAAATAAAATTTGATAATAGTTTAAAGTAAACCATTCAAGTACATATAGGTTGTTAACTTTATAGGGCCTTAGCTCTACGTGTTTGATGGCCTCTATATGCCGTAGCATTAGAGGCAAGAGATAGAGAGAAGAAATATATGAGAAATTTTCCACTGTTGCTTGTTTGTAGACTGTAGGTGGCAGCAAGAGAACTATATATGTAAGTTTATTTATCATGTGAATATTAACTTTTATATCAATTTGTAGTAGTTCAGTCACGTGTTATTTATACTTCTCATAGCGTGTGAATGAAATTCCATCAGCTAGATTTCATCACGTGACATATAAGTTTTAGTTTTGTCTTAAGAGACATTTTAGTTTAAAGTTTTGTAGTGATTATTTATTGTGGGTTTAATATTCGTTACAGTTCTTATTATTTTTGTAAACTGTATACCAACAGTTGGAATTCGGTCTACCTAGAGCGTGTTAGTGAGCCAGCTTCTAGGGGTCAAATGTGGTTTTGTTTCTAGCCAAAGTTATACATGTACATTGTGAAATCAGATACTCTCAGATAAAAAGACTGAGCCGAGAGAACCGTCATTAGTGTGTCACGGTGTATCGTTTTGTTGATAAACACAGACGGTGATTCAAGATAATGACCAGTTGTATACATTAAATATCGTTTTGTTGATAAACACAGACGGTGATTCAAGATAAGGACCAATTGTGTGCATTAAATAGCAATCAAGCAAGCAACAAGAATTTAAAAAAATGTAAAATGCATTCTCAGTCTGTTGCAGAAATGTATTCGTTGATCATTGTAATATTTGCTGTCAAAGACGCTCTTGATTTTGATATGTTAGTTATAATGGCTCATGATTAATTTAGACAGTTTATTAAAGTGTATTAAAACCTTCTTTGTAAGAAGAGAGATGTAACATTATACATGGTAGCTGACCAATCAAAACCCTCTGTGCATGAGTCATATTTCCACTGGTACCATCAAAACCATAATAGAGTACATACATATTAAAGGTCTGAATAGTGCTATGGTACTAATACACCAGGAAAAGTCTTTAACAGATTAGAACAAAACTATCTATACAAGACACTAGAGAAATTTGGTTTTGGAAACAATTTTCTAAATTGGACTAAAACCCTGTACAGAAATATCAACTCATGTGTACAGGTAAATGGAACAAGAACGGAAAAATTTGAAATTAAAAGATCAGTGAGGCAGGGATGCCCACTATCTAAGTTATTATATGTAATATCAATAGAATTACTTAGTATTAAAATTAGGAAAAACCAAAGGATTAAAGGAATCAGGGTTCCAAATATTAAAGAGGAGGTAAAAATGCTACAACTTGCTGATGATTGCACTAACTTTGTACAAGAAAAAAATTCCTATGATGAATTGTTCAAGGAATTTAACCAATTTGGTAAGGTGTCGGGTTCTAAAATAAACCCCGGCAAAACAAATATTTTTGTTAGGTTACTGGAGAGGTAAGCGACATGGGCTTCCTCTTCCCTTAATTAAAGACAGAGTTAAAACATTAGGAGTAAATTTGAAGGAAAGTGAGAACGAACAAAATCTCAAAGAAATCAGGGAGAAAATACAAGATAATATAAAAATCTGGGCACTCACGCCACTATGCCTTTTGGAACGGGCACAAGTAGCAAAAAACTATATGTATGTGCACCTTAATTATAAATTAAAATCGTTAGACATATCAAACGCAACGCTTAAAAACATAGATAACGGAATTATCAAATATTTATGAGCTTTTAAAATGCACTACATAAACAAAGAAATACTATACAGGGAAGAGAAGAGAGGAGGCCTAGGCCTCCCCCATTCAACCCTGATTAAATACACCAACATTTTAAACAGGTTTAAGGAACTTAAAGCAGAGCCAAAAGAATAGCTTGGCAAGGTCTCTATATATACTTCTACGGGTTCTCCATGAAGCAGAGAACAGACATATACAGAAACAATAAACTAAATAAGTTAATGGAGGTGCCAAGGAAATTAAGATCCATAACATAATTGTTACTAAAATATAGGGACGCAAAAGAATTATGGGAAATTGACACAAAATCAACATACAAATGGATAACATAGAACAGAAACACATTACCGTAGATTGGGATAGGACCTGGGGAAACTGGGTCAGACTTAAATCACTTAAAATGAAAAGTATCCTGTTCAAATACATGCATGATGCGTGGTTGACAGGAGACCTCGGAGTGCGACAGCATATGGTCAGAGTATCGCCAAAATGTCCATTGTGTAAAAATCTACCTTTTAAAAAAATTCATACTATCACTAATTGTGAAGAAAAAAAAACAGAAATAATTGAAATCATTGGAAAAATTAAAAACACACAGCAATACAATAACAATCAAATTTTTTATTTTGATGGAATTTATAACACTAAACTACGGGATGAAATAGCAGAGTACATAGTTAGGAATATGAGAGCATGCGGACAGGTAATTGTTATAGAAAAAAACGTTAGATAGAAGGGAAACAGGACCCTCAAGAGGATACTGGTGACCTACAAATAAAAATAAAAAAATGTACAGATCTAGTTTCGATCAAAGTAGTCCTATTGGATAAGTAAGGAAGATTACAAAACATGGAACATAATAGTACAACTCTAAAACAATAAGGTTGGTAGCAACCATTTAAAATGAAACTTAATTACACCATGTTTTGTACCAAATTCAAAAGGATGAAAATGTTTTAAATTTTAAATATATAAGAAACAAAGACCGTTTAGGGGTCTGTTTTTAAAAAATTAGAGAAAATTATACAACTAGGAAATTTGATCTAGGACGGCTATCCTAACAAGACACAATGTGAATATATATATATATATATATATATATATATATATATATATATATATATATATATATATATAGCACATACAAATAACACAACACAAATAGCACACAAAGGATATAGGGAACCCCTAGCCAGGGTTAATTCTGAAATTTTAAAGGAGGCAGGAGACCCATGATGGGCCTCAAAGCCCGGGACACCCCTCCATAGAAACATTAGGGACTAAAATATCCCTCTATTAGTATATAATCCCGATGGGAAAAAATTAAGGTTAGGGTAAAGTTGAAAAAAAGTCTAAAAAACACAAAACAACACATCAGGTGGAACACACACATACATAAACATAGTTTTTCTAGTTTTTTTAATAGGGGGCGGGGTGCCCCCCTCCCCCCAAAAAAGAATATTAAAGTTATTGATAGTTAGAACACGACGTCTCATCTTATGTTTTAACGCAATACCACAACACAGTGTTAGCCTAATTCTAATTAGCTTTAAATATCACTCAACTGTTCTTGACAAAGAAATTAATGAGACATGCTACACTGGTCTAGAACTGAATAACATCAACAGCTGGTTGATGTTATACCCGCACAGGGTTTAAGATCAATGAGAAAAATAGTTTGATGGCAATCATGTATCCGCAGCTTTACTGGTGTCTTGTAATTAATAAATAATTAGTATGCGTTTAATACAAATACGCCGTATAGATTAAACGTATTAGTTCATATTATCATAAGGAAGATAATATCCAGTAAGGCAATAATCTTCTTATTTTTCTTGTTTCACTCGCTTTCTTAGTGTTTCATTTTAGAAATTTTCTCTGATGTTCCTTTTTTAGTTATTTTTATATGTGTGAACTTTGAAAAATGTCTCTCAAATCCACAATGGAAACTATATTAGAAAGACATTTTGTTATGGAAATGGAAGATAATTCAGATGGAAGGAAGATTACTGCTTTTCGGTCTGAATTTGCTCAAGGGATAGATTTATCCTTTGTACCAGCAAACATTCGGCCAAATACGGCCACCATTCTATCTTTGTTAGTTGCAAGAGGCATAGATGTTGATAGTGTTGATACTTTTTGCCACATAGGGAGAGGCATCTATGTTATCTATCCCAAAGAACAGGCCTTCTTGTTACCAATGGGTAACATTGAAATAGGAAATTTCAAGACTATTGTTACCAAAGCGCCACCGATGACAAAATTCATACAAAAAAAACAATTGAAGTCACGGTTTCGCAATTCCCGATTGAATTACGTTTGGATTTATTCGTGGAAGGATTCGAACAAAGGCTGGGGATACAAGTGTTACCAAGTTAGAAGAGAAACTTATAAAGCCCTGCCAGGAATTTGTACGGGCAAAATAAAGGTGAAAATTGACTCAAGAGAAGTGAAAAAAGTTCCAGCTTTCCTTAAAATATATGGCTTTAGGATCCAAACATGGTATTATGGTTGCGTCCAAGACAGACCACGTGATACATGTGGAAGAATTGGTCATGAAAAATGGAGATGCTCACAAAGAAATGCATACACCTCCACTTCTGGTGCCACTGGTACCTCTGATTCCACAAATTCAAAAACCACAGAACAACAGACTTTGCCATCTAAGACGAACAAACAACTAATCTCATATGCTAATGCTGTAAAAGGAGTACCTGGAGCATCAGCAGCAGAAGAGAAAACTAAAAGAGACGAAATAGAAGAAGAATTGAATTTGTCTGAAAGTGACTTAAGTGAAATAGATGAATATGACTCTGACACCCAATCAGTGTGGAGTCTAAAGGAAAGTAAAAACAAAAACAAAAAGAAACAAAATCAAAAAGTGTTTATAAACAAAAATCTGACAGCAAGACTCCTGGAGTTTCCACCAATTATAAACACAGAAGATGAAAGAAAGAAAGAAAAAGAGAAAGAAAAAGAGAAAGAAAAAGCAAGACTCCTAGAACTTCCATCAACTTCAAACAAAGAAGAGGAAAGAATGAAAGAAAAAGAGAAAGAAAAAGAAAAAGAAACAGAAAAGGAGAAAAAACCTGAAAGAGAAGACGAAAAGAGTGAAACAACCTTAATTCATAACGTAACATCAAAAAACATAGGGAAAAATAACCCAAATCCAAATGTAAACAAAAAAGGGAAGAAAGGAAGAAAAGAATCAAAGAAAGAAAAAGAAAAAAGTGCTGAAAAAGAAAAAGGAAAAGAGAATGTAATAGAAACAGAAAATAACAAGGATGAAGAAGAAATGGAAATTCAGGAAGAAATCCGGAAAATCCAAAAAGAAAGGTAACCTCACAATCACCAGCTTTAACAAGGAAAAAAAAACTCTCTCTACAGCAAAATATTGTTGAAGAAGAAGAAGACTCAGTTCTAACTTTAACGCCAGACTCTCAAAACATTATTTATCCAACTCAACAATTGACCCCACTAACAGAGCTTTTGGGGAGGAGACTGTTTGAATAGTGTTTGAATCAAGAAATGAGTAAAGAACTTGATCTAGTCCCGTTGGCTCTATCACCAGTCTCCAAATCATAAGCATAAGACATTCTTCTTAGTATTCTATCTTATAGATACTTGTTTTTTAGTTTTTCTATTCATTAGTTCAATATTCACATTAATATGATATATAATGGCTGAGATTCAAAATATAAAATTAGCCTCCATTAATGCTGGAGGCCTATCTTTAGTTAAAGCTCAAAAACTAATAGATAACATTACTGATTATGATATAGTAGCACTACAAGAGCTACACAATATTAAACAAAAAACAATAAACCTCATAGAGGACAAATTAGATGCTCTTTTCCTATATAAATTTAATCCTTCTATTAAATGCTCAGGAGTAGGCTATATTGTTATTAACAAATTATTTCAGAATCATTGGAAACTTTTTGATACTCCTGAAGGTATATATGGCCGGCTAATTCATATACAAATTCATAAAACAAATTTAATCAACATCTATGCTCCTTCTCAGGACACTGATAAACTACAATTTTATGAAAAACTCAGCACTTATACTTCATCGTACAACCATGAAGATCTAGTTATTTGTGGCGATTTCAATGCTTGTAAAGAAGAAATCGATAGATACAATCGCAAAAAATACACTAGACAAATTAATTCCTTAAACTATTTAACAGAAAGTAATGATATAATTGATGCTTTTCTTTTTTTGCACCCAAATCTTGTTAAATTCACGTATCGTTTCCTTAACACTAATATACAATCCAGAATTGATCATTTTTATGTACTTCAGAAAAACAGGAGAAACATTATCAAATGTGAGATTTTAGACTTTCAAATTGCAGATCATAAAATGATAACACTAGAGTATAAATCTTTTGTATTTGTCAAATGGGGCAAAAGCTATTGGAAATTGAATAATAGTATATTAAACTTACCGGAACTCAACTTCGAAATTCTAAATGAAATTGAAGATTTTGAATTAGAAAACTTAAAAACTTGGGATAACTTTAAAATTAAAATTAAGGAAGTATATCAAAAATACTCTAGAACCCAAAGTTTAAATAACAAAATCATAAAAGAAGAATGCACAAGGATAATGGAAGATGATAATACCTCAGAAATACAAAAAGAAAAAACTAAGAAAATTTTGGAGAATTTGGAAAAGTATAAAACTAATGGTGAAAAACAGAGATCCGGGTTTTATAATGATATATATAACATAGGTAAGAGAATATACAAAAAAGAGGAATGCAGAAAAGGTAGCGAGAAAACTTTAACCAAACTTAAAGAGAATAACACAGTTATTGAAGGTAAAAACGATATTCTAAAATTTGTAAGGGATTTTTACAAGAATTTATACAAAAGCAAAAGAATAACGGAAAATGAAATTTCTGGTTTTCTCAATAAAATAACTCTTCTCTTATATCTAATGAAAGTAAATATTTATGTGACCAAAAGATAGAAATACATGAAATAGAAAAGGCCATAGATAAATTATGTAAAGGGCCTTAAGGCTCCTGGAATTGATGGCATTAGTGCTGAATTCTACAAAAAATTCAAAACACCTCTATTACCCATTTTGGAAAAATTATACAACAAAATATTCGAATCAGAAATAATGACAAACACAATGAGGACTGGAATTATTACTTTATTGTTACAAGCACAGGGGTATTCACTTGACCGAGCGGTGTCAAAACCCTGGCGCGAGTCACGCTGGAAGTCATATTGTAATAAACTTTGGAGTAAGTGTTAGTGAATTTGAACCATGCTTGGGTCGTTAGTAGTGATTTTGGGTACAAGCCGAATGACTGTCCCTTTCGTAACATAGTCCATATTAAAATTCAGTGGTGTATACAAGTAGTGTGATTGAAAAGGCAGCATTTATGGTTGGAAATCAGTAAATTATAGAATGGAATCAATAAGTTGGGACTTGGTAGGTACCGTTTATGTGGCCATAGTGGAAAATTGGCGTATGTATATGAGTGTGATACGCCGGAAATTCTGTGGATGGACTGGCCTAGGGTCGCGCAGTTAAATATTTCCCAGTTAGTAAGGGAATACTGGTGTAATTTCTATGGCATGACAAGCTATCGGTACGGAAAACGGATGATAATGAAGAAAAACCATGTAAAGGTGCAGTTAATGGACGTTTGGGCAAGTTGTCTCCTCTGGGTCGCCCATTGATTACAGCAAAGATTAATAATTATAGCAGACACGTCTTTCTTTCCATTTTACAACTCAAGTTGTATGGAAGTCTTTGGAAGTTTGGGGAAAACATATGACTTCCAGCGTGACTCGCGCCAGGGTTTTGACACCGCTCGGTCAAGTGAATACCCCTGTGCTTGTAACATTATTATATAAAAAATAAAGGTGAAATCACCGATTTGAGAAACTGGAGACCAATATCACTACTAAATATAGACTACAAAATTCTAAGTACAATTCTAGCAAATAGACTATCAAACACATTAAATGAAATAATTATGGGAAACCAATCATGTGGAGAAAAAGAAAGACAAATCTCAGATAACATTTTATCCATCAAAACAACTATCGAGTATATGGAAACAAATCAACAAAATGGTGCTTTGATATTATTTGATCAAGAAAAGGCTTTTGACAAAATAGAAATTAACTTCATAATTGAAACCTTAAAAAAGAATGGATTTGGCCCCAACTTTATTCAATGGATTAGGATCTTATACTACCAAATACAATCTAAAATCCAAATAAATGGAGCACATACAGCTCCTTTCCCTGTCACAAGATCTGTAAGACAGGGATGCCCAATTTCGATGCTATTATACATCATTGGTATAGAAACTCTAAATAACACAATTCAAAATGATGATATGATTTCGGGTGTTAAGATACCCAACTCATCGAAAGAGATTAAAACCTTTCTACATGCAGATGATTTGACAAATTTTATAACAACTGAAAATTCTTATAATAATCTGATTAGACAATACACAAATTTCAGCCAGGCTTCTGGCTCTGAACTTAATAAAGAAAAAACTGAGATACTATTGATTGGAAATTGGAAATATAGAAAATATCTTTCACTCCCTCATGAAAAAATAAAAACTAGTGTTAAAGTACTAGGTGTTTTCCTAGGAAAAAATAATAAGACTTTAAATATAAAACAAATATTAAACAAAATTCAAAAGCATAAAAATATCTGGAATTCAAGAGAATTCCTTTTTATGGAAAAAATACATATAGCAAAAACATATTTATTCAACTCCATTTGGCATTAGTTTAATATAAATGATTTTGGTATCTTTCATTTTCAAAAAATATAACAGTCAATATACAAATACTTTTGGAAAACTGTCCACAAATTGAAAAAAACCTCACTTCAACTTGATAAAATGAAAGGTGGACTAAATCTACCAAATCTCAGACTTAAACAAGAGTCTATTTACCTACACAGATTAAACTCTTTAGAATTTCCTATCAAACACCCATGGCAAGGAATTTATATTTATTGGTTTGGCTTTTCCTTGTCCCACAAAAAAGTATTTATAATAATAATAAACTTATGAAAACTTTAAACCCTCCTAATATGATGAGCAGACAAATTAAAACCATTCGATATTATAAAAATCAAAATATGGCATGGCAACTCAAAACACCTACGGAAATGTATAATGACATAAAAAATATAAAACCATCAAAACACAGAATTGAAGTATTAAATCCAGCACTTAACTGGGAAACTATATGGAAAAATTGGTCAAAAATTAGACAACCCCAAAAAGCTAATTTGATGTTTCAATATCTTCATGATATCTGGTGGACTGGGGAAGTAGCTTATAAAAGGAAGATTATTAAAAAAACTCCCAAAATGTCCTTTATGTAAAAAATATGTTGATAGTAAAAACCACTTAATTTTAAAATGCAAAACTTTTAACTTGAAAAGGGAAATAATTATAAATAAAATTAACAATCAAATGGATACTTTTAATAATAATATGCTATTGTATACTAACCAAATTGTAGATAAAGATCTATATAATGAGATTATAAAATACTTAATTGATATAATTTCAACGAGGTATAAACAAACTTGGGTACTAGGATAATGTAAAATCCTTTATTTGTTCTTCTATCACTCTACACACTTTAGAAACTTAGCTCCTCTCTAATAAAATGTACTAACTATCCATATCTGTTCTTCTCTCATTCCTAACATACTTTAGAAATCTAGCTCTCCCACGTAAAAGTGCACTCACCAGAAACTACACTGCCTTTTATCATATTCAAATTGCTTTTCTAATCTACCAAGCTCAACTTTTACTATGTTTACAGTTTCCAATCCTGCTAACGGTAAAATTTACAGCGGGAATACAGGTCATTGATAGAACAATTTCCCACACCTGAGACAACTACGTGATGTCTTCACACAGACTCTTATCTCCTAACTGACAACCAACTCACATCCTTCAGCACCTAGCAATTAAGCAACTTGAAACAATCATTTGACCAAATCAAAAACCAAAAACATCTGTCCCACGGTCCAACACTAGACCACGTGACCATTTAGGAATTCCATTCTCCAATTAGTACAATCCACTACGGAATATAACTTATTATTATTATTATTATTATTATTATTATTATTAATGCATACTTCACTGATCGCGTAACTCATATCCACGCCTGAGTTTTACATATTAATTTCACGCATTTCTCTTTGTTTTCCACCTTTGGTTCAATGTTAATTTCTCTTTGCATTTTGTAATAATAATAATAATAATAATAATAATAACAATAATAATATTATTATTATTGATAATAATAATAATAATAATAATAATAATAATAATAATAATAATAATAATAATAATAATAATAATAATCTTATGTGATGATGGTAACACAATTAGTACCGAAACTAACTTCATTTGTGGCACTTTATTATATACATATGTATGTAGAGGCAAATATATAAAATACAGTTGAGAAACAAACATCATACAGAAAAGGTATAAATAATTATATACACAGGAACAATTAAGTGTTGATATAGCACATAAAGCATTGTGTACACCACATGCATGATTTAAAGCTTTTCATTCAAAAGACACACACACACACACACACACACACACACACACACATGGGCTAGCTGACCATAACCGGTTATATACATTATTTAGATTCTAGCCATTGCAAATGCCTGTGATGAAAGGAATGCTCTGATGGTTCTTCTTTAACATCTATAGGTAGCCAGTTCCAAATGACTGGACCCAAACTATTTTTTTTACTATTGCATTTCGGGCTTAGAAAGAAGAAAGTTATAATTTGGTATAGAACATATTATCGATGGACTAGAAACTGTATTCACATAATTTGTCCTTTTACCGAACATATTGTTTATATAGTTTGGCGTCGAATCATTAGAAACTAAGTCTTTATACTGTGAGCACATTTCTTTCAGAAAAATTACCACGTATGATGTCACTCATATTTATACGTAATATTAATTTCATGCCATACACTATCATTATTTTCATCGCGTTCTAAGTCATACTTGCTGTACATACATATTGATTGGAATGCATATATCGCTCTCCTTTTCATGATACATTTTCTCAGTGCGCGCCTGCGCATGTGATACTGCTGACATTTATATAAATTTTATTTAATAAAAGCTATGAGAAAAGTTATAGATCGCTACTGTAGTTATTCGTCAATAACAAAACATTACAATCACCATCACTGTTTAGCACCACTTAGACCAATAACTGGTGGCGCCTCATGTCATGTCAGAAAATGCGAAATTCTAAGTGCTTGTAGTTGTGTACAGCACCACAATAAAACAATATCAAGAGAATAAATTAAAGACACCAGGAGCACAAATATCATGTTCAACAACAACAACAACAGCAATAATAATAATAATAATAATAATAATAATAATAATAAGAAGAAGAAGAAGAAGAAGAAGAAGAAGAAGAAGAAGAAGAAGAAGTTACTGGACATAATAAATCTGATAATGATGCAGAAAGTTCGATTTTCTTAAACTATACGGTTTCGCTTGTTTCTCTTACTTAGTTTAACACCATAAAGTTGTAACACTTCATATAGACCCAAACTTAAAGTATCAAGAGATGCTAATTGTTGATACACGTCCTATGTTGATTTGTTTGATCTATATGGAGATGTGGACCGTTTGTCTTTCTAAGGGCTCACCATATACAACTTTACAAATATGGAAGTCTTTGTAGTGTTGAAACATATATCGAAAGAAAGACAGCAGCAATGGAATCTATTTCTTTTCTTCTTTCTGAATTATCCCAGGATCATGTTTCTATGATTTTTGTGAAATATTTTCTGCTTTCACAATATTTCAAGGAACTTTACAGAACCATATATTATCATGAAGGTTCCATCTTCGTTTTTATTAAAAAGTAGACGCACCAGAAATAATGTGCAGATGGAAATTGGAATGGAATCATGAAACTAACTGACATTAATAATTTATTCAAACTAGATATTCTTATAAAATACAAAGTTATTATTTTGGTACTAGGTTTTATATATATTAGAAGATAAAAGACTAAAAGTTTGGCTTATGAAAAAAAGATGAAATGTGTACAGAAATAGAAACTAAAAAAGAATAACTTTTTAAATAGTATGCAAATTGATAAACATTGTTGCACGAATGTTGCATGCACAAGGTTCGTGTAAATTTTAATCATCAACTGTTATAAACTTCCATGTTCATATCATTTCAAAAACTTTTCTTTTTATATTTAAAATTATTTATTTCAATTTAATATTTTAATATTTTAATGGTCATAGTTTCTTCAGTGTTACTTCTAATATACATATAGCCATATATTACCGTTTACTGGTAATACATTTAAATTATAGCCACACACAAAAAAACACAATGTCATTCCTAAAGTACATCCGCCTTTATAGTGACCAATATATAAGAAATAAAGCATCAAGTACACAGAGTTTCTTGATATCTGGAAGCCTGTAAAACTTACAGGATTATAAAATTTTGGAGACAACGCTGTTATTAGTTTATCTTAAAATTATTCACTACTGAAAAGTTATAAAATAAATAAATAAATAAATAAACCTTGGACGAATAACGAGTATGCACGTAGGGACGGTAATGTAAAATCTACCAAAAGTGACGGGAAACACATTTTTGGCTTAGTGTGTAAGGTCATTAAACATGTTAATTAATAATGATCAAATAAAATCAAGATTTAATCTCTTTAGTTGATAGATCTCGCTTTGTTGAAGCAGAAGAAACTCGCGCAGAACTTGAAGAAAGAAAAAAATACACGCACATTCATTAATGTGGATAAAATCACTTTATGCTGATTGGAAAACGTGGCTCTTGTTTATAAAATACGAAAAGAAATACTTGCCTTTGCTTTGCTCTGCAACAGTCCTATGCAAAAATCTCAGCTGAATGCTGTAAATACGACCGTCGATTCTGTTTCGGGGTGCTGACATCATACGTCATAGATAACAGCGCCCCCTGTGATTGTTTGGATTTACGCTAGTTGATTCGTAGTTTGATCAGATGGTTTGCTTTCAATACGTTTCATTTAATACCACATCATTTGGAATATGAGCTGATCATTCGGTATCACGGTACCAATTGTTTTTCCATAGACCTCAATGCTAATATTTGGAGAGATAAATATATTTTCTATCCTAATTTAGCATGCATCTCTCACACTGTTATAGAGAACAATGTTAGATTGTCAATTTGATGATGACAAAACCAGGTACTCCATTGCATTTAAGAGAGATAACTCTGCTGGAACTAGACAGGGGTATGAGTTATCTAGTCACAACATACCTATTTTCAGTCATTTTCAAAAAATCATAAAAAATACAAAATTTGATCTATTTAGGAATTAGCATAAATTCACATGTTGCCAAGAGGCTAAACTTTTTTTTAAGCCTAACAGAAAGTACAACTCTTACATAATCCACCAATCAAAGCTTGTCTTGTTGTTTATTACTGCCTGCAATGGACCCTACACCTTTTGCACCGCCCACCTGGACATGCGCAATTTGTACCGTTATACCTATAGCAAACCTTGATTTTTCCAATAATCTGTGAAATAGCTCGGGACTATATAACTAACAAGTGTACTTAGTCTCGCTTGTCAAAAACAATTCTATGAAGTACTAAGCTATGTTCTATATGATTGTGTATAGAAATGTTATTGAGCTGTTGGAACTTTTGTTTGCATACTTTTGCTTCACTATCAACTCATGTTTTGAAATAAAATGAATTCTTTTAACTATGAGTTGTGTTTTGTTCATATTAGCACTTATCAAACTTCACTTCGGTGATATGCGATAAATCACATTATGTCATATTGTTTAATAGTAAGGTCAAAGGTCAACACACTAGTTAGCATGTACCAGTTCTACTCTTAAAGAGACATTTTGATCTAAAATAAAGGACTTATAATTGTTTCATTAACACGGAAAGTAGCAACAAGGACAGGTGGACATGGCCCAATCTAATTATAAAGTATTAGTTTTGAACACTTTACACTGTCTGCATATGCAAGAGGTCACTAACCTCTAGTCCTCACACAAAGGTCAAGCTACCCAGCCTCTTTGTCATACAAATAGAAAGCTTCCCTCCTTTCTGTAGTGCATACAATTGATGCAATAAGCCAATCTGACACCAAATAAAGTAGATAACAGCTTTTCTAAGTGGTTATCATGGATTTGGGTGTGAAAATGTGATCTAATATACAGAAAAAGGCTAAGTTTAACAATGAGTATAGTGAGTCCAATGGATTTGAAAACAGGAGAAAAGTGTGTATCTAAATGGGAGATGTAGCTAATGATACTGGAATTAAAGAAGACACAAGCAGCAATGAGAAAAATGAGAAGCGAGAGCTTGATTATGTTACCTTGGACAATATTTGAAGGCAGTGGATCATAGGTACAGGGACAATAAAAAAGACAACTGTGCTATAACATCCCTTACAGACACCAACTATCAGGTGACATGGTGTTCATTCCTAGCTAATATAAAAGGGTGAATAATGTAGATAATATAGGTGCATACAAGTTATATTTCTTCTAAATAAGAAATTAACAATAATGGGCTTCTGTTAGACAGAAAAAAATACCTAAAACATACAAAGCATGTTGGATCAGTTTTCAAACTTTTAAACTTTACTGGGAAAAATTATTAAAGTACTTCTAGTTCAATTTGCATCAAGACCAAGGGCTAATATGATTCTTCACAAATCTTCTATTGATTTTCATAAAAACTTACTTAAATTGTGGGTTTTTATCTATTGAAATGTATGTCTGGTGTAAGGGAGATAACTGAATGATATACATAAGGTGTGGTCTTTTTATTTTATGCAATATATTATACATGTACTATAGATGAGTTCAAGAACACATGTATTAACTTCAATGCAATTAAATTATCCAAAAATGCATTACTGATAAAGCGAGAATCTAAAATCCAGGCTTCTATATGTAGTAGAGACCTCAAGAATGATTATCTAACTAAGGAATCGCATGTTCATTTTTCAAGGCACAAAAGTTTACAACAGAAAAAAAGACAATTAGAGCAGGACAATTCAAATCAAAATAGGAAGGAATACCATAGGAAGGAATACTCATACCAGAACATTCTTTATGATACAAGTGAACTATCTACAAGAGGACCAGGAGTGTCCTATATTCCTGGTCTATGACATGCTTTAGAAGAACATGAGAGTTGCTTTTTATCCATGATTTTTCATCTTTTGCGCATAAAATAGTCAATATTTGGCTAAAATTAACTAAATTAACTTTACATAACTTATTTTTTTGCTTGTATGCTAATCTTGAAGCTGACTACACAGACACAAAGCCATCAGTCTATATATGCTATAGATATAATTACAAAAGGCCCATTCCAAAGCTAATGTGTGTTATTTTGTACATTTTCTATGTAAAAGTCTGCCAATATTAGACCAAAACATCTCAATATCCATTGTTTAACCAAATGACACTATGACAGTATAGAAGTGGTGGTTATGTATACTCGTTACTATGGATACACTGTGAAGCTGGTATTATCTTTTAGGTATCACGGTACCAATTGTTTTTCCATAGACCTCAATGCTAATATTTGGAGAGATAAATATATTTTCTATCCTAATTTAGCATGCATCTCTCACACTGTTATAGAGAACAATGTTAGATTGTCAATTTGATGATGACAAAACCAGGTACTCCATTGCATTTAAGAGAGATAACTCTGCTGGAACTAGACAGGGGTATGAGTTATCTAGTCACAACATACCTATTTTCAGTCATTTTCAAAAAATCATAAAAAATACAAAATTTGATCTATTTAGGAATTAGCATAAATTCACATGTTGCCAAGAGGCTAAACTTTTTTTTAAGCCTAACAGAAAGTACAACTCTTACATAATCCACCAATCAAAGCTTGTCTTGTTGTTTATTACTGCCTGCAATGGACCCTACACCTTTTGCACCGCCCACCTGGACATGCGCAATTGGTACCGTTATACCATTCCATTCTGCTCTTCAGACCATTTCAACTAATGCCAGATCATTTGGAATCTGAATACATCATTTCATTTTTGGGGTTAAATCATTTAATTCAAGACTACATAATTTCATTTAATACTACGTTATTTGGAAGCAGAATTCATCATTTCCTTTGTTGAGTTAAATCATTTTATTTCATACTACGTACTTTCATTTAATAATATATCGTTTGGAACCAGATTTCATTAATCCGTTTTGTTCTTTAAATCATTTTATTTAATACCAGATGATTTGGAATTTAAATTCATGATTTCATTTGTTGAGTTAAATCATTTCATTGTTAGACTACATCATTTTATCTAATAGCACATCATTTGGAAGCATATATCATCATTCCGTTTTGTTCTTTAAATCATTTTATTTAATACCAGATCATTTCATTTAACGCCACATCATTTAAAATCTGAATTCATTATTTCATTTTTGGGGTTCAATCATTTCATTTCATGCTACATCATTTCATATCACACAACATCATTTGGAATCTGAATTGATCATTCCGTTTGTTTGGTTAAATCATTTTATTTCACACTTGATCATTTCATTTAATACCACGTCATTTGAAACTTACAAGCATCATTCGGTTTTGTTCGTTAAATCATTTCATGTGACACCACATCATTTGGAATCTGGATTGATCATTTCATTTGCTAGGTTAAATCATTTGATTTCATACCAGATCATTTGATTAATGTAATTTTGGCGGCGACGGCTGCCCATATCCATCTCATTATCAAATTAAGCAGTAGTTGTGTCCTACCACTTCCAGATGGATCTGATAAGAATTTGGTAACGTTGGATGATGCTTGACTGGATCTTGCTTTCTTTGTGCTGAGAACTCATTTAATATGGATCTATATTATGTAAAATGTTGAGCATCCACCACTACAGATACAATAACGACTATGACAACAAAAAATATCAGACGTGCGATTACGGGCAGTTGTGTACGATGTGGTAGAATTTTTAAAAATAAAGTTATCTATATAAAAAAAAAACAGGCGGTGATATAGCTACTTTGTTAACATAGTTAACACAAACCCCTTGGAGCAAATATCCAGGAGAAAAATTGTCCTTGGATATAACTACTGTGGTCCTGGTATTCAACTTGATATCAGACTTGATGATCAAGATTAACCAAGTCCAGGAGAGTATTTAATAAATGAAATTGATAAAGCGTGTGTTATTCATGATGTAGCTTAGCGATTAATGGATGTATAACAATGACATATCGCAGATGTGAAGTTGATTCCTGCGCTAAATTCTATTTTTACAAAAAAAAATCTTTTAGAGATTCATTAACTAATATATTAGTAAGATCCGCGATGAAAGGTAAACTAGATTTAGGGGCTGGTAATTAATATTATGGAATCAATTTATTATAGTCCAAGAGGATATTGGAAAGGCAGAGCAGCGATTAGTAACCTTGCTGATGCGGCAAATGTTGCACGTGCTGCTGCTGCTTATCATGGCAGGAAAAATAATGTAGATTTACCTACCTCCGCCTAAACGAATCGAATACGCGCATTTTTATGTCAATGTTCCAAATGAAGTTCATCTGCTGATATGGTTAAAATTGGTAGACGTCGATTAACATATACATATGAGCTGTCATTGACGTTACGCGTATGTATAAAAAGGCAGAGCCGTTATTAGCTAAAAATGCAACTGAAGTTGCTTCTGCGTTTGAACGAATTTAGCAACGCGGTGATCTACAATGACCATAACTGCAACAGGTTGATCCGGGCAAAGCATTTCAGAGTGCAATATCATCGCTAATGATAAAACATAATCTTAATATACGACAAGGACACACTGCAATACACCGTGATGCGGCAATCCTTGAACGATTTAATCGAACTCTTGCTGAGCGGTTATTTGGATATCAGTACGTAAAGGAAATAATTCAGAAAAATATAACATCTCGTGAATGGGTTACAAGACTACCAAGTGTGATTGCTGCATTAAATAATGCAATTAATCGAACAACTTCTATTAAACCTACAAATGCAATCATAAAAATATATACCTGTACAACGACATGATTTTTCAAAACAGCCAGTATTAGGTAGTGTTACTGTAAGGTATTTATATGAACCTGGTGAACATGAAGGGATACAAAGAAAGCGGCTGATTATATCTGGAGTATTACGATACATAAATTCTCAGCGTACTTACATCCAAGGGGAGAACCGCAGTCTACAGATTGATTCACCTGCTCCTCAACGAAGATTTACACGTTAACAATTGCAAGTAATTCCTAAGGATGCACAATTACCACCGCGATTACTTAACTATCATCCATCCCTACGTCGATTACACACAAGATAGGCCAGCATCACATTTTCTCGTGTATGACCAAGTCTACTTTCTCTTCTATCTACGGTAAATTGTGTTGGATGCTTACTCTGGTATCGCCATAACATTATTGTGTTACAGCTGGCACAGTGAGTATTCTGATGTTGTTTTAATATCAAGATAAACTCAGCATCAATATCAAAATCTCGATGATATTTGTCGAGGTGATAGCGATTTACGATAAATATCTTTAACGGGAACATCAGCCGATTCAGTACTACCAAGTAACATTTCAATTTTATTTATTTTCCACGATCTACAACCCGTTGATTTATCAATTCCCGTAAACTTCAGCAATCTAAATATATTCTTGACATATAAAATGAATAGGTGGCAACTCTGACCGCGGTGGCAGGAAATGTATTTATCATCGATAATAAATTTATAGAAAAATTCGCGAATATCGACGACCTTAAGTGAGTAAATTGCGTGCATTGGTCCTCTGTATAATTCACAATTGTACCTACCGGTAATTTAGTTTCATTTGACAAAAAGCTGTTTCTTGACTTTTAAATATATTTCTGAATGCGGTATCAACAATTATAAAATCGACTTCAGCACCGTTGATAATTAATCTTGAACAATGGCGTTTATGATCACATGATCCACCTTGAGTAAATTTTCCGATTGTTTTTCTACCGAGATCTTTCATGATTTTTTTTCTCGTTTTCCTCTCTTTTTTTAAAGACATATTATTAAAAAATTCAGTAATTTCTTTTTTGCTGAGACAAGGAAAGTTTTCTTTGACATTGTCAAGAGTAAGCCTATAGGGTCCTACCCGTTGGGGATAGAGGTAACCAAACTTCAATCTATTTCCGATATGATATAATTGCTTCACTAACCGAAAAGGATATCAGTATTTTGCAAACATTCATATATCGTAATAAAACTATTGGCGAGTATTTTTTCTCTGAAACGCGTCTACCAAACCAGAGATAACAAAGCGGGTGTAACATCTAAGCAAACTCAAATGATTCTATACAGGCAAATCCAGTCGTGTCAATGTCAGAGAAAGGTCCTTTTATCGAGACTGATCATTTCGTGTGTGGGATGTCCAAATCGTTTAAAATATTCTGAACACTTCTTGGATAACACACTGTCATATCTATGGACACAACGTCGTTGTAATCATACTCAGTGTTCCATAAACCACTGTGCCCATATTTGACACAGCTGATTATTCAAGAAGTTCCAAACGTGTTGGTTTCCACAAAGTTTTCTCTGGCAAAGTGATTAGCAACTGACGGAACGGTAAAACAATTATTCAGAAATTGGTCAGTATTGTCAGATGAACATTTCCCCGCAAGATTTTTTATTTCTTCTGGTGAGATTCTTGATGGTACATTTCGCCGTTGGGTTTTCCGAATTGAGCATATTTTTCATCATTTACTGATACCCGTTATATATAGCCGTTATAAAATCTTACGGTTCGGTTTCGTGTAAATATTGTTACTGCGCTATTTCAAGAAAGCACGTTATGATCAATGACATCTATTGGAGCTCCTCCGTGTCTATATTGTTTCAAGCCGTGTAAAATTTCTCCTGTAATAGTTTATTGGAAATTATGATGTTTTTTCTAGCTTACATACATCGTTAATTGTAGCTTCGGTATATTATATCCGTTAACCCATTTCCAGGATATGCATTTGTAAAATGTTCCGTTACTCGTTCAGCTGCACAATTTACTTTTGAAAATTTTATAGGTGCTAAATCATCAATATTGGATTTTTCATTCAGTGGATATATACCATAAAGAACCGCGGCTACATGATGTGCTCCTATATAATACGGTTTGTCAATACCGGTTAATATTCCTGGTTTGGAGAATTTTACTCCATATAACAATTGGTTTTGTTAGCAAGGGCAGGGTCACGTTTGTCACGGATAATCCAAATTTTATTTTCTGTTTCTGCCAATATGATAACCTTTACTTTAAAAAGATATTTTCGATTGTCGAGATAATTAATTATCGTTGCCGCTCGTTTGTCCTTCATTGTAGCATCAACAACACCTTTGCTGTAATCCCGTATAATTTTAAATGTTGACCATACACGAGATGAACCATCATCGAAAAATTAATTCTTCTTGGCGTCACGAATACTTTCGATCAAATTATTTGCCGGATCAATCAGATCTTGCCTCGGTAAGTCTGGTGTTATTCTGTCAAGGTCAAATCTGAATTTTGGAAACTTCGCTCGACAAGATATGATTTTAGGTAATCTCTCAAACGCTTCCATCTTATAATTAAGACAAATATATATTTGAATTAAAGTATGTATTTGAATTAAAATTAAAGTAAACAAACAAACAACAACTGCAAGTGATTCGTGATAGGTTCTAAGACCCCCTGTAAAATTCATGTGCAAACGAATTCTGCGGACTTCATATACGTCATGGAAATCTAGGACCAAAACCGTGTTTACGATGTGGTGTTGGCGTTAGAGGAGAAACACGATTATATGTACAATGTGGTGGTAACAATACAGAGAGATGAAGCGATATTATGATGAAAAAGATGAAAACAGTGAAAATGTTTTGATAAATGTAGATGATTATTTGTCTAGATTTGTAAATTAACATTTAGACAAATAATATTATATATAAAATGGAGCAAAACGAATTTGTGAGACATCATATCTTCAGGAACTATGAAGCATCTCGTGATGGTAGTATTAGAAACTGTTGACTAATATAAACTTTAGTATGCACTGTTGAAAATAATGGTTATCTTAGATTTTCTGCTGAGAAAAAGATATCTTTGTCACAAATATATATTTCAATGTTATTACGGAGTAGTCAAAGACGGTCTTGTGATCGATCACATCAATGGCGAAAGATTTAATAATAATTTGTTTAATTTACAAGCTGTTGCACAGAGTCGAAATTCTGAATGCGGCTGAACTGGGAAATATCCAAAAGTTTTCCTAGGGTGATTAGATCAATGAATACTGAGACTGGTGAAGAAATAATATTTATATATATAAGTGCAGCCGGCGAATATTTTGATATTGCAGCACGCTCGGTACAATTTGTAGCAAAAATGATACAAAAGTCTGCCTTTTCTATAATAAAAAAAATCAATGAAATATATTGTTTGAGTATGCTAGATTAAGGGAGATAAATCTTGTAAGGATACGCGCTGTTACCTCGCAGGGGGAGACATGTAGATCGGAAGTTTGAAATTTTATAAACTAATTATTTGTTAGGAACATTATCCTTATTTTCTGAATCTGTCAAATTTCTTGCTTCATTTCAATTTTGTCAGCGATACTAATTAGGAAAAGGGAAAAATCCAAGCCATACTAATTGCGTGAACCTTTGTTTGATTTCCATGTATTAGCTAGTTTATATAGGATATATCCCGTTTTATCTTTTTTTGTGTATGTTAAGATTTCGTTTAGAGATTCAAATGAAGATCACCCCCTTAGGTCAAGCAAGTCACCGGATTGGTCAGCAATTTTGAAATTTATACTTGATAATAACGGATTATGACATCTGAACTAGGGCACATTAATGGGTTATTGTACAATCAAATATCCAGGGTGTACTGAAGATTTAAATGTATACAGATTATATCTCTACTGAGCTTGATTTGATATTGCTGTGTTTATCTGATAGCTGCCATCAATTACATCACATACAAGATTAACCGCGATAGTCGAAGTTATCTTTACGATTTCCGGTGAAATATGTCTACCACCCTCGTATGGATCATTTTTGTATCGGGGATGCCTGCTAGAGGATTTTTTCTTCTCCATGCTTCAAATATTTTAGTAAAATTGTTAATAATAAGATCGTTGAGTGATTTATTTTCGTTCAGTATTGTCAAATCCGGGAATCACAAATGTTAGTGATCGATCTGCTGTTAGATTATAACGTTTCATAAATAACCTTGGCACCGTATCATTACCGAGATAATTTGTAATAGCGCGGTTGACAAGATTAAGATCTTCCACAACGGCATTTAAATGTTTCATTGTTTCAATTATTTGTTGTTTTGCATAGTCGATATAATGTTGTTATAGCGGCGATTTTTTTTAAATAAAAAAAATTGGCAATCATATTTAAGTGTTCAGCTTTTATATAATCGGAGTATGACTTAAGATATTTTTTATTATCGGGATAATCGATACCGGTGTATCCATCCTTTGAATGAACAACTGCGGTTTACTCACTCAAAAACACTACTGGCGTGCGACAATAATTGTATTTCCGCGCAGTTGTCTCATAAATTTATTAATATCATTCTTAACTTCATTTAAAATTGGTTTTGGTGGTTCTTCATATGCTGGTGATATTTCTGGTCATAATAAGACTGATCTGATCGATGAGTGGTATATATCCACGGCATAATGAGGCGAATTTATGTCTATCGTGGTTGAAAATGTTGGTTCGTGGAACGTAATAGCGATTTTTGAATCTTTTTATTCTGCGCTAAAATTCATCATTTATTTGTTCGATTTGATAATTTCCTGTCGGTAACCGAACAACGTTCCATTCGGGAGTTTCATTATCTTTCTTTTTGTGTGCAAACACAAGATATTTATTTGGTTGATTTTGCTACGGTGTCAAGTACAGCAATTGCTTCACCGCCGCATATTTATGGGTCAGTTATTGTCTGTGTTGGTAATGTTGAAAACCATATTGGAGTATTTGCTAAGCTGACATACTCAATAAGCTCTTTCGGCGGGGCTAACTCGTGCGAATCAAAATAAACAATTCCACGTGGATCAATCGCGTATGCAAGCCAGTGAGTACCTACACCAGTACCATTGTCGAAGTTAATAATACCGGTTTAAATTTCATTGTGCTGGTTAGGTAATTGGTCTCGCATAAAAAATACCTCTGACATTTTTTATATTTTTTTTTTAGCAGCATCGAGTAAATCAAACTTTGACATTGGTGAAAAACTATCGCGCTATATATATTTTTTTTGGGGGGGATGAAGGGATCACCAGACAGATGTCCCTCCCCCATTATTTGAAAAAACTAAAAAAGTTGTGTTTTATGTATGTTATGTTCCCCCAGATGTGTTGTTCTGTTTTTTTTTTTTTTATATATAATTTTATTTCCTTTTAATCATTTCTAACCTTATTTTTCCCATCGGGATTATATGCAAATTTTTGAAAGAGGTATTTCTTCTTTTTACTATAGTGTTTCTCAAAGGCCGTTCCTCAGAATTTGGTTTCTATTCGCTATATATGGGTTCCGTTCCTATTTATTTAGTCGACCCTGGCTAGGGGTCCCCTATATCCAGTGCTTGCTATTTGTGATTTTGCTATAAGTCTGTATATATATATATATATATATATATATATATATATATATATATATATATATATGTGTGTGTGTGTGTGTGTGTGTGTGTGTGTGTGTGTCAAATTTTCCCAGTTGTCTTATTTCACTGTCTGGTGTGGTGACCCGGACCTCTAAACAAATCGTCACCTTAATCATCATTCTAATTCTCATTCTAATTCTTTAAATATATTTGTTTATTTCATTTATTAATTTGGAAGCAAGGATCGTTGCGCTATAACCTATTTGGTTATCCTTTATAAAAAAAAAAAAAACAAACATATAACACATTTACTTCGTGTCGTCTTTGCTATCGATATTATATTTAAGTAATTGAGTCCGACTGTGTTAGAGACAATTTACGTACTTTTTTTATTATCATGTACGTGCTCTGCCTCGACTTGGGTCGTCTCTATTTATTTATCTTGTGTTCCTTTAATAATGTTTCTAAATTGTTTATGTGCCCTTAATTGGGTCCTCTGTCGTAAGGGAGCTCCACAGAGGAGAAGAGATGATGAAAGTTCACAAGTGTGTT
Organism: Unio delphinus; assembly: GCA_029339505.1. NCBI lineage: Eukaryota > Metazoa > Mollusca > Bivalvia > Unionida > Unionidae > Unio > Unio delphinus. The sequence continues at coordinate 1,105,874 of JAQISU010000263.1, forward strand.
GGGAAACACGCTTTTTTCTTCATAATGGAGTGATATACTCTACTTACACATGCTTAATCCTTAGTGCATGTGTTTGTTGTTTGCTTCGTGTCCTTCTGTGTGGATATTTTCCAAACTCTCATGAGCCTTTCCACTTTGCGTGGCGTCGTGTGGTTTAGCCTCAAGACGTCATCATCATTTACTTTCCACACTGAGGTCCCTGTATTCCCATATTTACTATTATTGTATTTTCCTTTCCTATCTATTGTGTTTCCCAATGACTATTATCTGTCCACACGCCCTCATGTTATCTACTATTAATGCTGTAATTTTGTATAATAATTCTTTGTTTGAAATTTCCATCAGGTACAGAATATTAGCCTGTTTGTATGGTTGGGTCTCGTTTATTTTCAGTATTACGGGAACCCTTTTTAGTCTATTACCCTCACATTCTAACATTAAGTGTTTTTGTGAAATTTGCTTTCTTACACATTGGACATTTTGGCGATACTCTGACCGTATGCCGTCTCATTGCAACCTCTCGTGTCAACCACGCATTATGCATGTATTTGAAGCAGAGGCTTTGTGTCTTAAGCGATCCTAATTTTGTCCAGTGTCCCCAGACCCTATTCCAGTGTCTGGCGGTCAAGTTACTTTTTAATTTGATCACATTTTCATTTCCCTATGAATCGATTCATCCCCTGGGTAGCTTTGGCAAGATACCAGATGTCTTCACCTAACCAAAATTAAAGCCAGTTTAAGTACAGACTCTGCTTAAGAAACCAACACTTGACCATAACGATTAAAATAACTACCACCCAGTTTCTAATCTCCCGTTCACATAACAAATCTTAGTTCTAACCCAATTTGTATCTCATTTGAATTCAAACTGTAATCATTCCGCTATCTAAAGCAGAGAAAATGTCATTAGCTACTTCAGAAGAGTAGTTTTAGTAATGTGGCAAGGGCGATATGCAGACTGTACATTGCTAAAAGACTGTTTGAATTTAGATGAGATACAAGTTGGGTTAGAATAACTTTGCCTAAGATTTTGTATATGAACAGGAGATTAGAAACTAGGCGGTAGTTCTTTAAATCGTTATGGTCGAGTGATGGTTTCTTCAGCAGAGGCATTACAACAGCAGTTTTGAAAAATAATATTAATTCACCGGATCAGAGGGAGAGGTATTAATAACATCAGTTAGTGAAGGCATTTTCGTACATTGAAGGCAATATACCACTATAGGCACAACCGCTCCTGTGGCCTAGTGGTTAGAGCGTCCGCCCCGGAAGCGGGAGGTCGTCGGTTCGATCCCCGGCCGAGTCATACCAAAGACTTACAAAAATGGTGCTAACAGCTGCCTCGCTTGACGCTCAGCATAAAGAGGTTAGTGTTAGGACTGGTCGGCCTGGTGTCAGGATAATGTAACTGGGTGAGACATCATGCTACATGTCTGCGGCATGATGTCTCAGTGCTAGACATCACTATAAACTGCCTCACTGCAGACATCGTAGCGATATGACTGAAAAATTGTTAACGCTACGTTAAAAATCCTAATCAAACAAACAAACAAACCACTATAGGCACAATATCACCTTCAGCAACAGAAATTATTTAAAGTACCAGTACGGACTATTCATAACTTTATTTATTAGGACTTGTGTTAATAATTCTATGATTATTTAGGGTTTACTTTGCAAAACTTATCGTTATTTGTGTATATTCACTTTCTATTATAGAGACATAAATTATTTTTCTGCATTTTACAAAGCTTGTTGCCTTTTGCTTTATGATATATTTATGATTGTAAGGTCATAATAATAAATAGCTAAAACTGGACAATTTTCTTATTCCCATTTCTTGTTCTCCTGTTGTAACATCAGTCTTCGGACGTATTGTATGTTGTGTTCTCATTTTGTTTGAGAGGATTTTTGTTGTTGCAGGGTTTTAACGTCATTTGCAGCACACGTTAGGCTATACACGGCCAGTATTAATGGTGGAGGAACCCGGGGAAAAGCCCCAGAAAGAACCACCGACCCACCAAAAGCTACTGGCAAGCTTTCTCACATACCCACATTGGCCGAATCTAAGACTTTGAGAGGAAACTTTAGTTTAGAGTATTCACTGTAACTACAAAGTGCTCATTGGACTAAAACTTATCATGGGACTACTGTGAAATATTCAAACGAATTCAGGGCAATATCATTTTGATACATATATTCAAGCATCTGAAATTCATTCGGAATATCTGATTCTTTTGAACTTGAATAGAACTTTTTATGATTATTTTTTATACAAATTTATAGTGTTGTCAGTCCTCCTTACATTTTCGTTTTATAATAATGATAGTCAAATGATTTGTAACGTTTTAAAAAAGTTGTTGGTTTTGCTTCTTTCTGTTACATAGTTTATAATAGTAGATTTGTAACAATCATGCAAGAACTCCATGTCCAATGATCCTCTATGTCAGTAATAGTAATAAGAGTATTATATATGAGAATTGTACATTATGTAATAACTACTTGTCTAATCATCCCCTTTGTGAGTACTAGTAACAAGAGTATCATGTACGATGTAAAAGTGTGGTTGTTTCCCTTTTAGGGGTGGGGTGCTTCCAATTTACTTAAATTAATAGAGAAGACTCACCCTGGCTCGTTTTTGTTAGAAATTGTAGTAGTGATAGAGAGATGCAAAGCTCTGGGCCTCCAGTCAGCGGTGCCGACGGTTAAATTAATGAATATATAAATTTAAATTTTAAATAACAACAATTTAATATAATTCAAATAGAAATCTCTAAAATACAATTAAGCTAATATCATATCACTCCACCAAGTGACGGCCTAGTTTATCTTTTGAATTAGTGTGCAATTTTCCCTTCTGTCCTGAGTCCTACTCATCTGTATGTTTCCTCTTCCTTTGTGTTCCTCCGTTATCCCTTCTACTTCTCCTCTGCCTTTACTCCTCCTCTTTTGTCTCCCAGAGACGCGGGCTACAGCTGAGGTAATTCCCTCTGGTCTCTCAAACTCCCTTCTATCTTCTTTTTGTCTCCCAGAGACTCGGACCACATCAAGGAGTATTTCCTCTGGTCCCTAAAACGTCTTCCCTTTGTCTCCCAGAGCCTCGAACCACTCTGGGGTAACTCCCTCTGGTTCCTAAAAGCTTCTGTTCCAAATCTTTCCGATTATTCCACGAATCAATCCGCCATTACGAACGGTCAGGGAGTAGGTAATTATTTGCATTCCGTGCAGCAAAACAATTGTAATACTACTAATTTTTTATTCTCAAGATGATATATTTAAACTTAAGATTCTAATGTCTGGCACGTCTAACTCAATTCTGATTAGAGCTTGGTTCCTAATGATTCGACATCGCCCCCCTCTGTTTTTACCATTTTTGTAAGTCTTTCGTACGACTCGGTCGCGGATCGAACCCACGACCTTACGCTTACGCGGCTGACGCTCTAACCAATAAGCCACCAGAGCGGTTCTAGATGTGTTAAATATTGGTGTCAAGTTTTACATATGGATTGGAACATATACCAAGTAGATTGATGCAAACTACTGACAATTCTAGTAGCAGAGATCAACCGGACAAGGCACTATCTCATAATGAACTTTTTGATGAAATAGTATCAGACTATCGGTCACTCACAATTAATTCATTTGTTTTTATTAAATCCTTTATAATACACACCTTTTCTGAAGTAATCAGTCAGAACAGAACACCTGTGTATCCCTTGTCTGTTGATCTCTTTACAACTGCTTACACATTCGTGAAAGGCAGCATCACTGAAAGGTAAGGGTAATGCAAGAAAGTGTCCAGTAAGGACTAGATCAGTAGGAACTGACTACTTTGGACAGAGCAATAGTTAAGTTGTGCCACCATCATGGGGGGGGGGGGGGAAGAGAGAGAGAGAGAGAGAGAGAGAGAGAGAGAGAGAGAGAGAGAGAGAGAGAGCTGTGAAAATATGCTACTTAATGCTACTACTACTACTACTAATAGCAATCCAAAGTGGCATCAAAGGGGCGCTCACCAGTTAATATGTACTTTTCAGATAGTGACGTATGTGAGGTGAAGTTGTTTGCATTTGTAATATGCACAATGGAGATAATAGCATATCTCAATGCTACTTTGATGTAATGTGGCTGATATTTCTTTGGATACTGCCCTTGTGGGAACTGTAAATGATCTAAGCGCATGGTATAACAAAATTGATGCTCCCATGTGCTTGAAAAATTAGCCAGAATTAATCAAAAGTACACTAACTTTAGCAGTTATTAAACTAGGGAAAACGAATTTTGCTGAAGTAGGCAATAGCAGCTTCTGAAAGTGCAATGAACAAATTACAAAATATCTTAAAAGTAAAAAAAGTTATCATACCATTTTTCTACAATTTACCTCTGAAGTCCAGGGAGTGAAAATGACCATGCGGAGCTAGCAGTTTGTTTACATGAGCACATCTTATGTTAGCCCAAGCTGTATACTCTAGAACCTAAAGTACACCCATCAATCATACATCAAAATAAAGGGAATTGAAAGTTCTTCTCCCAACACCTAAGATATACAAAGTCTTTATTATATTGTCAGTATAACCAGTGAAGAAATCCCAGAAAATGATTTTTCTTTAAAATTGTAACCCTATGCAAAGTACGAAACTGTAGAGCGCCACCTCAACTGATAATCTGCCTAATGCAAGATTTCTATAAAGATAATAAGTCAACATGAATTCATTGTTAATGTTTTATTTATATGTGGAGTATTGTAACAAAAATACACAGTACTTTCTTAATCATTTACAATTGTAACTTGTAACTGACCTTGTCCAAAATCAAGTTCATTGTCTACATGTCTAGAATCAGTGATTAATCAGTGATTAAAACCAAAATGTTTATCTTAATCTGATCCAGTGACATTGGTTTCCCTATGGATAAACAAGATCTACCTAAGGTTTACCAATTTTTTTATACTAATTTTTGTAACATATCTTAGCTTCTTCAAAATTTACATTGTTCTAAAAATGAACTATGGTCCTACATATGACTTTTCTTTTGTCTTGTTGTTAAAAATCTGATTTACTTTAAAAATGAATCATTTCTATGACAACATATGGAGCAGAAAATGTCTGTATTGACCTGTTCTAGTTTTGGTTTGGGTGGAATTGTTTATTCAGATAATTTTATGGAATTACAAAGTGCTCAATATTATTTTTCAACAGAAAAATTACCTCGAAATTAGAGTGAATTCAAATAAGGACATTTTGGATTATGTTACTGTGATTCATCAAAAGACTGTCAACACATCTTCACAATTCAGGCCATAGGAACAATAGCATATGCAAGATTACAGGCACATGAACACTTAGCATTGCATCTTATTTCGAACACCACCAAAACTTAATTAGAACTTGACTCACTGGCACTGGTGAATTAACTATTTTGAATTTTATTCACAATACTGCATATATATATATATATATATATATATATATATATATATATATATATATATATATATATATATATTTATATATATATGTTTCTTTTCCCTGCCACTATAAAGAACACAAATACAATTGATGCCAAAGCACATGCTAATGCAGTCCAGCAAATGCTAATTGATCAATAACAAAAAGCAACAACTTCTTGCAGATTTTTCTTTTTCATGGTTGCTGTGTTTGACTGGTTTTGTAGAAAACAAATGGTTTAAAAAAAGACATGTAAATATAAATTATAAAAATAATACATATTTCTTCGGATAATACAAAGTTTTAACTGTAATAATTGAATAAGTTCATTAAAAAGATTCATTTAATCTTATTTTTCAACATCAAGGAAGTGACAGCAAAATATTTTTTGTTTATATCAGAATGAGACATTAGAGTTACTTCCCCTGATTTCAAAGGTGGTGTTTTATAGGGGTTTCATGGAACTTTCAGTTACTCTCACCAGAGGACATATCGGTGCAGTTCACTTCTGGATAGTACAATAAGTAAGGATGGCAGATGTAGATAAAGAAAAAATGACAGTGGAGGATATAAACAAGTATACTATGAAAAGGCTGAAAAGATTTCTTATAGAACAGAAACAAAATCTGTTAATTGATTATACTATTTTAGCAGCTAGTCCAGATACTTGGGTTCATTGTGAACATTGTAAAGAAAGAGTGGCATTGTTGAAGTGAAATGCTCATTCAAATACAGGCATTTGACACCCCTTGAAGCACTACAGAAAAGTGATGTCTACTGTGGTGCAAGATTAAACTAAAATTCAATCACACTTACTACTACCAGGTACAAGGACAGTTAGCCTTGACTAATCATAAGTGGTGTGACTTTGCTGTATGGAAACCCAAAGGAATACATGTGGAGAGAATTTGGTTTCATAACAAACTCTGGGAGGAGCGAATGTTGCCTAAGTTGAAGACCTTTTACATGACGAGCACTCTGCCAGAAATGTTCTCAAGTAGAATTAAAAGAGGCTTTCCTATTTAGCCCAAAAATGAATTAAATTCAGGACTGTGACTCCATTCATTATTGGGACAATTTTAAATTAATTCACTTTGAATTCGACCTCTGTATATATATATATATATATATATATATATATATATATACCTTACATTTTTTCTGGGCAAGATAAAATTGTTCTAACTTGCACAGAATTTTACACATAAAGAAGAAATATTGATGACCACATGTACATCACAGTAGATTGAATGTTGAGAGAGAGAGAGAGAGAGAGAGAGAGAGAGAGAGAGAGAGAGAGAGAGAGAGAGAGAGAGAGAACCATCGATACAGAAGACAAACTTAAAAAACAAGAAAGAAAGGGGGTGGGTGTAAAGGAAAATGAGCATGACAATTATATACAATGTGCTGCATCCACTTTTAATATGTTTGGCAAATAACTGTTACTTTAATATAAATAAAATTTACATGTAGCAGGGTCCAACAAATCATGTTTGCTGGGTTTGGGTTACCTTATGTTGATTTCAGGTAAAATAGTGAGTTAGTCCTGTACAAGTGATGCCTGGAGTGTTGTTAGTGCAGAACAAATTTTGAAAACATTTGATGCTTTTAAATGGCAACATATTTTTATCATGCCATTAAGGATTTTAAACACTTTGATTTGTTGTTATCTCCCTTTCCACATGTCTCCTCAACCTGCCTCCGTGTAAACTGTTTCATTTTTTATTTGACATAAGGAATGACAAGAGCAATTTCTTTTGGAGTTGTCAGCTCACTTATTAAGAAATCCTTTTTAACAATTATTGAATCACCTGGCTCATATTGATCCAACAAACCAGACAGCTCTGTAATTTTCTTGTACGAAATACTTCCTGTATAGCAGTCAGATACAAGTTTGTTCACATTTATTAAACATGCTACTTATCCTTGAAACCAGTCCTTTTTATAATCATGCATGTGCACATAAATGTTTAGTGAAGATGAATCTTGAAGAGAAAGTTTTAATGATGTACACATTTAACTGATTATGTCAAATTTAAAAAAAAAAAAACAAGTACATAACCTATTTGTTACATAGATTCCAATACATAATTTTGTACACATTTAATTTTATATTCTACATAGTCTATTGAGTACTTCATAATTGTATTGATATGTTTCTTTAACATCCCCACTCTATACTTACTGAACATATCTTTGCTACATAATTTAATAAGATTTCAATTATTTTGTAATGGTATGTCACCTGACAAAGCTTTTAACATATTTTATAGAACGGAGGCACTGACCATTTAATTTTCGAAGGAAGATGGTGGGGCTGGTATATTTGAAAGGGGGTGGGGTGGGCTTGCTTTGGGTGAAGGACAATTTTGTTTTATGTTGACTAATATGGTGCAAAATTCTGAATTATCTGGAATTGGACATGTATCTTGGGCATGTGCATTGGACCTAAGGGAGGTATTTCTAAGCACTATGATCAGTAATTGCCCTTTAGTCCAATAGGCCCCTTGCAATTCTAGTTTACTTCATCTATGTTCAACTGATACTCCTGACTTTCAATAATATAGACATAAAAATGATGGTCAAGCTGATCTGTCAAAGTGCCAATGTGTGTTTATATTTGTTCAAATGACTATGTATGTTGGTATAACAGCTTGATCAGAGTTAGTGTTTTTTTGTTTCCTAAACTAGAATCATTAATTAAAATTTCTTGTATCTTGACCATCACTGCATCTGTCCTGAATTGCACAGCTGGACTTTTCAATCATGTTTTGCAGTTTGACAATAGTAGCATATGATATTTTGTTACACCTTACTGAAAATAGGTCTAACCGACTAATTGAAAAAAATCAACTACCTATCTCATAAGGTCTTGGGTTGCCATTGGCAGGTCTGCATTTAGATCTCTCGGAGATGCAGGGCTTTTCAGAATTTCAGATCAGAAAATAGCATACAATATTGAGACATTTACAAATTACACACGTCACATGCAAAATATCAAAAAGGTTTGATAAAAAAAAGAAAAATTATAGCTAATTCATAAGTGAATAGATGATGTGATGTACTAAGTGATGGACTGATGGCTGTATTCATGTATGTGTGTCTGACATTCCTACTAAGATAAGAATTTCATCAAAAAACTTAAAATATTAAGTTTTGTTTCTCCACTATGTATCATCAGGTGCACATTCAAACCTCCACTCCTTAAGAGTTGATATAATAAGTCACACTTCAATGGTTTGTCCCGAGCATGTATTTCTTAATATCTTTAATCACAAGAAACATCTAATTACAAACTTCACAGCTTAGTCACCGGTCTCCAGTATGTATCATCGTGATTCTTAATACCTTCATTCACATGAAACATTTCATTATAAATTTCACACTTTAATCATCTTCTCCAATATGTACCATCGTGTAGTTCTTAACATCTTCATTTACATGAAACATTTTGCTACAAAATTCACACCTGAATGGTTTGTCTAGTGTTTCCTAATGTGCTTTTTCAGATTTCCCTCCTCCCTATACCTTTTATCACATACTTCACATTTAAATGGTTTTTCTCCAGTATGTATCATCATGTGTATCTTCAGAGACTTTCTCTGTGTAAAGCTTTTATGACATACTTCACAATTAAATGGTTTTTCTCCAGTATGTGTCCTCATGTGCTTCTTCAGATTTCCATTCAAACTAAACGTTTTACCACATACTTTACATTTAAATTGATTTTCTCCAGTATGTATCCTCATGTGGGCCATCAAATTTTTACTCTCTCTAAACATCTTATTACACAATCCACAAGTAAATGGCTTTTCTCCAGTATGTATCATCATGTGTGTATTTCGATTTTCACTGCTAGCAAACATTTTATAACAAACTTCACATTGAAATGGCTCTTCTCCAGTATGTATCATCATGTGAACATATAGAGGTTCACTGCTACCAAATATTTTATTACAAACTTCACATTTAAATGATTTTTCTCCAGTATGTATCATCTTGTGAACATTTAGATTTTCACTGCTACTAAACATTTTACAACAAAATTCACATTTAAATTGCTCTTCTCCAGTATGTATCATCATGTGCACATTTAGAGATTCACTGCTACTAAACATTTTATTACAAACTTCACACAGAAATAACTTTTCTTCTGTATGTATCATCTGGTGAACATTCAGAAGTTCACTGCTACTAAAGATTTTACAACAACATTTAAATGATTTTTCTCCAATATTTATTATCCTGTATAATATTCTCATGTGTAGCTGCAGAAACGTTATCTCAGTAAAACTTTTATCACATACCTCACACTTAAATGGCTTTTGTCCAGTATGTATCATCATGTGTGAACTTAGTCCTACAATGTAAGCCCCGACGCTGAAGATCAACATGTGATACGTCTTACGGGTAGGACTAGTGTGAACTCAGAAGTTCATTGCTACTAAAAAAAATTATAACAAAATTTACATTTAAATGACTCTTCTCTATGATGTATCCTCATGTGTAGAATCCTCATGTGTAACTTCAGAGATGTTCTCTCTGTAAAAGCTTTTATCACATACTTCGCACTTAAATAGTTTTTCTTCAACATGTAGTCTCATGTGACCTGTGAAACATTCGTTTTGTGTAAAGCTATTGTCACACAATTCGCATTTAAATGGCGTTACTCCAGTATGCATCATCATGTGCTCCTTCGGGTGTTTACGTCGACTTAACCTTTCCTCACAAACTTAACACTTAAATGACATACGAATCAAAGAAAAGCGCACATCTGTAACATCACTGTTTCGAAGTGCAAATCCGTAACCAGAACCGGAAGTCAACCTGCCAAACATCATCACTGGGACCCAATTCAAGAGTAATTTCCCTTTATTAACAATTGTACAAAGAACAACAACAAAAGAGGTAATAAACCCGTTACCCGTCTCTTCACGTAAAGTGAACTGACAATATTTATTTGAGCACGGAGTACTATAATGTAAAGTGATTTTTTTCATTCTTTTTTTCTCACGGCTAAAGCGAAGGAATCTCTCTCTCTCTCTCTCTCTCTCTCTCTCTCTCTCTCTCTCTCTCTCTCTCTCTCTCTCTCTCTCTCTCTCTCTCTCTCTCTCTCTCTCTCTCTCTCTCTCTCTCTCTCATCTATGCTGCTCCTGACGTCTGTACAGCTCTGTCCCCATTCTGACATTCTCTATATCTTTAGGTGTTTCGGTATCAGACAATGTCTGACACGATGTAACTTTACGTAAGGTTCGTTCAGATTATCTAGTCTTGATCGCATCTTCATAGGAGGATGGGTCAATAATGGATGGCCAGACTAGAGACTGTTTATCTCTGTATTTTTCATGCCCTACGATGTTTTGGTTGGTTCGAAAAGTAAGGGATAGAGAGATGGCAAAGATCATGGATATGGATAAAACTTTGAAAACAAACGACAGAGACATTTTCTTAAAAACCCAACAGTTTTATTTAAATAACTGTTACGTATATTTTATTTAAGTCATTTATTTTTGTTTTAATTGTTTGTTTGTCAGATTCAAATTTGACATTTTAAGTTTAAGATTCATTCATTGGGAGATGACCTATACTCTACAAATAAACACCAGATGTTTTGCTTATTTCTGGTCTGGCTTCAGAATTGTAAACAAGCTTTTAAAATGATTGGTTGATTCCAAGGACATTATGGAGCTTTTGTTATAAACATCTTTCTATTTTTAGTTCTTGAGAGTAAAAATAACTGATTCTCATCTGGGTCATACGGTGTGCACGAGATGTTTTGAACGTAACTTTGTTCTAAAGATTCTAGAAGATCATGTGACCCCTTCCTTGTTTACGTAAAAACAGGTATATAAATTATGTTTTCGAGCGAACCATTTAATAGAAGTTGGGCTGTTAGAATATAAAGTTGTATTGTTTTGAGTTATTTTAAATTACCTTGTACTGGAAATTATTTCAATTCGTTTGGATCAAGAGGATTTATTTTGTTATTTATCTGGAAAACAATTGTGCTCATTGAATTTCATAAGACCAGAACTGACTTCGTCACGTGACATCGTCTTCCATCTTGGATGCTTCACTAAGATTCGAACTGGGAATTATTAGGACATTTTAGTGGAATATATTTTGAATTATTATTGGACTAATTTTGGAATTGATTCTTAAAACCGTAAGTTTTTTTTTTCTTTTCTAAAAAAATATTTGTGCTCAATAAATTGTTTATTAAGTTTTTACAAGCTTGTTATTTTCACTCTTTCTATGTTACTGTTTATTCGAGCCTAAGCACGTAACAATAACAAACTACTATAACCATTACCATCAACAATAAACAAATTTCTTCAAACAAACAAATTATTTTTGACATGGTTGACAACATTGTAAAGTGAAGGTAGATTTCCAGGAATGAAAGTAATTAGGCCAATGATTCACACTACGTGTCCTGGCTAAAGACAACATATAACCATAATGGTCACAAAACCATCGATCTTATTTGGCTTCGTTTCTAGAAGAATGACGATCAAAATAAGTCTAAAGAATATCCAAAACTGCGTTGATACAGAAAATATAAACAATATTGTCCACACACCATGGAATCTGTGCCATGTAATTTGACATTATTGAATCGTGTTGTCTGAGCATATCTTCTCATAAAGTCAATGATGTCGTCTAAAACAAAGGTGGCAATCAATACGAATCAAAATACTCAACACATCCCTCTTTAGGATAGTATTCGGCTATCCAGGGGGTTCCTGGGAGAAGACTGCCGTCCGTGTTGACGGTGTTGAGGTTTGTGATGTGGTCGTTCATCTTTAGCACACACCACATGATTCCAAGAAACAGTGTATGCACTGTGGTTCAATAGGTAATAAGTTCCCAGGTATCCATTTGTTGTCTTCCATAGATTCTCTACTATTCAAAGAGGGTTAAGTGTCTTCCATAGTTTGTAATAGTCTAGAATGAATTCTCTCAAACTGTTTATTTATTTGGCATTATCGAATTCGGCATACAAGATGACGTTCACCGTCTCGGAAAGACCATCTGCAAACGGAAGTTCCACACGTGGTTAACCGGATTTTATTGGGTGGAAATGTCCCTCGACGCTGCTTTGGTCTGGAATGAAATCATAAGCCCACAAAGTGTATCCTCCTGCATAATCTTCGAACGAAATGACCTGACTGCTGTTAGTTCATAATTGCCCCGTGGCTTCGTACAAGGAAAAGTACGAGCTCAAGTAAATCATCTGGGCAAAAATAGGTTCGAAGGGTCGGATACACACGGTTTTGCTATTGCGACTGACTTCGATGTTGGACACTCTGTAGTGCTTAAACTGGATTTTCATTGTGGACTCCATTCAGGGCTGCATTGCTGACGATACCAATGATTAAACGTGTGGGTAACAGTCCTTGGAACAGATGATATTCGATCTTGGATCGAAGTCCAGTGGCAATGGTGAAAGTTTTCACTTCCACGCCTCGTATCGGATACATGGCCGTCGTTCTGCTCAAAATGTCACTGATGCCATTTCCCACTTTAGGTAACACTTCCACACGACTTAGGTAGAACATCAAATGGAAAGCAATACTTCTCTTGAAACCACATGTCCAAATGCAAACGATCCAACAGTTTTAAACTACGCCCTTGCACGATTTTCTTTCGGCGGTCGTTAAAACCCATATTTTTAGGATCGTTATCTTCAGTCACGGCTGTGTCGTTAAATTTGTCCTTGCCTGCTGTGTCAGGTTTCTATACCACGCCAGCATCCAGATGAGTGTTCTTGGTTTTCTTTCCGTACGCCAAGCGATTTTCTAGTTACGCTCTATAAGGGTAGGTATCCATGCTAATGTTAACCAGTTTGTTACTCCAGTACAAATCTACTCAAGCATCGGCTCCCGGATTGGTGTTGTCCATTTTTGATGACTTTCAATTTCAAATACAAGTAACTGCTATTGAGATCTATGTAATCTTCGGGTTGCCCTTTGATTTCAAACTCAATGGGAGATGAATCCCTCAAAGAAGAGACGGGATGAAATTTGACCCATTGGGATTTATGAATGGTCATCATAGTGGGTGGTATAGCTAACAGATCATGTTCCGACTTGGAACATGCGCAATACTCTCGGTGCATCATTTTTATGCCTCATTGCATTTTTGAATAATCCAAAATGTCTAAGTCACGAACGGTTCTTCTTTTCCTTTGTCTTTCTTGCTCTAGTGGTAGGAAGGCCTCAGGAGGGCTGTCTTTGTCGTCTCTGTCAGCCTTGTCCCTGCTGTGGCGTCAGGGAAGCATGAATGCCTGACTCAGTACCGTCTAGGGCATTTATAGGAGGTTCTCGTCGGCCCAAAATCTCTTAACCCGTTGAAGCAAGACATTTTTGCCTGCTCTCAAGAAAACTTTGGGGTTTTGTTAGTCGATAATGACATTTTGGAGAAATTCATTGCCGTGTGTCAATGCGGCATCTTTCAAGGCGTACAATCCTTATGTGACTACCGGTTTCAAAACGGGGGCTACTGAACGAAAAGCCGATTTTAACATATCTCCTAAACCATGTCCTCGTTGCCGACCGAGAACTCGGTACACATGATACATGACTTACGAGTCGTTAGAAAATCGTTTTCGAACATGGAGTTTCACTGTGACTATCCCTTTAGTAAATTGAATATTTTGTTCCAGATCTCTTTTTTTACAGTAATATTGACACTTTCAAAATACAACTTACTGACAGGCAAATAATGAGGATGTACAAATTCGCGGTTAACGTGAAAGGTATTTCCATATTCATCGCCAGGAAAGGAATGACACGCAGTAACTGTAAGGTGGTGTGTCCCACCACGTTATACTTCACCACATCGTAGTACACAAAAATCAAAATGAGTTCATGGTTCATTTCTGCAGGGAATCTAAACATTTCCCAAAATACAAAATTACTGGTAACGGTTGATATTTTGTTTTTAATCTTGATCATCTTGGGGTTTCCGCCCTAAATGTCATACAATTTAGGACAAAAGGTAACAATGGTAAAAAAATTGACCTCTGACAATTTGATCACTAGGCGATTATCCACTTTATGGTACTCAAAGGTGACACTTGGTTTTGTACATGGCTTTACCAAACACTGCATTAAACTTGGTAGCAATCGTGGTCACCATTAAAATAGCTTGCAATAATGGATAACAGATAGGTGGACCGTTTAGGTGTTAGGTTCTGTGTTTTCGCTGGGTCACTTACATTACATTCGTCTAAGTTTTGTTGTAATTGTTCGTCATGAACTACGACCGTAAAACTGTTTTGGTTTCCGACGTTGCTTATGATTTTGGTATGGTGTATCATTTCCATGCCACTTCCCAATGGGTTTCTTGATCCAAATGAATGGCTTGAGGTAATTTAGCCGTGTAACAGCACAATGTGTTGTTAGGAAACACATCCATAGAACTGTTACTAAGTAACGTTAATTAAAATTGGTTTTTATTATTCACAATTCCAAAGTTCTACTGTCTGAGGGGTCATTTGAGGTAAGAGGAGTGTCTAAAAAAAAGTTATTGTGGTTAGAGGGTGACTGTTGTGAGAATGACTGACGTTGGATGCCAGGCTCCCGTTGTGGCTGTTGTTACCGTTTGAAGAGTATTTCGTGGAAGGATTGGGAAGAAGGTAATCGATTCAAATGCTTAGTAAAATGGTTCAAACTTGTTTATCTCCTTGTTGCAAACTGAAATTGGCAATAGTTGTACCGATGACACAATACACCACAAAGATTTGGCATAAAAATACGATTTGCGTTTAAGGTACACGTTCTCCACACCACACCAACAAGGGTTGATTTTGGAGATCTTGCAGGTAAGAACTGGATGAAAGAGCGGTTACTATGGCAGCCGAGGCTGTGTTGAAGAGCATGATGGTCACTTTATTTTATTTATTTTCGATGACTTTAGAAGCGTCAATCCAAGAATCAAAACTGGGAGGATATGCTTTCCAACGTACATTGACTTCTTTGACACAACGTTTACCCACTTTAAGGGTTCTTCGTTAGAGAATGCTTTCGATGTCGTACACCTCGTCTTCTGTTTTTGGTAACTTGTAACTCGGGTACGTTAACGGTCCTTTCAATACTTTCCGTTCATGTCTTTTAATTTATAGACTTTAGGATGACGACCACAAACTCGTCCAGTGACACAATATAATTCAGTGGTCCACTTGGGTAAGTAACCTTTGTCGAAAGTGCTTTTGGTTTTGCCAATGCGTACCCAATCTCCTGTTGCCAAAACTCCACCTTTCTTGGGGACAGCCACCGTTAGGGACATACCAAACAGGCGCTCAAAAACAGTCATTTCGTTCTCGGGAGTTACTTCTTGAGGGACACATCCGATGATCTGATGGTAAGATTGGTTGTACGCTTGGACCAGCTGGGGAAAAACGTCGATGTAATTGAGAGTGTGTTCATACGTAAAATATTTCCACATGGGTTCTTTCAAGGTTCGTTGAAAACGTTCCACTTATTTTGATAAAAATTAATATCACGTTTCTTTATTTATTTTTGGAAAGCTTGGTTAAGAAATTCGGTGCCTTCGTCGTGTTGCCATCGAGGAGGGTAACGGCCACTTTGTTTCAAAATCAGTTGGAGGGCTCGCCCTAACTCGCTGCTTGATTTGAAAATCAATGGCACGACCCAAGCAAATTTGGAAAAGACGTCGATTGCACAAAATAAATATTGTAGCCAAGATTATAGGTGGTTAAATGAGAGACATCGGCTAAATCGGCTTTGCCATTGATGACCGATGCCTTCCACTTGAGTGCAACTTCTGGGAAATGTTCGTCGAATGGGCTTGTGTAAAGTGTTCGTGGCTTATTCTTGTAACCATCATTGCACTTGAGCTAAACGGAGATTTTTCAGTCTAGTTTTACCAGCAGCACGAAGTCCTCTGTAACCTTCAGGATGGGCTGGGTCGTAGCAAATGCTGGCTAACACCCTCTCAAATATTTTAATTAGTAACCCACTCTTTGCTGATTCTACGTTGGATGGACGAAATGGTGATTGTATGGAAGCGGTGTTAAGTGACCAATGTACCATATGAGTATAAGTCGATGCTGGTGGTGGTGGTGGAGGATGTAATGGGATGCCTTTGGTCTTCTTTTCTTTTTTCACTTCCGGTTTCCTTCTTTCTTTTTCACTTCTGTCGAAGAAGGAGTGGACATCATCTTTTTAACCCAAGTTTTGAGTTCTTCTCGTTGGGGAGTGGGGGAAGGCGTCAAGAAGGACGCTGCAATCATACTAGGAATGGGAGCTTTGGAGGGTGTTTGACAGACTTTTCGTGACTCGTCTTCCTCAGGTAAACGTGGAGTTGTGTCTGTCTTCACAGTTGGGGGTAGTGATGGTGATGGTAGTGCTGGGCGTTTCATCAGGGCCTTCGAATCTTTCAGAGTGGGCAGAGCTGTTTGATCTAAAGCTTTCTGGTGAAAGAGTTGCAGTAGTTGCAAGAGTTGACCGTACTTTTGTGATTTTTCTGTTTTGGGAAAATCGTTGCGATGCATCAACTATTGCAATTCGTGTTGTATTTGGGATATCTCGGTCAAATGAGGATTGGATGTTGTGCAAAGAAAATGTACCGTAGATAGAATAGATAATAGTCTTGGTCACGCGCGCGAGAATGTAATGCTGACCAGTCTTGAACGTAATCGACTTCAAGGCGCTATTTATATGAAGTCTGCGGTAAATCCTCGTTGAGGAGGTGTTGAATCTAATCTACTGATTGCAGGTCTACCCGTAGATCTTACCACACTTGAAATGTTATGTGCACGTAGTTACTCTCCAAATATGACCAGTCTCTCTTTTTTACCATCTTCAAGTTCATTAGCTTCATATAGATAGCTTACAGTCACCTAATACTGGTTGTTTGAAAAATCATGTCGTTATATTGGTATATATTGTATGTGATTGCATTGGTAGGTTTCGTATAAAATGCACGAGTAGCTTCATTAGTTAATGCAGCTATCATACTTGATAATTATGTAACCCATTCACATGATCTCATATCTATTTTAATTGTACTCATGGATATTTCCTTTACATACTGATATCCAAATAACCACTCGGCAAGTGTTAGATTAAATCGTTCAACCCTTGCCTGATCACAATGAACTGTGGTGTGTCCATTTTTAATATTGACGATACCTTTGTCATCAGAGATGATACTCCACGAAGAAATTCATTGCCAGGATCAATATCATCTAGTAGTTGCGGCCGTCGTCCTAGTTGATAAATTCGTTCAAAAACAGATACAACTTCAATAGCTGTTTTAGTTCCGCTTCTTTATGTCTACTCGCAATGTCCACAACAGTTAACGCGGTTTTTCTTTGGTGTGTACTGACGTCTACCAATTTTAATAATATTGTGTGGTAAAAACAAAATATACCCCTGATGAACTTCATTAGGAACACTGACATCATAATGTGTGTACTGAATCTGTTTATGTGGTGGCAGATAAATTTGCTATATTGCCGGTCGTACTAACCAATTTGCAGCACTATAACGTGTAACATTTGCTGCATCATCGATTTTACTGATCACTGCTGTACCTCTCCAACATCCTCTTGCGCTATAATAAATAGATTCCATTATTTTATAATAATCGGTTGATTAATTACCAGCTCTTAATTCTGGTTTACCTTTCATCGTGGATTTTACCAACCAATTAGCTAATGATTGTCTGAATGATTTATATTTTATGAAATTTAACGAGTAAATCAACTTCCCATCTGCAATATGTATGTCGTTATTGTAAATCTTTATTTGTATATGCTATATCATTAATGTGACAGGCTTGATCAATAGCATTTACTGGATACTCTCCTGGTTTTGGTCGATTTCGTTCGTCAAGTAGAATATAAAGTTGGGTTTCAGGACCATAATAATTATATCAAGGTAGAGGCTTGTCTTCTGCGTAATTAGCCCATGGGGTTCCTGGATATTTTGACATTAATGTAGCAATATCACCATCATCTTTGTTCAAGTTTAGGTAAAAACGAAAACAAGTTCTGTCACAATTGCACATTTTCCACCATATTGTATTTATCCATTTGTTTTTGTGTTGTTTTTCTTTAGTGTGGCTGAGTCAGTAGTTGGAGGTTTAACTCGACAACGTAAACATATAAATCCATATCTTTATAATATGGATGTAACTGATTTCTCAGTGACACGAAAACAAGAACCTCTCAAACATCATCTGGCGCTACCGAATTCTATCACAATGATAATAATAGTTACATCTGTAAGTGAAAATACAAAATTATTACTTAATTTGATAAGGAGATTATATTTAGTGACAGCATCTGTAGATGATCAGAAATGCTAAGATATTCTTGAAGAAGGTGATGACATTATTTTTTTATCACCGATATTAGTGAAGCGCAGGTTGTTGATGGACTTTTTGATGAATTTATTAATAATTTAGTTGTTTATGATGATGTAATACTGGACAAACAATCAAATCCAGCAAAAATATTGTTTTCGAGACAGAGAGGAGCTACCTTGTTTCAGTTAAATTATATATTTCCACACCTCTGCTTTAGAGGATTGGTTAGTAATATTTTTGTAATAATTTTTTTCTTAAAGAATGTATCATTGATTGTACACACAACACATATGCTAGATTTGTTAATAATGATACCAATTTCATTACAGTTTAGTGTTTACCTTTAAAAACATGTTTGTTAACATTAGCGATGATTAGTAACATTTTATGTTAAAGACATACCGTTTCAAGATTGGAAGCGACTGATTAGTTTCGTATTCATTTTTGATAGTACATAAGGATCTCACACATATCTTCAGGCAGCAGGTACCATTTCCTTATCACTGTTTTCATCATGCACAAATATATAACAGTGGGCAACACTATCAGTAGTCTTATTAAGGGGTTTCCGAGCCAAACACATGTTGTATACTAGGACGACCAGACAATATTACGCATAGACTCCGAGCAAGAAAACACATACGAAAACGACTTTGTTGAAGCAACAAAGTCTATTTCTTAATTTCATTAACTAACTCAAGGAGATCATAATAGTTGTCAAATATTTTAAAGTCTCAGATTTTGCTATAGTGTAAGACACGTCGTCATGACAAAATAAATTAATCTGACCACATATAAGGAGAAAGGTTCTTGATAAAATTTCCATGTGAAACTACCGATTTATCGACATAACATTTTTAGCTCGTTATGAGCTGTGATCTTAATATATTTACTCTGAGATATTGGAATGTAAAGATTGTCAATAACATCAGAAAGCGAATCAGTAACCCAAGAAATCTTACACAAATAATCTTTATTTTCCTTCCAAATCAGAGAAAACATTATCTTGTTTTTGCGTATCAAGTATGTACTACAGTTGTCATTGCACGCATGATTGTCACATGCTTACCACGGAGAATAATTCTATTTCATCTTTAATGTGGCATCTTCCACTGTAATATTTTCCATTATTTGTTCATAATTCACACAAAATATTAATATTATTTTTGTGAAATTCACCTTTGCCAAAAAGTGCACTTTGTAATAATAGAGGCCAATGCTCCCTAGGCCATTTCACATTTTCAGCAATTGTTTCAAAATGTGGAAAATATAAAAGTGGTACTAACCTTAGATTCTATTAACATAAAAACTTAAATTTCTGTGCAAAGTGGAAATTTTCATTTCGCTTGCCAGCTAATATCCTTATATTCTAAATTGATATTCTCTTTCTTCTTTCTTTGCATTTGTATATTCATCTATCTCTCTCTTCTCTCTCTCTCTCTCTCTCTCTCTCTCTCTCTCTCTCTCTCTCTCTCTCTCTCTCTCTCTCTCTCCAGCTGCATTTGTTTCTCTTCTTTCTGTAATTGGTTTGTTCTTTCTCCAATAACATTTATTCATTCGGTAACCGCATTTGTTCTTTCTCTTTCTCCAGTTGCAACTGTAGTTGTTTTTCTTTTCTTTCTTAAGTTCCATCTTTCTTAATTTTAATTCCTTTACTTTTTTATGTTAGAGTCTGACATAGACTTACTGATCGAAACCAAAGCAATTTTATCGAAACCTTTTTCTTGCAACAATTGTTGGGCCAAAATATCGTTTGTTGTTCTGTTTAAAACGTTTTGGCCTCAAAGATCATTATTTCTGGCAAGTGGGATCAATTTATCTGCTTTCAAAGACTAAAGGCCTGTTTTTGAAATAATACATGGGATTTAAAATTCCAAAACTAGGGGAAATTTAAATTTCAAAAGTATTTTAGCAAACTTCGTCTGCCAAGGACGAGCACCCCAATCTTGTTACGATTCTATGCTTTTAAAATATCTAACAGAAACAAGTGGAAACAACAAGCTTTGTAAAATTTAATTAATAATTTATTTCTTTATAATACAAAGTTTTTTATTTTAAAAAAAAAGAGAAAAATAACTTAAGAGTTTTATGAATCAAATCCAAAAGTGATCTGGGAATTGAAAAAAAAAACACATCTCCTAGTAACAAATGAAATAAAAATGAGTTCAAGTCTCGATGAGATCAAAATTTGAAGGCGATGATGTCTGTTATAGTATATCAACGTGCTGATATGTTCAGTCTCTTGTTGAATCACTCAAATGTTATTCTAGGTTTGAATTCAGTATAAATTCGAGTGAATGTCTTTATCCAAGAATTTTGTCAGAGCACTTTTTTATTTCCAGTGCCAATACTCACTTGATATCAATAATGTGAAGAAAATAAGTTCAGCCCAAAATGGTCACAACACAACTAAAACTTTTAGATGATTAGGGTGCCTCCACCAGATCCCCCTCATCCGATTAACAACTATTCATATAAAAGCAAACTATGTTGAAATTAGTTTTTAAATTGTGATTGTCAGAAAAAGTAATTAAAAAAAGTAAAGAACCTGTCCTAACACTAGAATCTCGTAATTGAGACTCCTGACAACAATTTAAGTGGGAATTAGATCATTCAAATTGTAAATATGTCTTGTGTGTATAGAAAGACGATTGCATGGAAAATAAGACTGAACTGATGTTTATGGCATGCTAATTTATTAAACAGTTTTAAAATATCAGTTCTTGTAATGAAGGTTTAGATAATATAACAGTGAAATATTCTGTAATCATCAACACATACTAACATATTAATTACTTGTCTGACAATAAGAACAACAGTCAAACCACATGAAAATTGGTAACAATTATGACAATCAATTTTGTGAACATTTCTTATGCCTGACAACAATGATCACAATCAATCGACATGAATATTTAGTATGTCATTTAGTATGTCTGACAAAAATTATCGCATTCAATTCACATGAACATTTCTTATATGTCTGACAACAGACATCTTGTTTCGATCACACACAAACATATATTATCTTTGACAACAACGATCACAATCAATACAACATAAAAATTTATTGTAAGACTGACAATAATTATCACAATCAATCCTTATGAACTTGTATTATATCTGACAACAATGATCACAATTAATCCACATAAATATTCATATCTGACAACAATGATCGCATTCAATTCACATGAGCATTATGTGTCTGACAACAATGATCACATCAGTCCACATGAACATTTGGTACCGATTCTTAATAAACCTCATAAAACTTAACTTGCTTTTAATGTCCTTACAAAACAGTCTCATCATCAGAGCCCAGATAAAATTGTATTGTTGTATCCGATCAGAATTAATGGCCAGGAAACACAAAACACCAGAAAGAATGTTGTGTATTTTAATAACATCCAAACATTTTCGTTCCATTTAATTTCATTGTAATTTGAGTTTACTGTATTAAAATATATTTTGCAATAAGTATAATTTATGTTCCTGGATATGAACATATATACATATATATATATATATATATATTGGAGTCCATAAATGTTATGGCTGAATCAAACTATATATATATATATATATATATATATATATATATATATTGGAGTCCATAAATGTTATGGCTGAATCAAACTTTTCAAAAAAAACTCTTCCTTAGTAGCCATTAAGAATAACCAGTGATAGTGAGAGACCTCCTTGTACTGAAGGATGTTCTGTCAAGGTTTGGTCATAGATCACAACGAAACCATATTAAAGAACGCTTTCAATGAGCTAAGGACTCGAGTAAGTTAACTCATTTAAGTTAAACAACAGCAGGGTGTATTTTAACCTGTTTAACCTAATCCATGACTAATGATGGGCTTGACAGAAATGAAGCATTTATTTGTCATTCTCCTCCGATCCTAGATTTTCTTTCTTATATTTTTCTGTAAATTCCTTAAATCTTTTCCATAATTCTGATGGTGCATCTGTTCTAGGGAGCTGAAAAAGAAAGTAAATATCTGAAATTGCAGCAAATTATCAGCAGTGTAAATTGATTACAGAAATTATAAATTGCAAACGATTTTAGACTACTCTAGCAATGAGAATTGTGGGTACGAAATCCTTTATTTTCAGCTTATACCCCACATCCAGTAGTAGTAGCAGTAGTATCACACAAAATAGACATCTTAATTGATTCAAGTTTCACATTAAAATGTGTTACAATTCAAAACTTACAAGATTCATTTCATTTTAATAATATTATAACTACTTCTGATGCTTTAATTTTGGGAAGTGGGGGTGGGGTTATTGTGTTGTTTTTCACAGTGCATGTGAAGATCATGAATGCGCAAGATAATGAATTGAATTGATACATTTTATTAAATTAAGAACTCCAATTCAAGGTAGAAAAATCTTACCTTATATCTTTGATCTATGTATATACCGACATAAGCACCTATCATAAAAGACACCTGTAAAAGGGAAAGTTATGGTACTGATAGATATGTTAACAAAGGACTTAGGAAGTGAATACTTACAAATGTTGTAGCAAACATGCAAATATTATCTCAAGATTTTCAAGACAGACTAGAGGAATCCAATTTCAGTCTGACTCAAATTGAGATCTACTTATCATAAAGATTCATATACTCTTTGCCTTTGGAATTCACGGTCCATTTATACTTAGTCACCTATTAGAATACTCACTGCATTTCATTTTGCAAGAAACCAAATGTTCCGAATGAAATGTTCACTTTCAAAAAAGAGAAGGAACTAATTTTGATTGGTTTGATATGTTGACCATTAATCGTTGGGTGCATCTTTGTGTCCGTTCTATTCTGTAACTCCAGCATTTTGTTTTCGAAAAAGTTTTGGCACTGATCTAACATTTTGCACTGCGAAAAGTGCCGCCTATAAATTGTAAAGTGACCCTGTATATTATAATCCTGACAGAAAGTGGATTAACTTGTTTATGACAACTTTCTATTAGAGTTTGCGGATGGATTTACCAAAGACACTAAAAGCAGTTGAGTGAATGCAGAATATAACTGAACGATGAATGAATTCCTACACAATGCTTGTAGGAAGAGCACAATGGTGCAGCCATAGAAATCACTGACGTCGGAATGAGTCACGGATCTTAGACTTCTTGGCGAACTCTGAAACACTAAAATCTCTTCTGGTTCTTGCCCACCTGAGAACAAAGACTTCCTTCAGACCAGAAATAATTCATCATACAGGCCCCTTCTCGGAAAGGAGGAGATCATACTGTGATAAATAAGAAAATGAGGTATCTTTTTTTCTCCTGCGGTAAGATCATTAACTTTCCCACACGTATTTGTCCACAGCTGACCAACAGGACATCCATCCGTGAGTGTGCATTTAGTACACGATTGAAAGGTGGGGTGAGTGACCCAAAATGCCTTCTTGTGCGCACACTTGCACCATGTGATATATCAATGAGCAAAACCAAAATCAAAACTGACAAACACAATAAAATCGGGAACCAAAAAGGGTAGGTGATACTTAACACAGTACCAGAAGAAAGCATGATTAATAATTAGTATTAGCCCTGCTTCACTAAGGAGCAAAATCCATTTCATTCGGCAAAAAGAAGCATATAAAACACAATTAATACAAGGACTTAAGAAGAGTCAGACAACATAAAACGAGATAAGTTTGGAAGAACAAAGTAGTTTTAGATGGGAAAAAGGTGACATTAACTTGTTGTCACGAAACATGTACGCACACAATAGTTTTAAAAAAAAACAGAGGATGATATTCCGTATAATGGTTATAACTACAAAATCAAGACTGTACGCATCTTTACATTATGGATTTACAATCACTAATTGGACGATATATTTTTGCTAGGTCTAGGTACTTGGTACGAAAGCAATAAAACTATAGCAAATCATATATTACTGCTTTTCTATAAGGAGATAAATAAAGGTGACACAGTTTACAAAATATTTGTATTTCATGTGCAAGGTCTGGATTTGTTCAGATTTGTCAAGTTTACTACCAAAATTGTAATATTCGTTTATTCATTTACGTATGCTTATTTACATGTCATATCAGTGTTGGTTCATATGTAATAAAATTAGAACAGTAAATGTTTTGCTAATTTGGGTTCAATTGTGTCTAGGTGCAGCAAAACCTGTATTATCAGATACCTTAAAAAAATGGACACCTACTCAGATATGAGATGTGTTGGCCTATTTTTATATAACTTGTATAGGTTAAACTTTTATATAAAAGCTATCTGTCCATTAATAAAACATTTTTACGTACTTTTAATGTCCGCATTATACAGGTTTCATTGGATGTAGTGCTTGTATATCTTTAACTGATATTTTGTGGACCATATTTAGAACACAAAGTATAAACTTCCAAAAAATATGGTTAATAGCATGTACGAATAATGCAAGGCTGCAGATGTACAGTTTTGGTATTGCTAAATAAGCAGTGACAGAAAGGAAATTGCGTGTCAAATATGATCTTAGAATAAAATATTTTAAAATATATACATCATTTTCAAAAAATAATGAAAGGTCATTTACAACCAAACAAATGTCTTTCATCTTGCCTTAGGCTATCAATGGGTATTGCAGCCAACCTTATAATGGTAAAAAATTCTGCCTTGAAGTCTTTTACTTGTTCACATAGTTCAATATATTCATATATGAATCAAAATGTTATGGCCATGCATGTATCTTCTTTGAAATTTTATACTGTTTTGACCAAAAATGAATGGTAAGACCGCTCCAGTGGCCTAGTTGTTTGACCGTCCGCCTCGGATGCTTTGCGCTCAGCATTAAGAGATTAGTGTTAGGACTGGTCAGCCAGTTGTCAAAGGTGTGACATCTTGCGATATGTCTGCGGCATCATGCTGTAGTGCTAGACGTTACTATTAACTGACACACTGCAGAGACTGTATCGATATAACTGTCGAATTCTTAAAGCTATGAAAAAATATATAAATCACACACACACACACACACACACACACACACACACACACACTTTCATATAGTTCAGCTATATACATTTATAACTCATATTGATGATCTGATTTGATGTTAAAGACATTTTAACATAGTTTAATCATTTATGACCCAACCTGTAGCTGCTTTATCATCCGTGAAATCCTTTGCGCTTGTCACCGAGTCTCATGATAGAAGAAATATGTTCTAAAAAGTTTGCTTTTGCTTAAAATTCTGTATAAAGAGATGCCTTTTAACGGAATACTTTAGATCAAGTCCTATAAATAGAATAATGCATGAGAAAGGTGTTCAGTTGTATGGTAAAACAACGTATTATTTAAATCGTATAAACTTGTCAATTGCTATGTAAATATTTGTTTTAAAGATCAATGCATTTCATTGTTTCCAAATCTTTACACACTTAATCATTGAAAGGTTGAGAAATATTCTTTCAAAATAAGTCTTGTATTTTAAACAATATACAGTGAGATGAATTGAGAATTTGTTTTTAAATAGTTGACTGGTTCTTTATCATCATTAACTGAACACATCTTCTCAGCATTGCTTTGATATGTATTTTTCTTAACAATACATTTTCTAAAAATGTATGAAAACAATTATACAATCATGAAATATAATAAATGAACTCATATACATTGTAAAGACAAAGACAGGTAAAAATATAACATTGACTCAAGTCATATGAGTAAATTACCAGTGTTTTAAGCGTCATTCTGTCACGCACATTTAGATTCACAGTACCTCCTGACAATGCACGCAACAACCTTGATATAAAAAACAAAAAGAAATGTTACAAGCAAAGTCATGAAAGTCTAAACAATATTCACAGTTTTGAAAGCTTAAATGTTTTTAAATGCAAAGGCACAAGTAGTAAAGTATTTCTGTGTGGGGAAAAAAATTCATTATGATGGTGGTGATGATGATTATCAACCAGTCAACTATTTGGAAAACGATGACTGTCACATCAGATTCCTTACTAAACACTGCAGTACTTATCTACTGTTATTATGAATGGTAAATGTTATCACTTTTATACGAAAGTTTATCGTTGGTAAACAAAATTGTCCCAGAGTAAACTGCCAAGATGAGAAATTCTGGCCAGTTCTGAAAGATTTATAAATCTGAAATGAAACAATGAAGGTACATACTTATTATTGCAAAGTTCACGATTTATTTACTTTTTCTCACTGATTTATTCAACCCTAAAGAATGTTACTTGCAGAAATAAAGTTTAAAAAAATACCTGAGCTCATTATTGTTGTTATGTTCACAGATTAAAACAGAAAGACACGATCGGCTAACATTTTAAAATGATATGATAAGGTAAAGCTGAGAAAACAATTAAATTTGTCAAACCATTAATAGAAAGCAAAATCTAATGCTAATAAGTACTAGGTCGTTAAAATATTACATCATCCAAGTAGCATCTGTCAAGTTGTCAAAGTAATACAGCTGTCCTAGTTGTTTGAATGGGTCAGACTGTCAAATTTGTACAACTATCCATGTGGTATGGTGTCAAATTGGAACAGCTGTCACATTTGTAAGGGTAAGTCTGTCCACAGGGGATTGTTAGAAAGAAAGGTAGGAGCATCCGTCCATGAATCAAGGGTGTGTGGGTCTAACACGTAACAATATAACATTGTTAATATAACATTGTTACAGGTTAAACCCCAACTCCTCCCCTGATCTCTTGACAAATAGACAGCAGCAGAGAGGGTGAGCCGGACAACATTTTTAGACAAGTATTCACTGAAATCACGCTTAAAATCAATGAAACCAATGACATCAGGCCCAAAAGTCAATGACATCAGGTCCCAAATGTGTGTGTGAATCATGGATTAGGTCCAAAAAAAAATTATGAAAAAATCAATGAAATTAATGAAATCAAAAACTTTTCAACTATTACATTTTTTGGGAAAAAGGGACTACAACGTCGTTGTCACTACCCTCTCTGCTGCTAGAACTTTCAGTTGGGGTTAACCGAATATTTGATCCAGTCCGATACGATATCGTGTTCCAGACTTTGTCTGGGGGACGAAAATCCTCTTAGGATTTCACAAATAGACTAATTTGTAAAACCTCCTCTTGTAAATCAATCAGATTATTAGACTGGTCAGTGAGTTTGAAATTAATTCTGGTTAATGAATTATTATGACATCGCATATAGACTGGATTCACCGGGGACTCAATTATTAAAAACCCTGGAGGAGCTGTTGGTGCAAATGAATACAAAATATATCCCTGCTGAGCTTGATTTGATCGTTCTAAATTTATTTGATAGCTTCCTTCGATCACATCACATACTAAATTGAGCGCAATCACCGTTGAAATATTCACATTGAACGGAGCAATATGCCTGCCACCACCGTCTGGGTCATTATTATGGGTCAGGATAGTTGTTTGTGGTTGTGATGGTGTTTTTTTCCACGTATCATGGATTTTTTTGAAACCTTCATCGATGGCATCATCGAGAGATTTTTGTAGTTCTGAGATATTATATCCTGGAAGTTTGAATGTTGGAATATCTCCTATGCGGATCCTATATTCTATTGCAAATAAATCTCTTGTTTTAGGACTACTGTCACCTAATACTTCTTGAATAATTTGTGAATGAAATGTTTCCATGTCATTGATGATTTTGTTACATGTTTCTACGACACTGATAAATTCATCTCGGGTGAGAGTGCCGGATCTAAGTGATATAAACAACAACGAAATATCGTTATTGAAAGCTGTGAAATTTTCAGTGATTTTATCCCGGTTAGCAAGATGATGAATAAGTCGTACTCTTTCATCATATTCTACTCTAATGAAAAAATATGACTTATCATAATATCTATAGCTTTTTATTGGATTATCAGATTTTATCCTGTCGGTGATATAATCGGTTTTTTGAGGTTCTGGTAATTTAACGGTTTTTCCACCGGGTGGTAATTCAGGCCATCCTAGTACGGTTCTAATAGAACTCTGATAGATATCTACGACGTATCCTTCTGTGCTTATTTCAATGGCAGATGATAGTGTCGGCACATGAACTGTTATAGCTATTTTTGATTCTTTTCCAGTAATCGATTTTATTCTACGCGCGAATTCATCATTGATTTGTTCAATTTGATATGATCCGGTTGGTATGGAAACAACGTTCCAGTCTGGGGTACCGTCGGGTTTATTCTTATTTGCAAATACCAGTGAATTATTGGGTTGTTGACCACCAAATGATTTTGACCTAATATTTGGCCAACTGTGGTATACTCGTAATTTTGCTAGCGCTATCTCCTTCACTGGGACTGGAGAGGGGAAATTCACACTGAATTCTGGATTCGTTGAGGTTATTGAGATCATGCTTGTTTGTACTGGGTTTGTGTTCTCCACTATTTGTTGAAGTAATTCCATCTGTGTTGTCATTGTTATTATACTCATGTTTTTGTACTTCTAATTTTGACATCGCAGAATCATATATATCTACCATCGCTGAAAACTCACTCTCTGATATAATTGTATCATCGAGCGATGACGATATCAATGAGGATAATTGCGAGTATGCAGTGGACACAACATGAAATTGAATTATGTAGTCTTGTAGTTTCCGTTGGCTGCATGAGGATATTTTTTTTGTGATTATTGAAATAATTCCAGCGATTGTTGTTGCCGCAGAAATGCAAATTGGAACAGCTATCGGAGCCATCATTGTCACTGAAGACAGTATAATACCGGCTCCGGTGATTACACCACTCACTGAATACACAGTAACATCAATTGCGGTAATTCTCCTGCGATATTTTTTAATTTTCAATTCATACTCCTCAGACAAGGTTTTGAGTCTAGTTTGATATTCTCTGACCTGATCATAGCGATATTGCGATGATGAAATCATTTTTATTTTAAATACGCTAGCGTTTTCAATTACGATTTACTTAAATTCGCTACGAATTCCACATACCACGTTGTTGAGACCCTAACCAAATTTTTATCAGTAGATGTGATTGTGAACTTTTCAGTTGTATTCTTGTCGATGATCGTTGAAATCGTATTATTGACCCCGGATGAACTGGACGATGAAATATTAAATTGAGACAATGGTGTTACTAGTGTTAATCGATAAATACCCTTAACGGTTGCAGTGATATCTAATGTGTTGTTTGTAGGTGTCCACTCAAATGATCCGTGTTGGATCGTGTATACTACGTTGTTGGTTTTCTCATGAGGAATTTTTGTTTTTTCAATGGCTGTTATCATCCTCGAAAGATCACCTTTGATGCCTTCGATGGAAGTTTTCGTCTCATCGATGGATTTTTTAATATCAGGGAGTTTTAGTTCAATTTTATCGAATGTAGTTCCAATAAATTTATCAATGATATTTCTACGAAATGCGGTAAACTGTTTTATATGTTCTTCGGTTTTAGATTGAAGTGTTGCTAGTTCTAACGCAGAATCGTTGAGAGTTTTAAATCGATCTGTAATCGTCGAAAAAAGTACGCCTGGTTTGAGTTTACCCTGATCGGAAAATAACGCGATAGTATCTTCGATTGCGTTTTGTTGTTTAACCAAAATATCATCCAGAGAAATATTACTGGTTTTCAATTTACCCTGATCGGAAAATAACGCAACGGTGTTCTCGATTGCGTTTTGTTGTTTAACTAAAATATCATCCAGAGAAATATTACTAGATTTCAATTTACCCTGTTTGTCCTGAAATACAACTATTTCATTAGGATCAACACTTGTTAAGTTCAACGTCTCAGCGATTTCATCTTTAATTTGTTTTATTATATCACCGGTTGCAGTGTCATCGGGTTTGGGTTTCAAAGATCTCCCCCAAATATCAATCATGTTATTGTAAAACTCTTTCTCTCTCTAAAAAGCGATTGCTGGTGTAGTCATTTACGACAATGTGTGGTGGTTTTCCCCTTGGGTTACCCAAGGAGTTAGAAATAGCATCAAGGACATTTAATACTTCACTGCCGCATATTGGTGGGTCATTGATTTGTTGTGTTGGTAGCGTAGAATACCAAGTCTTCATTGGAAATTGTTTTATGTAACGCATAAACTCTTTTGGTGGAGCTAATCCATATGAATCAAAATAGACAATCCCACGTGGATCAATAGCGTATGCAACCCAGTGAGTTCCAGGTCCGGTGCTGTTATCGAGATTAATAATACCTGTTTCAGTTTTGTTTGGTTGATGTGGTAATTGATCTTTCATAAAAACACCTCTGAAATTTTTAATCACTAGTTTTTTAGCAGCATCCATTAAATCAAAATTGGACATGGGAACCATAGGTTCGGAAATTGAAGATTTCTGAATTAATAAACCGTTCCTGGTAGTCTCAGGCCTCATCCGTGAACGGATCTCCCGCTGTACCATGAATACGGGGTTCCTGGTAGTCTTAGACCCTTTCCGCTGTACCATGAATACGGGGTTCCTGGTAGTCTTAGACCCAATCCTTGAACGGATCGTCTCTTTTTTTTATATCCTTGTCCAGCTGCCTTTTTCAACGCCATTCCTGCTGCAGTACCAACGGCTCCTAACGCCGCTGCTTTAGCCACCGCTGGGGCTGCTGCTGCAATCAATGCTGGTATTGCAGCTAACAATGGAAATATACCGCCTGTTTTCATCATATTTTTGATAGCAGCCGCAGAGAGAGTAATCTGAACTCCTTTTTTATCCTTGAAAGCATCATTGAAATGTTTCACCTGACGAGTTGTCAGCGATAATTTATTTTCACCACCAGTCATTTGATTAGGTTTCAACGTGATTGTGGTTCCACATTTTTTAGCTGATTCTGATTGCAATTTTTTGATTTGACCAGGAGTTAACGTAACACTAATAACACTATATGACATTATACATAATAGATTGATTCTAATTCAATGAAAAATTGAGAAAAATCAATCAAAGATTTTCTACTGGGGCATCTACCACTCTCATTCGTCCACCAACACCTTCAAGTAACATTGATTTATCACTGAGAATGACAGCAACCGCTCTATAATCAGCAATAGCACCACGAGTCACATTAGCTCTAAAGTGTATATCAACAACTGACTGTCTCATCAAATCGAGATGTTCCAGTGAGAAGTAATAGATCGGATACAGATTCTTAAAATCAAATTGTGATATTTGCAAACCAGTATCGACATTTTGATCGCGTGCCATAAATGACAACAGACGATGATAAACTCGTGCAATATGATTTTCTGTGTAATTAAGTTGTATATCCTCAGATGGTTCCTGCTGGCCGTTTATTCTCAGTGAGACGTCTTTCACACCTAATTGATCAAATATCATATGACTTCGTTGTTGATTGCCAACTCGTGTGTTATCCTGTAACGCAACGAATATATGACGTGGCGCAGAAACGCCTTGTTTTGATGCTAGGTTCCAAGTGAATAACCCGTTGATATTTGATTGTTTCACATCTGTACTCACGGTTAGCCAACTCAACAACGACTTTCCTCCTTGGTCCATAAATGATAGTAATCGTCCTTCTGCGGTGATTGCTGGAGTCAACACTGGCATCCACAATGATATTTTTGTTAAATTGACTTTACCAGCATCAGCATTTGGATTTGCAGCATCTGCTGGAATCCTCCAAATTGCGTCGTTATCATCACCCTTTCGTACAAGCGATACTGTATGCTTCGCCCCGTAGATAACTTTTCTGACGTTTCTACAGAATCCAAATATGTGATGCAGTGGAATCGCGCATGAAAATGATTTACGATCTCCTTGCAACATTGCGTTTCGTGTTGCAGCTCCTAGATTGAAATTAGTATCGTTGTTTATAATCATATTCTCGACCTCAGCATTAGTATTATCACGTTTTTTTGGTTGTCTTATAATAAATGGATTTCCTCCAGCGGTATTCTTACCATCTTTTGCAAACATCATAGAGGGACCCGCTGATCTTGTATAATCATCAGAATATCTCGCTAACCCTATGATTGTTGTGGCCACATCAACATCACGATCTATGGACTCAATTTCTTTTCCATCAATGAGATATCTAGCACTCTCAAATAGCGCCATGATACCATTATTGACAAAACCGACTTGAGTACCACCTGGATACTCTGTATCATTTGTTCGTATAATTTCTCCTTCTACTTCAATAAATGCTTCACAGGGCAAAAAGTATTTACTGGTATCATGGACTTGAAGATCAATTCTTGCTCGACTATTTGAGTCTATGGCATGATAGGCGTAATATTGATAATCGCGTACAGAATCATTCTTGGGGACTGGGGCGTCTATATCAAATGCTGGATCAGATGATTTTTTGAACATTTTATTCTATTTATCAGAGTCTAAATAGTGAAATCGTAAACGATTTTTCCATTTTCATCGACGTAGTTTTTTAAGGCCACTTCCCGCTATCATGTTTGCAATATTGCTTTGGTCCCCTTGATTTACCATCGACGCTAGTTTTTCATCTACTGCGTTATTTATTATTTTACTAACACTTGCAGGCATTTCTTCTGTAGACGGTAACGGTTTCTTTTTTCGCCCCACTAATGATGTTATTTTATCCTTCGCAGTTGAAAACGCTTTCCCGGCAAGATTTCCAACAGTACTAATACCCTTATCACGAATAACATCAATGGCTTTCATTGATAACTGTTTAGCTAACGGCATCACTTTGGGGGCCATTCTTGAAAAGAATCCTAAAATGGTATTGCCGAGGCCATCTCCGTAGTATGCTCTATAAACTGGAAACCGTGAATTAACTACATAGACGAGGGTTGGTTTATCATGATTGTAGTGTACGATCATTATTATAAAAACAATAGTGTTTTCAATTGTTATTTAATCACTATGATACCCATTTGCTAACTCGTCAATGAAATCTCGATATGTTTTGATATCCATGATACCGCCGGCAAATAACCGTCTACAGATATCAGCTGCTTCATTAATTATTTCCGGTGAATTATTTCCAGCTCGGAATCCTCCTACAAGAACATCTAATCGTGATATATCATTGATAACACTATCAGGACAAGTGCTTCCAATCCTTGGATTTCCTAATCCACTTCCGCTATAACCAGCTGCTTCATCTAGTTTGTCTGTATCCGTAGTTTGTAAATAATCAAGAGTATCATCATCATCATCATCAGGTGGTAGTTGTTGTTTTTTAGGTTCTTCTTGTTTTTTTTGTCTCCGTGTTGGTGTTTGACGTCGTTCTTCTAAATCATCATCATCATCAGGTGGTAGTTGTTGTTTTTTTTGTCTTCTTGTTTGTCTACGTGTTGGTGTTTGACGTTTTAGTTCTTGCCGTTCTTCTATTTCTCGTTGTCGCTCTTCTATTTGTTCTCTTTTATAATTACTAATTCCCTTTTTAAATTCCTTGTATCCTATCTCATCCTTATTCAAACGACCAATCCCTTTATTTAGTTTATACAAATAATCGAACCAATCATTACTTGATATTCTATCATTTTTATACTCGTCCTTTAAAAAATCTTTTTTTGAATTATAACTTTGAGCAGCAAAATTACCAAAGGCTTGATAATCCTTTGATTTCAATAAACTAGGTTTTTTTATTACTATTTTAGCATGATCAGTAAATTTATTCAACAGAGAAACAGTCGTTTTTTTCGGATCAGTTTGTTCAGTTTGTTCAGTTTTCGCTGCTAGTTTTTCAAGTACAGAAATAAGACCCTCTTCCTTTCTCTTACCGTCAGGATCATCTCCCAGTATAGCACGCTCTACCCCTTTCGTTGCTGTGGTTACTGGTTTAAACAACTCTTCAGATCCCGCAGCAAAATCAGTTTGTAAACTCTGTCGTTGTTGCAGTTTATTTCTTACAGAGTCACGAATTGGTATAAATTTCTTAATTGCATCCAGTCGTTCACGAGCCAGTCGGGTTGTTAATGCTTCATTGACCATTATTTGAAATCGCAAACCATTTTTCAATTGCAAAACACTTGACATGTCGGATGATTTTTAACACAGCCATGGAAGTGTTATTTCATCGTGAGACACCTTCTATCATTGATGGAGAAAGTATCAAAATTGTATATAAATAAAATAATACTGATAGTTTCTCCACTTTTTTGACATCAATGACATGTCGGATGATTTTTGATACCACCGTGGAAGTGTTATTTCATCCTATAACAGCTTCTATCAGGTTTGTGGAAAGTGTCATAATTGTATATAAAATAAATAATACTGACAGTTTCCACACTTTTTCATTGATCAATCTGACATATCGTCCATCGATTTTTGACATCCTTGAGGGTCGGCTAAAAAAAATGAGAGTCGATGATAATGGTCGGGCAATCAATGGTCGGGCAATCAATGGTCAGGCAATCAATGGTCGGGCAATCAAAATTGTTCATTTTCTTGAATTAATGCTCGTAGGTTTCTAATTTTAGAGTTGACTTCTTTTTTCAATTCGTATTCGTACCCCAATTCTTTTCGTATTCCCTCTACGATAGTATACAACGGAACGAACACACTGATGTCACTGGAAAATGAAAGAGAGTCTTTAATAGAATTCTGAATTTTTTTGATGAGTGCATATTTCTTGGGTAGCATATATTTGTTAGTGCTAACCCCGTATTCTATATCCTGAAAATCAGACACAATTTGATCAGGATTTAACCCATCTGATAGTTTGATATCCTGATTTTTCAATTTTGCTATTTCAACTATGATGCTATTCATGTTTTCAGAATTCATTATTCTATAAGAATGACATATCTCTAATTGGAAATTATGATGCATTAGACATAACTAAATTGAAATTTTTGCCCCGTCTTTTTTGAAATAGCAGATCGATAAATCCTCCCTGCAACTTTTTGTACAGAAGTCGGACAGATATTGAATTATTTTCCGGCTTCATTCATAGATGAAAATATTTTTTCTTCATTAGTTATTGTATTCAAAGATGTCACAGGTCTCTTCCCAACCGTTTTGCAAGTGCCAGTCTTTCCTTGTTTGGAATTCTCACTCAGTGTGATAGCCTGCAGATTGGATACAGAATTATTCTTTGGATTAGAATCCTTGTGGTAAATAACAAAACCATCTTTGATCAATCCATTAAAACATTCAAATACGAAACGATGAATGAGATAATTTTTCGTTTCTTTTCCCTCCCTAACAGTAAACCTAAAATATCCTTGATTAGTCACAACACCGACCGGTTTCTTTAGTCTACGGTTTCTGACAGTACCATCACTGGATGCTTCATATTTTGTAATCACTGGATGTGGTCTGAATTCTTGGTTCATATATACTATTCTATTGTTTGTCTAATTCAGTGTTTGGTTCAATAATTACATCACTGGAAAATCTTTCGATATAGTCTTACGGGGTTCTTATGATTTTATCCTTGATGTTGTCAGGGTCAAGGGCTTTTTCAGGGTCATAATTTCTGATGGATTGTCCATTTTTTATTCTTTTATCATAATAACGCTTCAATTCCCTATATCGCTTACCACCACAATCAATACACAATTGTGATCTTCCCTTAACCCCAACCCCACATCGAATACAGGGTAACGGACCAAGACTTCCACGTCGAAAACTTTGCATATGATACCTACAGTATTCATTTTTTCTGCATGATTTGTTACACGGGGTTACATTTCCCATCATGAGCCATTTGCAGTGATTCATTATACATAAAACTTTCATTTAAATGTTTGTTTTTTATATAGCATGAAGGAGTTCAAGAGATTGACTTCGAAAAATGCTAAATTCAATGCTGATAGAGAGTTCAAGAGATTATTGAAAATCAATCCTAGATTTAATCTCGATAGACCAAAAAAACGTCAAAAACGTCCAAGAGACGGAAACATGAAAGAGTTTAAGAGATTATTAAAAATCAATCCTAGATTTAATCTCGATAGACCCAAAAAACGTCCAATAGACGGAAACAAACGTAACAAACGTCCAAGAGACGGAAACATGAAAGAGTTTAAGAGATTATTGAAAATTAACCCTAAATTTAATATCGATAGACCCAAAAAACGTCCAAAACGCACAATAGACGGAAACATGAAAGAGTTTAAGAGATTATTGAAAATCAATCCTAGATTTAATCGCGATAGACCCAAAAAACGTAACAAACGTCCAATAGACGGAAACATGAGATCATCATGGAAGGATGCTCAATTCAATCTTGATATAGTTTCTAATACACCCAAGAATAAAATTCTTGATAAACCCATCAGAGACTGTTTTAATGAATTCAAGCGTGATGGAGCATCTTATTGTTGGTCAACATTTCGAATTGATGGTGTTGTTGACGCTACCATGAATGATGAAAAGGCAGCAGTGATCATTTCACGTATTGGAGAAAAAAGTCATTTTTTCCGAATCAAATTCATTATCCGTGAGAATGGCAAATGGATTATTAAGGATAAATTTGAACCCATTCTCAAGGGCAAAAAAACTGTCACCGTGAACCAGGATTCCAAACCGGGAATTTTGACTGGAATTGATAAACCCTACTACGAAAGATCTTATCCTGTCACAGCAGTTGTTTACGGGATCTATCCGCTCAATGAAAAACCTGATATTTCAAAACTAGCACCCATGAAATATTCGACAGGGCTCAATTGTGTAGCAGAACGAATAATAGAACACTTCACAAATGCGTCCCGGGGGAATAAATTAACTGATCTAAGACGAAAAAAAATAACCGAGTGGGAGTTCACGGTAAAAGAGCATGGAGCAACAATTCAGGATATAACTAAATTAGAAACATCATTAAGATTTCCAATATCGGTAAGGACAATCACCGGTGAAGTATTAAAAGAACCGAAATATCAATCAAAAAAAGGAAACCCCATTGAAATTATTGATCATAACGCGCACGCGTGGTCATCTGCAGTAACAATATTTCCACGGGATAGAACCGTAAAATATCTATCCCCAGCAGGGTTGGGACCTGAAGAATGTTTTACCGAGCAGAAATTATTTGATGCTATTTACCATTTGAGTAAAAACGATCCTGTGTCGGCGTGGCTATTTCATAGTAATTCAGACGAGGAATGCAGATTTGATCAGTTTGTAAGACCTAACGGAGAATTATACCGTACTGAAGAACTGCAGAATCAAATGAAACAACTAGCTAGTGAGTTTTCTGAGGACGGAGAAGAAGACGATCAATTATTAGCAAACTGTTTTACAGTACCATCCATTGCAGCACATTTTGCTAGAAAGAAAAACGCGTGGAAACCAACACGAAGTGAGTTTTTATCAGATGTCAAATTGTCCTGTCTTGAATACAGCCATGGAGGATTATGAAACACAAAATACACCGCTGATACCGTTATTTCAGTTGATATGATTGCGTGTTATCCAGGAAGTTTTCTTGGGTATGGAGAATGCGAGAAATATTTCAAACGATTTGGACACCCTACACACGAAATGACCCGTGTTGCGATTAATGGACCACTTCCTGATTTTGATTTAACCGGATTCGCTTGTGTGGTATCATTTGAAATGGCTGAAGGACTTCATCCGTGTAGTTATCTTTGGATTGGTAAACACATGTCTGAAAAACACTGGATGCCAATAGTGTTATTACGGTATATGCTTGATTGTAAGATGTTAAAATCATTAATTGTCAGTGAAGCAATTATATCCTATCGAGCACAGAAATCAGTCTGGTTACCACAACCTGATCTAGAAAAAATAATTAGCGAAGAGCGAAAACTGTTTCCTGATTTTAATGAACAACAAATCATGGATTGGTCCAGACAGTTATTTGAAATCAGAAACAATGAAGCAAAAAATCTTGGACGAAGAATAATCGGTAAATTTACCCAAGGTGGCAAAGATGATAATACGAAATATTCTTCACGATTGATTATAGACAACGCTGAATACGATTTTGTAATGGCGGATTTAACGAATAAGGGCCTATATGTCAATCGTAAGGACGCATTTATGTCCGATGGAACCAAATTGGGTACAATTGTTACCTACAATGATGGATACCATCCGCAGTACACACATTTGAGAGCTTCTATGCTCGGGTATGCTTCTATTAATTTATTTTCAATGATCAATAGATTTCCTACCACCGCAGTTAGAGTTGCTACTGACTCATTTTACATAAATAGCAAAATGGCTGATTTTAAGGCTACTGGCAACGAGAAATGGGGATCATGGAGAATTAAGAAAGAAATGATTCGTGATTATATTCCATCAGCAGATGTTACCATTGAAAATAATTACTTAGAAAGCAATCAGTGTTCAGAATTTTCTAGTGCACCACCGATTTCTGATCCAATATGCCTGTATAAAACAGTTTATTTAAACGGTTGTGGCGGGTCAGGAAAAACAACCCGGGCAATTGAGTTATTTCGTCGTGGAAACGCTAGCGTTTCTAACATGATTGTACTAACACCGACTCACAGACTTGCAAGAGAAATGATACAGAGAGGGGTAAATGC
Source organism: Unio delphinus (assembly GCA_029339505.1). Classification (NCBI taxonomy): domain Eukaryota; kingdom Metazoa; phylum Mollusca; class Bivalvia; order Unionida; family Unionidae; genus Unio; species Unio delphinus. The sequence goes on from JAQISU010000263.1 coordinate 1,145,070, forward strand.
TTGCACTTATCACAGCTTTTTCCGATGGAAGGGAGATAAATGGACTCCTGAGCGCATGGGAGAGAAATTTATTCCTGAAATCATGATTTGGGATGAAATAGACACAGTGTCCGAAGATGTCTTAAAAATATTTCTTGAGTGGTTGTTATTGAAGAATACAAAAGTCGTCATGTGCGGTGATCACGGCCAACCACCACCATTTGTCGGTGCATCCCCCCATGAATGGCTAAAGGGTTTTGTAGACTATTATGAAGAAATTGATACCGATCATAGATCACTTGATAATGAATTAAAAGAATTGAAGAAACTAATTAGATTACAACCGGATAGAATCCAGTGTGAAATAACCCGTGAAATAATTTCGGAAACTCCCATGAATGAGTTTTGGGAAGCGTGGAGACCAAATGATTTAATCATTGCAAGTAGAAAAATAGTCAGGGACACACTTCAGATGAAGTTATTTGAATTGCATAAACAAAAATTTGCAACACTTCCAGTGCCTCTTTGTTATAGGCCATCGGATACGCGAAAACAGAACATCGAAGTTGATATTCCAGGACAAAGTGAAAAACAGAATTTAGTATTAAATGATATTGTGCTGGTTGATATCAATATTGTTGAAGATGCATTGCGTGCTAATAAATCCCCGTGGACGCTAGGTTATGCAGCGACGATACATTCTTCACAGGGATTGACTATATCGGATACAACTCTTTGGATGGTAGATAATCGCATAGAATGGTCGAATTTAGTCTATCTCGCAGTGTCTAGAGTACGAAAAATAAATCAACTTCGAAGAATTGTCCTGACAGAGTCAGGCGATGATGAAATCATTGGCGATGATGAAATCATTGGTGACGATAATGATATTATTGATAAAAAACTCTCCGGTTACAAACAACAGGACAAAAAAAAACAACGAGAATTTGATATTGATGCTGAATTAATAATCACTTTGAAGAAACAACAGAATAATCACTGCGCGAGTTGCAATTGTATAATGCGTTGGCAGTATTCGGATAAAGATCCTCGCCAATTCACCGTAGACAGAAAAAATAACAATCTCGGTCATGTCAGAAATAATGTGATGTTGACTTGTCTTGAGTGCAATAGACGCAAGGGTGCTAGTTAAGCCCATGGGGTGGCAATTGAGTATCCTCGGGTATCACTTGTAATTGTTGTCTAGTAAAACCCCGTTGAGGGGCAGTTGAATCCAGTTTATAGATTGGAGGTCTACCCGTAGATCGTGTTATACTAGATATCTTATGCGTAGTGACGCTCCAAATAGGATCAGTAGCCCTTTTTCTACCCCCTTCAAGCTCTCCTGGTTCGTATAAGTACCTCACAATGACATTACTACCAAGAATTGGTTCTTTGAAATCTTTTTGTGGTTTTTCAGGTATCGACTTCTTTTTAATCGCGTTGATAGGTTTCATGTTGATGGTTCTAGTAATCTCGTTATTCAGTGCGGTAACTACACCTGGTAATCTCTTAACCCATTCACGGGATCTTTTTTCTTGGATGAATTCTTTTGCATATTGATATCCAAATAACCGTTCAGCAAGAATCCGATTAAATCGTTCTACAATGGCCTGATCACGATGCAGTGCAGTATGCCCTCGTCTGATAGCGACATTGTGATATTTCATTGTAGATAACACTGCACCCTGAAATTCCTTGCCCGGATCAACTTGTAACAGATTTGGCCAGTGCAGAGGGCTCCTTCGATAAATCCTTTCAAATGCAGAAGCGACTTCAGTGGATGATTTTGTTTTCAACGGTTCTGCTTCTTTGTATCGACTTGCAATATCAACTACAGTTAACGCATATTTGTAACCACGATCATGTGGCAGAAATAATAGATCAGCCTGATGAACTTCATTGGGTCCGGTTACATCAAAATGCGAGAATTGAATTTGTTTAGGCGGTGGTAGATAAATTTGCCATAGTGCCTGTTTGGATAACCAATGAGCCGCAGTGGTTTTTCTCACTTTTGCGGCGCTAGCGAGTTTACTGATTGCAGCGTTACCCTTCCAGTATCCTCTTGGGGAATAGTAAATAGATTCCATGTTGCTATTAATTACCAGCACCTAACATCAATTTACTTTTCATTGCCGATTTTATCAAAAAGGAGGCCAATTTTTCTTTGAAGGATTTATCAGTGATAGAATTCAACGCATGAATTAATTTCACATCTGCTAGATGCCTGTGTTGCAAATTGCTGCTTTTATAAGCAACATCATGAAGGTGACAGGCCTTATCAATAGCGTTTATTGGTTCCTCACCGGGTCGGGGCTGATTTTGATCATTGAGTCTGATATCAAGTCTTGTTCCCGGTCCACAATAACTATACCCTGGAAGGTGTTTTTCTCCGAGGTATTTCCCCCATGGGGTTCCAGGGAGTTTTGCTAATTTGGCAGCGATATCACCTCCTCGTTTTTTTTTAAAGGTTCCTTGGGTTCCTTGGGTTTAGAAACAAATCTAAATTTCTTTGTACTACACTGTACGCATTTACCAGAAAGCGCTGATCGGTTATTTTTAGTTGTAATCGTCGTCAAGTCATCTGTGCCAGTACGCGCCTTACACTTCACGCAATATAGATCCATAATTTATGTATAGAGATATGAATATAATTGATTTTTCAGCGACTAAAACAAGAGAACCAGTGAAGCATCATGCAGCGCTACCAAACTCTATCCGCGCAATTATAATCGGACCATCTGGATCCGGTAAAACGCAATTGTTGCTCAATTTAATAATGAGATGGATGAAGTGGGATAAGTTGTATTTAATTGCCCCTAGCGTAGACGACCAACGATGCTATGAAGTGCTAAAAGATTTTAATGAAAACGCTTCAGAGATTGCCGGCGAGGATGTTATTGAATTTATAACCGATATTGACGAGGCGCCATCAGTAGAAGACCTCGATGGAAGTATCAACAATTTAGTTGTATACGATGATGTCATGTTAGATAAACAAAAAAATCCTGCTAGAATATTTTCCCGAGGCAGGCATAAAAACACGGACGTGATCTATGTCACTCAACGATACACTCAGATTCCAAAAGTGATTAGAGATAACTGTAATATGCTTGCTGTATTCAACGGCGTTGATACACATACGCTACGAAATATTTGGCAGACATGGTGTTCTGATATGGACTTCAATCAATTTAGAAATTTCTTTAGTCATGCTCAGTCTGCCCCCCACGGATTTGTAACAATAAATCTACATGACCCTCGAACACGATATCGTATCGGACTGGATCAAATATTCGGTTAACCCCAACTGAAAGTTCTAGCAGCAGAGAGGGTAGTGACAACGACGTTGTAGTCCCTTTTTCCCAAAAAATGTAATAGTTGAAAAGTTTTTGATTTCATTAATTTCATTGATTTTTTCATAATTTTTTTTTGGACCTAATCCATGATTCACACACACATTTGGGACCTGATGTCATTGACTTTTGGGCCTGATGTCATTGGTTTCATTGATTTTAAGCGTGATTTCAGTGAATACTTGTCTAAAAATGTTGTCCGGCTCACCCTCTCTGCTGCTTAGACGGATTCTCCTAATTTGCTCTGTAACGAGCCCCTGTGGTCTGTCAGCTTATTAGTACAGCTGTCCCAGTAGACTATCATGCTCGATTCATGGCTCGGTGCATGTTGTCTAATACAAATGATCACTATTGACATTTTTTTTGTTCTCTGTTTGAGAACTAGTTCAGCATTACCTCTTTATTTCTTGAAATATCAGCACCAGTAAATGTGACTGCTCAACGCTCCAGTAACATTAACTTATTGATAGCACACACCGAGTATATATAGTGTATTTAGAAATGACGGTAAACAGGGCTGATGAAATAAAAGGTATCACATGATCAAACCTGATGAAATATATGCATTACGACATCGGATTTATTATATCCCTTTGTCAATGTGGGGGAATTTATAAATATGATCTGATGAAATCATTGTAAAAATAAGTTAGCCGCAATTCGATGGTTAATATCTGCCGAATAAATGAGTGTTCATGATATCGGACCCAAAGAACAACAACCAGTACAGGAAATATGTTATCTACAATAAGACCGAGATGTATCATTTTCGAGATAATTAAGGAATTAAAATCACAAAATATGCATATCATATTGTTGAAAGAATTGACCCGGCCCTCTAACATGGAGGACAGCTCTTATCAAGGCAAAAGGTTCTGTATACACATTAGTAAATTTCTTTAGAAATATGTATATGTCTATGATCCAATACAGTGCTGTAGTGCTAGTACACTTTTACTGTCAATTACCTAGTTAATGTGCTTTTCAGATACAACGTTTAAACGACTCTCTGCCATCCATGACTTATCATTCTTTTATTTTGTTACTACTTTCAGGGACATGTCAGTTTATTAACTTAGAATGTATCACTAATCATTTGTTGGTGGGATCTGCGTGCAAATGGATTTTGTAAAGCACATACATCATCCTTTGTTTATATCTTTGTTTTACTTTTATCCAATACAAATAGAATTCAAGTGATTTCAACCAGGGGTGTATGGGTGAATGTGCATGACTGCTTCCAACTACCACTGAACCAGCAAATCAGCAGTTCAAGCCAAATTTATGTGTGTGTGTGTTTGTGTGTTTTCTTTCTTTCAGTAATTTAGGTTTGTTCCTCTTCGACAATATCTTTATTTCTGTCCAAAGAGTTGAATGACCTTAAAAAATAACCTTGAAAGTAATTTGTTTTTGTATACTGTCATTTCAAAGGGTTGTTTTCGTTAGTCATTATCTAGGTCATTAACGTGTATCATTCCCATTTTTGACTAAGCTAATTAGTACAAATCATTTACCGTGACCATTAGTGTGTGTGTGTGTGTGTGTGTGTGTGTGTGTGTGTGTGTGTGAGAGAGAGAGAGAGAGAGAGAGAGAGAGAGAGAGAGGACTTGACGTATTGAGAAATAAACTATATGGGATGGAACCCTTTTATTCTATGTTTCGCATCTTTTTTGCCTGTGTTCAGGTGTTCGATTTAGACTGTCATATACCTGTCTTTTCGGGACCCCCAGTGGCCGAGTGATCCAAAGCGCTCTCCGTTACTGATCACTGCCATCTCACCTGTCTGCGTGGGTTCGAGTCTAAGATTCGGACAATGTGGGTATGTGAGAAAGCTTGCTAGTAGCTTCTCGTGGGTCGGTGGTTCTTTCCAGGGGGTTTCCCAGGTTCTTCCTCCACCATTAATACTGGCCACCATGTATAACCTATCGTGTGCTGATAAATGGCTTTAAACCGTACAACAACAACAACAGAAATATGTCTTCTTTGGGAAATATGTTATCCCTTAAATTATAAATGTGTGTTATATTTATGCTTGTAGATCGTTATTGTCGGGCAAACTGGTCGACCACAGCTGCTCCATTGTATAAAAAAATTTCAAATCAAACTATAAACGAACAGTTCGATTAGTAGAACAATCTCCTTATCCTTGAGTAAACAACCTCGTTTAAAAATTCTCGATGTTCCTGGACTCGTTACGTGTAATGGGCGCCCGCAAATAGGGTAATGGGGAGGGGGAATTCTTCCCTCCCCCGGATTTCACCTCTAAACATGTTTTAGCCTACATCCGTAAAACGTAAGGGGGCGCTCACCAGATATTAGGTATAACGGTACCACTTGACCTATCGCCACTTGTAAATCATGCTGATCAATTAACCAATCAGCGAACGTAAATTAGACACACCTCCAGGCATTGATTTCGTCCGCCATTTTCCTCCGACAAGTTTCTTATGGCAATAATGAATTGATTATGATAAGCTTTTAAAAATTTTGCAATGATTAGTTCATTTCTCCATCGAAAATGGTGACATGAAGTCAGCAGGAGCCTCGTAATTCTGACAGTCGATACACAGATAGTCTAAATGGAGTAATTAGATTTATTACTTTCCCGAAACACAGACAAAACTTCGATTGATAAAGACTTTTTTGTGGTCAGCGGAATATGGAAACAATTGATGGCAATTACAACATGTATTTTTTTTTTGTTGCATAAACGTATGTAGAAAGTTTTTCCCGTCGATGGCTTGGAGGAAAAAATGAAATTGAAATGGAAAAATATATGTAAAAATAAACGTTTCTAGAATATGGGTGGATTTTATTGTTTAGGATGGACTGAACCCCAGACTGCATTGAGTACCTGGTTTTGTCCTTGCCAATTTGACAATCTAAGATTGTTCTCTGTGACAGTGTGTGACATGTGTGCTGAAGTAGGATAGAAAGTATATTTATTTCACAAAACAACAGCATTGAGGTCTGTGGAAAAACAATTGGTACCGTCATACCATTATGTATCTTTGAGAGTTGTTGTTGTACGGATTAAAGCCATTTTTTTAGCATACAGTATGCGATACATGGCGGCCAGTATTAATGATTGAGGAAGAACCCGGGAAAAAATTCCAGAAAGAACAACTGACCCAGGAGAAGCTACTGGCAAGATTACTCACGTACACACAATGGCCGAATCCGAGACTTGAACCCACGCAGACAGGTGAGATGGCAATGATAAGTAACGGAGAGCGCTTTAGACAACTCGGCCCTTGTACTTTTGAGAGAGTGATGCCTGTAAGGTGAATTTGTTTGCATTTAAAACATGCACAGTAGAGAAAATGTTGGCATACATTTATGCTACTTTAATGTAATGTAACTGACACTTCTTTGGATATTGTACTTTTGGAAATTGTAAATGATCTAAGCACACTGTTAACTAAAATGACTGCTCCTTTGTAATCCAAATATCAGCCTGAATTTGTCTAAAGTATACTATCTTTAGCATCTGTTAAAATAGGGGAAAAAATTATTTCAGACTAGACAATACCAGCATCTGAAAGTGCAATGAATGAATTACCAAAATATATTAAATGTAAAACAAAGTTATCGGCTCTTTCTTATACAATTTTTCTCTGAAGTTCAGGATGTGAAAATGACCAAGTGGAGCCTGTACCTTTTTGAAAAGTGCCCGTCAAGAGTATGGCCAAGCTTAATAACCTATATTGCATCCATCCATAATACACCAAAATAAAGAGAATTAAAGGTTTTTTGAACTATAATATACAAGGTCTTTTTTAAATAGCCAGTAAAACCAGTATAGCCGGGAAGTTATTTTTCTTTAAAATTCTAACGCTATGCAAAAAATACTGGGATGATCATTGTGGACCTTCTTGTAACGAGCTTACCAGTGAAAGAGGGAGACGGCTGCTCGAGTTCGCAAGCTACAACAACTTGATAATAGCCAACACCCTGGGCCAACATAAAGCTTCACGATACTGGACATGGCACGCATCAAATGGAACCCATCATAACCAGATCGACTACAAACTGGTTCATAACCGATACCGATCTGGCATCAAAAGAGCAAAAACAAGAACATTCCCAGGTGCTGATGCTGGGAGTAATCACGACCTCGTCATTATGAACTTCCAAGTGAGGTTGAAGAAAATTAACAAGCCAAAGAAAATCAGGCTCAAATTCAACCTTGAACAACTGAAGGACCCTAACATCTGCAAGTCATTCCAAGCCACAATTGGAGGAAAATTTGCTCCACTTCTTGTGATGGATGTTGATGTTAAAGTAACAACTTTGACACAAGTCTGTGGGGGACTGGTTCAAGACTACAGTTGGAGTACGGCAAGGCTGTCTCCTGTCACCCACACTTTTCAACATCTACTTAGAGCGTATCATGAGCGAAGCCCTGGAAAAACAATGTGGGACAGTCAGCATTGGAGGACGTAACATCACCAACCTCCGTTTTGCAGAAGACATTGATGGGCTGGCAGGCAGTGAAGATGAGCTTGCCACCTTAGTGAAGAAACTGGTTGAAACATCTTCCAGATTTGACATGGAGATAAGTGCCGAGAAGACATAGCTGATGACAAATAGTGGCAAACAAATCTCAACCAAGATTAAACACAGAGGAAAGGAACTGGAAACAGTGGGCCAATTCAAATATCTTGGTTCCATAATCACGGAAGAGGGATCAAGAGCAGAAATTTTGTCACGAGCAGCACAAACAACGGCAGATATGTCAAAACTAAGACCTGTCTGGAGAGACAAGAATATCTGTCTGAAAACTAACATCAGACTATTGAGACCACTAGTCATCTCAATCTTTCTGTATTCATGTGAGGACTGAACCCTGACAGCAGAATTACAACGAAGAATCCATGCACTTGAAATGAGATGCTACAGAACCATCCTTGGCATCTCTTACATGGAACACATCACAAATGAAGAGGTGCGTAACACCATCAGGCACAAAGTAGGCCATTATGAAGGCCTCTTCACCACTGTCAAAAAGAGAAAGCTGAAATGGTATGGCCACGTCACTAGAGCCAACAGTCTATCCACAACAGTACTGCAGGGTAGTGTTCAAGGAGGTAGAAGGAGAGGTAGACCGAGAAAAAAGTGGAGTGACAACGTCACAGACTGAAGCAGGAAAAGTTTGCCAGAGACACAAGCATTGGAACATGATCGAGACAAGTGGAGGGAACTGGTCAGATGTTCATCAGCACAGTGCCTCAACGACCACACTAGGTCAAGAGACTGATGATGATGATGATGATGATGATGATGATGATGATGCAAAATACGAAACTGTAGAGCGCCACCTATACCCTGACCATTACAGGTTTGTACTCCCACCCCAACCCATAATTTTGGTGACGCCAATTGTGTTTGTTGCGTGCTCGCTTGTGTACACAACACATACGCGTGAATGTATATTCATTCTTATTATGCTTGAATTCACACTGATGCCAATGTAAAACATTTTGGACAATTTTCAGCAGATAATTTGATGATTTTTCGATTTAAATATTAATTCTAACATTAATTTAAAAGTGGTGAACATCTTTTCAAGGTTAACCTCTATGTTAACATGCTTAGAAGACAAATCTTACCATGTCAACGTGTTGAAATTCAATGATATTTAAACTTTTTTTTAAAAGTACGATGTTTCGGTAATACAAAATTCGTAAAGAGTAAATGTCGCTGTGTTTATCAGGTTATTTATAAAGAACCCTACTTTATTTCCATGCTATTTAATATAAAATTTAAAACCTCGTTTCCTAATTACATTAACCACTGAATATAAAGGAGTTTATGGAATAAACACCTTGAATTTTAAACCAATCTTTACAAACAATGAGATAATGTCGAGTTCGAATCAGTTAATCCTTCAGGAATGATGTCAGTGATAAGATCATGGTGAGGTGGGCATTGTACACTGAAACAAGTACACTTGTATTAATCTGCAAGTTCTTGTTATTTCATTCCATCCATTGTGGAGACCTATTTGAAATAAGAATCCAGTGCGTGATCACCTTGACAACAAATGCATAAACACTGCTTTCATCTGTCGCTGCAGTAATAAAACAGTGTTTTATGTTGAACATGTGCGTCGCACGCTCTATACTCCAAAGTTTATAGTAATTGGTACTTTCTCTCTCAAATCGAATTAAATATTAAATATAATATAATTTAATTAAATATTAAATATAATTTAATTAAATATATGAGGGGATGTATATTTAAATGACATTTTACAATAATTCAGTATACATCTGTTGTCGTACAACAACACGATGCACAGTAAAAAAAATGTTTACTTTGCAATATAAAGACCGAATCCATGAAAACATGCTTATTGAAAAAATGGGTTCCACCTTTAGTGTATTCACATATCTATATGTCGTAAAGAGTTCGGATAGATTAGGTTGTGGCGTTATTTGCATAAAGGAAACAACTTTAACTTCAACTTTTGTTTTGATACAGTATTGACTATTCTTTCTGAAAACTACCCTAAAACGAAACGTTACCAAAACTGTTTTCATTTGGGATAGTATTTTCCATTATTTTTGTAAACTACCGTAAATTTGTTTTACTTAAGAGATAAATCTACTTAAATGATTTGCCTTTGGAATGGTTTCCAACTCTGCAATCGTGATGTGGCGTTGCCCGACCCAAAATTAAATTAGAACCATGTGGTATCAAGTAAGTCGGACAAGCCACTATTTATTGTTACACATGACCGCAGGCTAACACCATCCCTTACGTAAGTTTGCCATAGTTAAGAGAGGAAGCTGACCAAGGCCCGTCAGAAGTGTAATTAGCACCTTGGGCTGGAAGGATGTTTTGTACATCAAAGAAGCTGCCAGAAGGAGTGGGCGTGCCTTATCTTCTGGATACGCTGACGGACCGCCAGATTGAATAAGTCGAGTGGATAGGGTCCCAGCGCTACCCAATCAGAATCGAGATATGGGTGGGACCCTGATTTATTCTAAAATATATATCTTTAACCCGGCCATCGAGCGTTAGTTGCCATAGTCGTTACAGAACGCACCGTGAATTGGAACTTCGGCGGCCATACGTTAATTGGCGGGAAAACCTTAGGAACAGGATTCTAAGTGTAGCTTCTAAAAAGGTCAGTGAGCTATTTGTTCGATCTTTGCTGTCTGCGAATGCATTTAATTGTAGATCGGGTATATACGTATTATTACTAAAATCGGTGTAGGAATAATTATTTTGTGATGTTGATATGTTTGTATATTTTGAAGAATGGGTTCCTATTTGTAAAGAATCGTATTGCTTGCTAGCCGTCGTAAGAATTAATACTATTATAATTCGCTATGTGGTTATTTTATAGTACAATAGCACATTATCCATGTAATTATAGAAATTGAATGGTATCTTTGAAATGATTTCACTGAGAAATTAATAATATGAATATTTGAATATTTGTGTACGCGTGTGGGAGTGTAGTGTACAGACATACGTCTGGCTGTCGTAATATTGAAAGTACAATGAGATTAATTATATATATATATATATATATATATATATATATATATATATATATATATATATATATATATATATATATATATATATATATATAAGATATACTTATGTGATATGATGTATGGATATATGATATCGTGCTATTACGCCATTGTTTCCCTGTAAGAGTGTGTGGGAGTTTCGATGCGTATGTATGCGTGTCCTAAAAGGTAATAGCCTTATCTGATGGTTAATTGATGATTTAGTGTGAGATGTGATAAACCCTATGTTAACGCCTTGTGATTTTCACAGGAAGCTTCGAGGGACAGCTAGTGAGTGGTCCCAGTGTCTCCGTTATAGACGGAAGGAAGAGAAGGAAAGAGGGAAATCTGAAGAGGAAGTTCGGGGAACAGACCAGGGAAAGTGGTCCCAATAGTCGTGATAAAGAACGGAAGGAAAGTGAAGGGAGGAGAGAAGTCGGGAGAGGTAGAATCCAGGAGGAGTGGGAGGATCGGATAAATAGATGAGTACAACCAAAGGCCAGGTGGAAAATCGAACTCACACTGGAAATCATAAGATGAAATAGGCTATCACTTAAAGGACGAGTGATTGTGTGACATTTAAATTTATAGGCTTATTAAATTGTTATTGTTGAATTTCATCTTCGTGTTATATATATATATATATATATATATATATATATATATATATATATATATATATATATATATATATATATATATATATATATATATATATATATATCTAATTTAACCGTCGGCAGTGCTGACTGGGGGCTCGGAGCCGTATACCTATCTGGTCTTTAATTTAAATTTAAATTCACGAGCCAGGTGGAACTTCCATAATATTTTAATCAATATTTTGGAAGTACCCCACCCCAACCTTTGCAGAACGCTACACGAAATAATATCGACTTTTCTTGTTTGTTTTACTTCTTTACTATGTTTTTATGGATATTCATTAAAAAAAATAAAGTGTATGACTTATCACCATTTGGGACATCTTCCAAAACCTTCTCGATTTCAATATATGCTGAAATATCTCACAAGCTCGAATAAATTGTCCGTTTCGCAAATCGTTAGCATTATTACGACGTGGGAAATGAAAGTCAGATCGGGCCGTGTTTTGAGAGTTGTCCTCATAGATCACCAAAATTTGGTTGCAGCAATAGCGATCCACGTCAGTAATGGTGTCATCCTGGAAGTCATTTCCACATGCCTCTTTAGTATTCACATATTTAGCCTCAAAATCACTAGTGTTTAGTTCTTATTGCATCTCTAAGTCCCCAGACAGACTATTTAAATCAAACCTAAAATGGGTGAACTTAACATCTTTTCATGTCCAAATGATGGCTTTTATCCAGGACGGAGATGACTCGTGTGCTACTGGTACTTTGCATAAAATCAGAGCGAGAGACAGCATCACCATCGTCACCTGGAACATTAGAACTCTGGCGCAAATTGGAAGACTCCAAGAGTTGATACATATGCAGGAACATTACACATAGCACATTATAGGACTGTGAAGTCAGATAGAAAGCCATAGGAGGACACCAAACTGAATATTGGAATATATTCTACTATAGTGGAGAGTTGGACAAGCCCATAAATGGAGTAGACCTCCTTGTAAACAAAGTCATTAAGGGATCTGTGGTGACATGCCACCCCATGTCAAGCAGAATCATCTCCATTCGTCTAAAAGCAAATCCCTTTAACATCACAATTATCCAAGTATATGCTCCAACTACCTATCATGATATGAAGGAATAGAGGACTTTTCCAACAAACTCCATGGTATTCTAAACATGGTCAGTAAAAAAAGACATCTTCATCATCCAAGGAGACTGGAATGTCAAAATTTGCAAAGATGCTCTAAAAGACGAGATGATCATTGTGGACCTTCTTGCAATGAGCTTACCAATGAAAGATCGAGAAGGCTGCTCGACTTCGCAGGCTACTAGCCAACATATAGATGCACGATGCTGGAGATGGCACAGACCAAATGGAACTCATCATAACCAGAGCGACTACATGCCGATTCAAAACCATTACTGATCTTGCATCAATAGAGCAAAAACAAGAACATTCCCAGGTGGTGATGTTGAGAGTGATCACGATTAAGATCGTCTGAGTGAGGCTGAAGAACATTAACAAGCCAAAGAGCATCAGGCTTAATTTTTACCTTGAACAACTGAAGGACTCTAACATATGCAAGTCATTCTCAGCCACAATTGTAGGAAATTTGCTCCAGTCATTGTGATAGATGTTAATCTCAAAGTGATGACAGATACTTTCAACACATTCATGGCAACAGCTGCCAAGAACATCATTGGCCTCCATTGCCCAAAGAAAAAGAAAAAAAAAAGAGTTACAGAAGAGATCCTGAATTTGTGTGATGCACGAAGAGACCTTCAAAACACCAGACACACAACAGGGTCAATGTAGTACCTAGAAATAAACAAGAATATCAGGAAAAAACTTGAAGAAAGCAAACGAAGATTTGATTGGACAAACGTGCACATAAATAGAGAGCAGTCTGATAAAGAAAAACAGCAAAAAGACATTCCAAATTGAGCAAGACCTTACCAAATATAAGCAACCAAGAGTCAGTACCATTCAAAATGAAAATGGAAAATGCCTCACAGAAGTGAGCGTCATTGCTGAAAGATGGACTAAGTATTGTAAAGAACTCTACAACCATCAGTCCACTGGAGAACCAGAGGTGCTTGAAGTTCCAGATTCCACAAATGATGATGATTTCCCCATTCTCAAAGAAGAGGTGGAGTCAGCAGTAAGAGCACTGAAGAATGGGAAGGCAGCTGGAGTAGACATCACAGCTGAACTTATAAAGACTATGGCGTGGGTGGGGGGGGAATCAGTGATACGGCTACTAATAAAAATCTGCAACAAGGTCTGGCAGATAGGTGAATGGCCAACACAGTGGACCCAGTCACTGATTATATCACTCCCCAAAGAGGCATTCTCCAGCTGTGCCAAAATTATTGAAATATCAGTTTGATCAGCTATGCTAGTAGGGTGATGCTGAAGATCATCTTGAACAGACTGAAACCACAAGCAGAAGAAATAATCGCTGAATAACAGGCATGGTTCTGTGGTGGAAGAAGCACAACAGAACAAATATTCAATATCAGGGTTCTATGTGAAAAGTACTCAAAACATCAACAAGACATCTATCATGTGTTCATAGATTTCAAAACAGCCTTTGACAGAGTGTGGCATGAAGCATTGTGGGCCACAATGAATAAGTACATCATGGGTCAAAAGTTGGCCAACACCATCACCAGTACATCAAGGCTACTAGTGCATTAATTGCTCAAGGTTCTGTGTGGGACTGGTTCCAGACAACAGTTGGAGTACATCAGGGCTGTCTACTGTTACCCATGCTTTTCAACATCTACTGGTACTTTGAGCACATCATGAACGAAGCCCTGGAAAAAACGCTGTGGGACAGTCAGCATTGGAGGGCATAACATCACCAATCTCCACTTTGCAGATGACATTGATGGGCTGGCAGGCATTAAAGATAAACTTGCCACCTTAGTGAAGAACCTGGATGAAACATCTTCCAGATTTGATATGGAGATAAGCGCAGAGTAGACAAAGCTGATGACAAATAGTGGCAAACAAATCTCAGCATAGATGAAAGTCAGAGGAAAGGAACTGGAAACAGTGAGCCAGTTCAAATATCTTGGTTCCATAATCACCGGAGGGATCAAGAGCAGAAATGTTGTCACAAGCAGCACAATAATGGCAGCTATGTCAAAACTATGACCCATCTGGAGAGACAAGAATATCTGTCTGAAAACTAAAATCAGACTATTGAGAGCACTAGTCATCTCAGTCTTTTTGTCTTCATGTGAGGCCTGGACTCTCACAGCAGAATAACAACGAAGAATCCAGGCACTTGAAATGAGATGCTCAAGAACCATCCTTGGCAGCATCCAGGGTGGCAGGAGAGGTAAGCAGAGAAAAAAGTGGATTGACAACATCACAGAATGGACCAAGAAAACTTTTGTGCAGACACAGGCATTGTCACATGATTGAGACAAGTGGAGGGAACTGCTCAGATGTTCAGCAGCACAGTGCCTCAATGACCACAGTAGGTCAAAACTGATGATGATGAATTTTACAAAGTTATTGTCCTTGCAGACCAATTCAGTGGGCAGTCTCGCAGTTGTTTTTCTTGTTTTTTTAAAACAAAATATTATAGATTGCTATGAAACAGACATATTATGGTCATCACCTGACGAAGCAAATTTTGATCAATCTCATTGCTCCCTTGATTGTATTAGAGCTAGTGCCCTTTTTACTTACAGCTCAATACAATGATAGAACTTGTGAATGCACTATATTTTAATGCATTGATGCAATAACTTAGTATGTATTATTCTCATCCTATGATGATATATGCATGTTGACCAATGATTTTCTCACTATTTGTTTAAGAAAAGTAGTGTATTTGTTTATTCTAGAGTCTAGAGCTTCCCTTTCAAAGTTTAGATAAAACCATCATGTAAAATAGATGCTCCATAGTACCATCAATTCCACCAATTTCAAGCAGATTGCATGAGATGAGGAAAGTAACAATATTCTTAAAATAAAATTGGGAAAAGATTTAAAGACTCCTTGAAATGTTTTAAAGGTAGTGCAATATTTGTGTGCCATACCCCTCCCCCAATTCTCTTTTTCCAAAAACAGCTATTCCTATAAAAACAAACTAGGTTGAAATTATTTTTAAAATTGTGATTGTCTGAGAAAGTAATAAAACAAAAGCAAAGACCCAGTAAAATCTAGTAATTGAGATTTCTGCTTGCAATTTAAGTGGGATTTAGATGATTCAAATAGTAAGTATGTATCTTGTGTGCATAGAAAGATAATTGCACGGAAAAAGAGTTAACTTATGGCATAAGAATTTATTAAGCAGTTTAAAAATACTGAATTGACATGGTTTACATTAATATAATTGAAATATTATGTAACCATCAAAACACTCTAACGTATTTCTAACAACAGTGATCACAATCCACATGAACACTTATTATGTCTGACAACAGTGATTACAATTCACATGAACATTTATTATATCTGACAACAGTGATAACAATCCATATGAAAGATGTATTGTCTGACAACATTTATCACAATCCACTTGAACACTTTTTATGTCTGACAACAGTGATCACAATCCATATGAGCATACATTAATGTCCAACAACAGTGATCACAATCCACATGAACATTTATTATATCTGACAACATTGATAACAATCCATATGAACATTTACTATGTCCAACAACACTGATCACAATCCATATGAACATTCATTATATCTGACAACAGTGATCACAATCAATCCATATAAACATTTATTATGTCCAACAACATTGATCACAATTCATATGAACATTTATTATGTCCAACAACAATTATCACAATCCATATGAACACTTATTTTTTTTCTGACAACAGTGATCACAATCCACATGAACATTTATTATATCTGGCAACATTGATCACAATCCATATGAAACATGTATTATGTCTGACAACAGTGATCACAATCCATATGAACACTTTTTATATGTCTGACAACAGTGATCACAACCAATCCATATGAACATTTATTATATCTAACAGTGATCACAATCCATATGAACATTTATTATGTCTGACAACAGTGATCACAATCAATCCATATGAACATTTATTATATCTGACAACAGTGATCACAATCCATATGAACATTTATTATGTCTGTCAATATTGATCAAAATTAATCCACATAAACAGCAACAAATGGTTCTATGAAATATAAAAACTTATTAGCTGTCAATTGTTTTTAGTACAGAACAACTTCAAATATATACAGTAAATTGGGGATATAATAAAGCCAATCAGAACCTAAACCAATTGTTGGATCTGATGTGAATTGTTAGCATGGAACCATAGGATTAGCACTGAAAAAAATCTTGTGTTTGTTTTGCAACTCCACAATTTTGTTTTCAAAAATGACTTCAAGCTTTTTACGTGGTTGGTATATACATGTATAAGAGGCAGCATGCAGTCTTAAATATTGAACCAAGGATGATGCATATGGGACTGAAAAAATGATTAGGTGTGCAGTTTGCACGACAGTATTTCTAGTTTTGGCACCACTGTAATATTTTGCACTGGCAAAAGTGTTGGATATTGTAAAATGGTTCTTCACCCCGTCAGGGCATAAAACATGTGTTTACTCATTTACGACATCTTCACTACCCAAGGTTTCAATAACCCTATCTACACCTTGATGAATTGAGTAGC
This sequence comes from Unio delphinus, assembly GCA_029339505.1. Classification (NCBI taxonomy): domain Eukaryota; kingdom Metazoa; phylum Mollusca; class Bivalvia; order Unionida; family Unionidae; genus Unio; species Unio delphinus. Next base: position 1,162,241 of record JAQISU010000263.1, read on the forward strand.
TATATTGGTGTTTTGTCCTAGAGACATCAATTGTATTTTGTGTGTTGCCTCCCTTAGTATGTATTTCCTTCAGATTTTAACAACTTAATTTTGATTGGTTGTGGTGGCTTGCTGCCACATCCAATGAAATTCACAGACCCAAAACTGATAAATATCTGCTCAATATGCATAGGTGTAGAAAGGGTTATCAGAACCTTGGCTAGTGAAGATGCATTTACGTGTCTTTTGAAATGTCATCTCAGTGTTGGTTCATATGTACTGAAAATTAGGATAATAAAGGTTTGGATAATTTGGGTTAAATTGTGTCTAAATACAGTATAACCTGCATATCATACATGTCCAAATATTAGACGTGTTTAAATAGGCCATGTAGGGTCTATTCTGATATAGCTATAAATTTTAATTTCTATATAAAGGCTACATGTCTAAGGTTAAATGTCCTTTTCTTGTCTGTATTATACAGGTTTTGTCTTTTAGTAGTAAGTATCTTTAACTGATATTCTGTGAACCTCATTTAAGACTTAGTATAAATTTTGAAAATATGGTTGTTGTTGTTGGGTTTAATGTCATTTTTCAGCACAATATAGGCTATACATGGCAGCCAGTATAACTGGTATGGAAAAAACCCTGGAAAACACCAGGAAGAACCACCAACCTATGAGAAGCTACAGGTAGGCTTACTCACTCAAACCCATGCAGAGATACGTTAGATGGCAGTGATCCAGAAACATCTGGTTTTAAAACACCCTACCTAGTTTTTCAATCTGGTATCATAATATAACCTTATTTATTAAGAGGCAGGCATCATGGAATGATGCTATTAATCAAACACTTTATTATTGTTTTTATGTAACCCACTCCAACATATTAAAAGTGAAGATTCACCCTAGTGTTTCCTGCAATTAACCCTTCACTATGAAACACTTTGATTGTTTTTACAATTTTCAATACATGAAGAATGTAAATGTCTCTTGTATTTTAAATTTCTTGAAGAAGTTTATATTTGTTCTAAAATGTAGCTTGTGTGCAACCTACTTCCTTTCAGTATTTTCAACCAACATGTGCAATTTCAATTGCTCAGCAGCACAGTGCCTGGACGATCACATTTGTCCAAAATAAAATATCTTTTATCGTCTAATTACCTTTTGTACACACCATTTACATTCCCCATTAATTGAGAACCTTTATGTCATGCCCTAATCATTTTGTCATTATGCTTTTGGCATTTGTATCACTCTTTGGTAATAAAGTATCTTATGATACACAAAATCTTTGCCATACATCTATAACCTTATTGTGGCATTATATACCCTTACAGTGCACCATAAAATCAACAATTAATTGATCTTTAAGCTGAAACACCTTGAACAATGCAACAGCAATTTTTTTTAAAAAAAAGAACACAAAATACTCTAGTGTTTAAAAATCCTTTTTTGGTTGGTCTTGACTTTTAAGCTCATCTCAGCCAAACAAATGTTAATTTTTAATCAAAGTATAAAATGCCATCATGGACTTGTAATACCTTTTAACAATATTCCACATTTACCTCTCCAGACTACAACAGTACAGTAGACAACTAACAGTTTGTCATGAATACATGCTAGCATTAATCCCATTATACTGCCATGCATCACTGAACCAATGGCAATACATGTACTACTGGTCCAGGAATAGTTTGGGTAACCAATAAACTAGCTCTAGCTAGTTTCTGTAATGCATTGATAGAACAAATAAAAAGTACCTTTTGTTTCGGTTCTCAATCTTGTAATTATAAATATGTTTTCAAAATTGAAAGATTAACTATAAAGTGGTATGTGTAGTAGATGACCTTAAGAACAGTATTTTGTCCTATCACTAGTAGAATCACATGTATATTAAGCCTAGTGAGCACTAATTATATGTAACATGGGCAATCGGCTCCCCATTTATAGGTCACATGCTTCAATTTGTAAACAAAGTTTGACAGTTTTCGATGGGGATAACTACTATGAATTCACTAGTCTTTCAACAACATAAAAATAAATCTCTGCTTTTTGTCAATGCAATCAAACTTTTCTCTGATAAATTAAATTCTATTTCTTTTTCAAAATGCCCAATGGGCACCTCACTCAGAATACAAGAGGGGACCAATCTGAAATTAGGGTGATCAAAGGCATTGGGCTGATGGATTGTTTGAGTACAGCTCTCTCGTTTATACTAAAAAGACAGAAAATATACATTTTAAATGGTTACTTTTATTCTGAAAGACTATGACATCTCTTTCAGAGTATTCCTATTTTACAAATTATTTTATTCACTGCATAAAATGCAACTTAAGGTAAAATTTAGAAGAAAACCAAGAATCTCAGTGCTAATAAGCCAAACAACAAAGAAGCCTTTTTTTCTGTTCATGAAACAGACTCTTGTCTCTAACTGCCTTGCAATTTTCCCGTCTTTTTTTTAAATGCAGAAACTGTTTGGATTTATAGTACTATTAAAAGAGGGTCCCTCCAACAACAAGCGTACAAGTGATAGGACAAAATAATATGTACTCAAACTTATAGCTTGCTGAAAAGCAAAATGAGTATGTAATAAAAAGCTTGCTGCATTTGTACGGGAAAATATAAAGTAACTCATTTCCTCTAAGCAACACCACACTCTTAACTTCGTGCAGTATAGCTCAGAAAAACTTGATCATATTTTCCCATACAAATACAGTAACTTATAAGTATCTTAATGTTTTGGTATTTTTGTATCTAAGACACACCAAATATATCTCAGTGTTATATTATATATATATATATATATATATATATATATATATATATATACACACACACACATATACATGGAATAAACCAACAAAAGAAACATTACACAAAAGAACAAACTAAACATTCATTGTGCTTTATTGAAATTTCCAAGAAAATACTCGTGTACTCAGGATAGTATTATATCAACTTAGTACTCATATGTTGATAATAATATAAAGTTTCAATTTTAAAAACTCTGAGCTAGAATACAACTGAAAAAGCGGAATATACAGGATAATTGTAAAGGTACAGGTGTATAAAACTTAACAGTATATAACTCTTGCAAACAGGGTAACTGTATACTTATAGCATAGGAAACAAAAATTATATCAAAATATTTAAGATGCTATTTATTTACTTCAGTATAATATTAACAAAAGATATATCATGTTAGATAAAATTCCTTGCTATACTGTGGACTTTACTCTAAGAATCCCCAATTATAAAGCTTGACTTTATACTTTGACATGTTGACCGTCAATATGGGTCAAAATAATGGATAGTCCACAACCTGTCAGTATTCCAACATCTTGATGAAACTGTCATAGCCTTAAATACTTTCGTGTTTGTGATATATTCTTCAATATGTCAGTAAAACATATGCATTCAAGATTTTGTCCTTGGGTATCATACAATTAATTATTAAATTACAATGGACCCTGTTAACAGGTTAGTTCAAGAAAGTAAACTTAGTAAAATGTATATTTTTTTTCTGGATTCTCATTATTCCTTTTTTGGTCCTGGGTGTTCCTTTTTATATTGTTCTGCATATTCCTTTATTTTATTCCATAATTCTTTAGGGTCATCAGCTTTAGGTAGCTGAAAAACAGATTGCATGAATTTTTGAGTAACTGAGGTAAAAGTAAACAATAAGCACAAAAAATTCATGTATTAACAAACCCTCTGACATGTGTGCAAAATTGATTTTGATTCTGAAAACATAAATGCAAAAGAAAAATTACAATTAATAAGATTTGACTCATTTCTCATCTTGAGCTAAAACAATTTTCGTACATTTGCTGCACATTTTTACAAGCCAAGAACTTGTTCCGCAAATTCAGGATATGAGACAATATAAATGTTGTCTATAAATCATCAAAGATATTGAATGATGCAAATATGACTTTGACAAATTTACAAAAATTTACAATTAGTAATTTTCAGTCACATGCAGTAGTGAAAATATACATTAATTATAACAGGAATTTTTGCCTTAAGACCTCCTGACAATTATATGTTAATTATAACAGGGTTTTTCATCTTAAGACCTCCTGACAGACAAAACAATAATTATTATTTGGAATGGAATGTTTGCCTTAAGACTGCATGACAGACAGACAATAATTATTATCTGGAATGGAATGGTTTGACAAAAAGACAATAATTGTTATTCAGAATGGAATGTCTGCCATAAGACTGCCTGACAGTCAGACAATAATTACTATCTGGAATGGAATGGTTTGACAAAAAGACAATAATTGTTATTCAGAATGGAATGTCTGCCATAAGACTGCCTGACAGACATACAGTCTGGTCACATGCATTGGCAAACACTAAATGAAACATTCATATTCAGTTACACAGTTACTGGTTTTGTAAACATTTCCGATGTGTAAACTAAACTAAGCAATTTACATGTATAAGCCTTAAACATTAAAATCATACTCTTTACTTCACTTTCCCCCACCACTCTCTAAATTGCAACCCAGAGTAACCAAGGGTTTATAACTCCAAATCCCAATAAGTTTGTACACATTTTTGTCAAAAAATATTTGCAACTGCCACTGAAACTGAAATCTCAACACATTTGAATTTAATCCACCATTAATGATGTTAATGCATAATAACTCAAGTTGATAGAGAAATTCACTTTTTTGAATAAAAAGGTAGTCTGTTACTATCTACTGAGCCCTCTGCATGTCAAACTCATGTTAATGTTAACTTATTTTAATGTTCATTTTCAGTGCAAAGAACAAAAAACATTAATAAAAGATTTTTGTTTCAATCTTATATGATGAATTAACTACAACGAATGTTAATAGTTACTGTATATCCTCACTTATAAGTCAAGACAAACTGCAAACAACACAGATTCTGATAGCATAATGTGCCAGGCGATCAGGGTCTATGTTGTTTGTTCTACAGAATACTCCTAACAAACTGCACAGACCCAGATATACCAGAGCATTATGTAGTGGCATATCTGTGTAGTCTGCAGTCAACACATCTTATAAGCAAGTACAGAAGGTAACTAATACATGTTACTGCACCCACAAAGAGTATAAAGAATAAAAAGAACACGGTTCTACCTACCTTATAATTTTGATCTAAGTATATACCAGCATAAATACCTATAGCAAATGACACCTGCAAAAGTGAAAATATTGTTTGTTTAAAATATTTAAAAGGGCTACAAAATATGATGAAGATAAAATGTGTCAACAGGAAACATTTGTAAAAAAATTTTAAAAAAATAACAGAAGCAATAGAAATGAACTAAATCTTTAATGCAGCTTTAATTAAATTTGTATAGGAATTTTGCATTTTTTTAACTGTTCAGACATGTAATCACTAAGGTAGAATATTGTGTCCACCATGTTTGAAATTAATATGGTGACCCTATTACACAGCCTGCAGAATCATGCATTGATACATGATGTGCATTATGTTGTGCAACTCTTCCCATTCTGTTTAGGATATGGACTTCCAAATTTCAGTTGACATGATCTAAAACAGCCATGCCATTAGGATATGGACTTTCAAATTTCAGTTGACATGATCTAAAACAGCCATGCCATTAGGATATGGACTTCCAAATTTCAGTTGACATGATCTAAAAAACAGCCATGCCATTAGGATATGGACTTCCAAATTTCAGTTGACATGATCTAAAACAGCCATGCCATTAGGATATGGACTTCCAAATTTCAGTTGACATGATCTAAAAAACAGCCATGCCATTAGGATATGGACTTCCAAATTTCAGTTGACATGATCTAAAATAGCCATGCCATTAGGATATGGACTTCCAAATTTCAGTTGACATGATCTAAAACAGCCATGCCATTAGGATATGGACTTCCAAATTTCAGTTGACATGATCTAAAACAGCCATGCCATTAGGATATGGACTTCCAAATTTCAGTTGACATGATCTAAAACAGCCATGCCATTAGGATATGGACTTCCAAATTTCAGTTGACATGATCTAAAACAGCCATGCCATTAGGATATGGACTTCCAAATTTCAGTTGACATGATCTAAAACAGCCATGCCATTAGGATATGGACTTCCAAATTTCAGTTGACATGATCTAAAAAACAGCCATGCCATTAGGATATGGACTTCCAAATTTCAGTTGACATGATCTAAAACAGCCATGCCATTAGGATATGGACTTCCAAATTTCAGTTGACATGATCTAAAACAGCCATGCCATTAGGATATGGACTTTCAAATTTCAGTTGACATGATCTAAAACAGCCATGCCATTAGGATATGGACTTTCAAATTTCAGTTGACATGATCTAAAAAACAGCCATGCCATTAGGATATGGACTTCCAAATTTCAGTTGACATGATCTAAAACAGCCATGCCATTAGGATATGGACTTTCAAATTTCAGTTGACATGATCTAAAAAACAGCCATGCCATTAGGATATGGACTTCCAAATTTCAGTTGACATGATCTAAAACAGCCATGCCATTTGGATATGGACTTCAAATTTCAGTTGACATGATCTAAAACAGCCATGCCATTTGGATATGGACTTCAAATTTCAGTTGACATGATCTAAAACAGCCATGCCATTAGGATATGGACTTTCAAATTTCAGTTGACATGATCTAAAACAGCCATGCCATTTGTCACCTATCCTCAAGATAGGAAAGATATGTTCTAAAAAAAGCGATTTTGAAATCACTCTGATCCATGGAAATAGTCGATTGTTACATAGGTATGATCATTTGTGTCAGGACTTCTGGGTTACATCAGTATCATCAATTATGCCTGTAGGACTTCAGGGTTAAATCTGTATGATTAATGATGCCAATGGGACTTCCGGGTTACATAGGTATTATCAATTATGCCAATGGGACTTCAGGTTACATCTGTATTATTAATGATGCCAATGTTATTTCAGGGTTACATCAGTATTATCAATTATGCCTGTGGGACTTCAGGGTTACATAGGTATAATAACTGATGCTAATGAGACTTCAGGGTTACATAGATATGATCAATTCTGCCAGTGACATTTCTTTTTTTAATTTTTTTAAAATAAATTCTTTATTATCTCCGTAATAGATAGATGGCTTGTCAGGGAACACCATCCAAGGTCACCTTACAATCAAAATATTTCTGGTTATCATTTAATCTAAGGACAATAAATAATACACATAAAAGGAAAAGACACACAAACACATGCATATTGCACACAATCTCATTTGATATAAATTAGATAGACTGACACAAGTAATAGCATATAGGTGACATAGACTTCACAATATTACAGTATTAGTTCCTGTATTCCACATTGCACAAGTTACAAGTTCATAGTTGAGACCTATTTTTGAAGAAATTATCCTCTCTTTTGTTTAACTTAGCAGCAAACTATTCAATGTCCTTATTCAACTATTTGGTTAAAACATAAACAGAAGGATTCTTCATGATGAATCAGCAAGCGTAAATATATTTAGCCAAAAATAAGACCCGTGGCATTTTGGGAACACTCATTACATATGTGAGTATGAGCCATTATGCCAATGGGACTTCAGGGTTACAGTGGTATGATCCATTATGTCACTGGGGCTTCAGGGTTACATAAGTATGATTAATTATGCCAGTGTCATTCTGGGTTGTGACATATATGACTATCATCAATTATGCCTATTGGACTTCAGAGTTATGTCATTATGATCAGTTATGCCAATGAGACTTTTCAGGGTTATTAAATACAAAGATCAATTATGCCAGTGGGAGTTCTGGGTCATTACATAGGTATGATATTTCATGTGTTTATTACTGTTTTTATTGAATTATATTCTTGTTTGATGAGAAGTGACATGATTCTCCAATAATATAAAATACTTCCTTTTAATGGAATTACACTTATATCATATTAAAAAAACATTTTGAAAAAAGTACTGGTGAACTCATGAAAATGTGAAAAATGCTAAAAGTGAGAGCCAATTTAACATAGTTATTACCAGTTTTCCAAATACCATTCTCAGTTTGTCTCTCTACTTTCTCTGCTAGAGTCTTTTTAACCTACAAATAAACAAGACATTTCAAAGTAACATCATTGAAAATACATGCATAATGCACAAGCAAAGGTAAAATGATTATGAGGTGCAAACAAATCAGAACAGTAATGAATAGGAGTTGAGAAATATGGCAGCTAACATGATTATGCTGGGAATCAAACTTAATCTAGTCACATTGTAGTACTTATTAGTATTTTGTAATAGGTATAAGTATATGGGCTAAAAATCCATCTTCACTAGCCAAAGTTCTGATGTGTTAACCCTATCTACACTTTGGCGGATCATACAGATATTAAAGTATTTTGTCCTAGTGACAGCTATTGGATGTCATGAGTTGCTTCCATTAGTATGTAATGCCAACCAACCAATAACGTGTAAAAGTGGTGCGTTGTATGTTGGGGGAAAATGGTGGAAGCAATTGACTTCAGTTTATATATATATATAAATATATATATATATATATATATATAAGGGAAGCATATGTATATCTAGGATTAAAATGAATAAATGTACTTTAATGATATTCTTTTATAACAATCTTCTTTATAGAATATTCCCAAAATTTAATTGAGTGGGATTAAAAGGAATGATAATAAAAATGACATATGTAACATTTTATTTCTTTATTTCTATTTTATTTATTTGTGTACCAGAAGAGCATGATCTATATTAGAGGAGTGCAAGATGTAATTAGACAGGAAAAAAGCATAAGGATTATGTCAAAATCATAATGGTTGGTATGTATGTAGTGTATTCAAAATATGGCCTTATGAATGACTCATACAAGATTAAAACTTTGAATACTGAATAAAGACATAATTTATTAAGATCCCAAAATTTTATTTTTTTATACTATTTACTGATTGCATTTCCACTTTGGAAGCCACAAATGGACTAATGATCTAAACCACTCACTGTTATGGATCACTGCCCTCTCACCTCTGTCTGTGTGGTTTGAGTCTCTGGCTCAGCCAAGGTAGGTATGTGTTGTTGTTGTTGTTGTTGTTGTTGTTGTAGGATTTAATGCCATTTTTCAGCACACGATGGGCTATACATGGCGGCCATTATTTTTGGTGGAGAAAGAACCCAGGAAAACCCCTGAAAAGAACCACCGACCCAAGAGAAGCTACTGGAAAGCTTTCTCACATAACTACATTAACCGAATCTTTGACTTGAACCTTGCATAGAGTTTGACACCCAGACCGGAATTCAGATGGTCTTGAGTGACATGACTAATGCCCAAATTCCTCTTTGATTTTAATTCTGAATATGTGGTCTCAACAGAAGTTAGTTGACTGCAATATTTCAATATACATTTGTAAAGAAATCAATGCCTACAATTAAAGAATTTTAAAAGTTTTGTAAGTGAAAACTGTATTCAGATTGAGACAATTTACATAATTAAGATTAACATTCAATACAGATCAGTCCAAACCTATAAGATGCTTGCTTTATTTCATTTGGCATCACTAAAAGCACTTGAATGATACACAACATAATCCATGAACATAATCCATGTCAAAGAGAAGTATACATGTTTTGTATATTTAATTTCTATCCTTCATTACAATCTGGAGTGACAATCATGCACTAATAATAAAGCACAAAAGGCACATGCTTCTGTTTTAAAAAATATAAAAAAGTAGTTTCTAAGAAACTGTCCTTGTAAATGATCGATTATGATGGGGTATTTGCAATAAATGTAACAAAATAGGAGAGTAGATGCTTCCTGATACAATATACTAAAGCTACCAGTGATGATTGACATGTTGCACAATTTACTTAGTTTAAATTCAACAAAACTTCATGATGTACAAAAAATTCAACATGAATACAACACATGTTGGGTCATATATAAAGTATAAACATTTACTGAAAGAGTTTATTTCCTTCATTTCTTTTAGAAATGAATCTTAGTTTTTTTATAATGTGTAGCATTTTCAGCACATATGTAGTATTACAATGACGGATAACTTTGCTTTGCCAACACCACAATTCATCCACTTCTTGAACTGTTTCCTTTTATTATTAATTTTACTTTGTGTAATGTTATTAAATTTCAGTTTTGTTTATTTACCTTATTATTTTAACACATGACAATTTCCCCATTCTTATCAGTGTGGATACTACAAGGTATTAATTTCATTCAAGAACTATGAAAAAATTGCAACTTTTCAATATAAGTGAATCCGCACTATAAATTCTTTTCTATTAAAATCATAGAACCCATTTGAATGAGATCATCAGAAAAAAGAAAAAGAAACAAAATATGAATTTTAAAAATACAAAATCTATAACACAAAAAGAAAGTCTTCAAATAAATTTTGCTTTTCTCCATTAAAGAAAGACAGTCTAACTAACACTGATACCTCTTCAGAATATATAGGTTTTCTTTTTGCTGCCCCTACACACCACCAAGGGCATTGCCACCTGGATATGGTGGCCAGCAACAGAACTCAACAATACAGGACAGCTGCACACACAAAAATTATTATATCACAAATATGACAGACCATCTCAAATCTGGACTGTCCGATATAAATCTGGAAGAATAGTTGCCCAATGCATAGTTCACCAGATTAAGGTTATGTTCACATATTTCCTGCCCTTCCCACTATATTTTTTCAAAAACATTATCCTGCTATTTTATTTCTAACTGGTACTCTGGAGTGTGTGAGATGCGAAGCACAAAGAATAATACAAGTCACATGGGCAATATATGCGCATTTACTCATTTAAAATTAAAATAACTTGTTCTTTTAAAATGTAACACTAATTTTCTTTAACCAAAAGCCTATTCAATCCTGGTTATTGAATGCTCTGCACCTTAACTGTCACCAAGAAACTTCCAGACAAAAAATTATCTATATGTATGGACTTTTGCAATGGTGGCCATGTACTAAATTTGGGTCAAAATTAGTCCTACCACGTAAGACATATCACATGTTATTTATGCTTTAGTGCTACATCTCACTACCCAAATAACAGCCTTGTATAGCGTGTTCTGATGTTTGCCGACATTGGAACAAGTAGTCAAAGTTTCAGGAATATCTTAAATACTTGGCAGCCCATATGGACAATCTTTCACACATTTATATTAATATACTTACTGTGCTATTTTTTTTTTCCTGGTGGAATCAAAATCTCACATGAGCAAATGGATGCATTTTCATGTTCCTTTGACATATATTTGAATTTGTTGAAATGCAGTGGTAGTCAAGGTATGCAAAAGTATGTTCAAGTATGGTCATGTGGGGGATATGTTTCTGAAATAAAACGACACACTGCTTACAGTACCAATAGGCATACTATATTTGTATTCATTTCATCAGAAAATAATAGTTCAACTTAACCCAGTTTTGGCTTCCCTCTTTCATTGCTTTCCAGCCAACTGAAATGTGGACCAACAAAACTTGAAAACATGTCTGGACCATTACCTTTGTGAGAATTTGAGTTTATTAGAGAAAAGACATCAAAGTAAGTAATGTCTGACTAAAAAATTATGACTTTACTTTGTGATTGGTTGCCAGTTGTGTGACAGATTCCTGAAAATCTGACTTTCGTTACTATGTTATTTGACATCAAAACATGTTATACGCTACACAGGTTAGTTAGGCAGTAAGACCCAGACATCAAAAACATAACTATAAGCATTGAGGTCTTACATGCAGGACTAGGGTCAAAATAATAGCGTGTTGAATGTAATCATCAGAATCAAGGGTGGTACCAATTTGTTTATCAATATGTGATACTTCCATTGTGACATTACTGCATGCGACATTCAATCTGGACTGTACTGGATCACACCTTTAAGTTCATAAAGCCCAAAAATGTCTTATGTAGCTGAACATTGATTTTGCCCTTAGTCCTACATGTAACCAACATCGGAACACGCTATACAAGGCCGTTATTTGGGTAGTGAGACGTAGCACTAACATAAATAATATGTGATACGTCTTACATTGTCGGACTAATTTTGCCCTAAGTACCTATTGGGGCGTGCAAATGACCTAAAATAATATGGATGTATACGAATACAAAATAAAGTGAACACTTGCCACTTAAAAGGTATGTAGAATAAAACTGTATAAAAAAAAAATGACAGCAATTATTGAAAAGACTCGGCGTTGAATGCCTAATGACCTGTGTGCCTTGCACTATACTGTATAATACTATTTTTAATAAGATGATGAATGCATGTATATTAACACCATAAATTACGTATTAAATTTACGATCGTTTAAAATAGTCAAGAATAAAACAGAAGAGAAATATAACCAGAATCGATACCAGGTCTTCAAGCTATCCTAATACCTAAGAGTCGTTGAGTCTATTCACTGCCACTCAGTTTCTCTTTAGCAACATTGGAAACAAGTCGTTTATAACAATCGGAACATCCTCAGCCTTTTCCATTGCATACTAGCTGGGTAACAATATCTTACAGAAGTAGCCCATTCTACCAGTTTCTACCCTGCAGTAAATATGTTGAATAACATGATGAAGGTAATTTCTCAAGATAAAATCTTTATCTTGCTTTTTATTTCAGATTGTATCATTTTATAATTTTTTTAAATTTCCAGAACAGAAATATGTAGTCAAAGTTCTGATAGTAGAAATAACGGTTGATGACGTCATCAAACTTCAAATATTTACTATTGTAGCTGGACACAGATTCTGCGCCGTGTTCGGTACAATTATTAGACACTAACGGATATTTACTGCAGGGTAGAAACTGGTAGAATGGGCTACTTCCGTCAGATATTGTTGGCCAGCGATGAATTGTGACCGTACTGGTGAAAATAAAGGTTAATTCGCCGATTGGATTTAAGACATGGTCATTTATCAGTTATACGTTGGTAAATAAATGTCTTTTAAATGTATATGTGTATTTTTTCAGTCTTCTTGCGATTCTGAAGCCATAAAAGACACGTGAGAAAAAGTCGAATCGACCTAAGGGTTGTGATCACGCTTGCATCCCTTGTGTTATATATATATATATATATATATATATATATATATATATATATATATATATATATATATATATATATATATATATATATATATATTATTGATAATGGTAATTCATGTTGTCAGACATTTCGCCGTACTTTATTGATAAAACTTAAGACTCCTGTGATCAATATTTTTTTATTTTGGCAGGGTTCAGCTTTATGGTATCACGGTACCAATTGTTTTTCCATAGACCTCAAAGCTAATATTTGGAGAGATAAATATATTTTCTATCCTAATTTAACGTGCATCTCACACACTGTTATAGAGAACAATGTTAGATTGTCAATTTGACGATGACAAAACCAGGTACTCCATTGCATTTAAGAGAGATAACTCTGCTGGAACTAGACAGGGGTATGAGTTATCTAGTCACAACATACCTATTTTCAGTCATGTGTATTACATTTTCAAAAAATCATAAAAAATACAAAATTTGATCTATTTAGGAATTAGCATAAATTCACATGTTGCCAAGAGGCTAAACTTTTTTTAAGCCTAACAGAAAATACAACTCTTACATAATCCACCAATCAAAGCTTGTGTTGTTGTTTATTTCTGATTGCAATGGACCTACACCTTAAGCTCCACCCACATGGACTTGCGCAATTGGTACCGTTATACCTTATAGTTTCTATCTACATCTGAGAGAGGGGCCGGTACAAAAGGGTTCTGTTATTGCTTAAAATTTACATACAAATCATACATGTACTAATATTACGTTTGTATGGTCTTAAACTAAGTAATGTAACAAAATGTACACTGACACTCTTTTACTTATTTATGGATTTCCTATCATTACTCTTCGAACTGTCTTATCAGGTATAATGTCAACAATTGCGCAAGTCCAGGCGGGTTGAGCATGTGTGTGACATGCATGCTAAAATAGGATGGAAAGTATATTTACTTCACTAAACATTAGCATTGAGGTATATGGAAAAACAATTGGTAACGTGATACCATCACTTCCGTCTTTACTTTATCTTTGACCACACGCACCACCCGTTGCTTAACAATCAGGTATGACTGAGTCAACGTACAGATAGACAGATAAGTGATAGAATAGAGAGAAAACCAACAAGTTTTGTAAAATTCAATAAATAATTATTTCCCTAGAATACATAATTATTTCCCTAGAATACAAAGGGAAAATATAACAGGAACTCGCAAGATTGTGAAATAAATCAGACCAAAACAACAGCAACAAAAAACAGTCCAAAAAGATTTATTAAGTCCAAATGTAAAAAGTACCTGTTAAATTTCAGTGTTATTCCAAATAATTTCCAAGGACAACAACAAATTTCAATTGTACATAACATGTAATCATATAGAAAAAACTAACACATACAAATTAAATGTTCAAAATACACGGCCTGCCCTCATAAAACAGAAAGATTTACACACTAATATTTTGGGGCCCCGAGTGGCCAAGTGGTCTAAAGCGCTGTCCATTACGGATCACTGCCATCTCACCTTTGCATGGGTTGGAGTCTCAGATTCGTCCTCCACCATTAATACTGGCCGCCAAGTATAGACTATCATGTGCTGACGCTAAACCCTACAACAACTAATGGTTTATTGTAACTGTTAGTCATATATATATATATATATATATATATATATATATATATATATATATATATATATGTAACAAAATGAAGTCTGATGAATGGAACATAATGCACATGAAACAATATACAACTTCCATACACATAAAAGTGCATCTGCAATTCGATTATCTTTTCTCATGATGTGCCTATTATCAATATTATCCTGCAACGTCAAACAACCCCTTAATAATCTCTGATTTTCGTTTTTCATCTTGGCCGTGAAAGTAATGGGGTTGTGATCACTGAATACATTACCCGGATAAGGAACTGACATAATATACACTTCAAAATAATTTACCGCTCAAGTGGCCTAGTGGTTAGAGCATTCGCCTCGGATGCGAAAGGTCTTCGGTACGATCCCCGGCCGAGTCATACCAATAACTTACAAAAAAGGTACGAAACAGCTGCCTCGCTTGGCGCTCAGCGTTAAGAGGTTAGTGTTAGGACTGGTCGGCTTGGTGTTAGGATAATGTGACTCGGTGTGGTACATCATGCTACATATCTGGGGTATGATGCCCAAGTGCCTATACATCACTATAAACTGACACACTGCAGACGTCGTAGCGATATCACACACACACACACACACACACACACACCACCACCACCACCACCACCACCACCACAAACACACAAAGAAATGCAATGCCAGTATCAAAGCCAAACATTCCTTCTCGATTGTGGTATAATTTCGCTGGTGCTTATTTAACATTTTGTTTTATTTAAAAAACTTTTGTCTTCATCAATACTCCACCAAGCACAACATAAATTGCAGCAATATACATTTTAAATGACTGATTGAATATTGTAACTAAAAGAACTAGAGCACTCATAAATATGGCCTTTAACTTACCAAAAGCCTTCTGACTAGGTCAATGGTATTTACAAACATCACATTTTTGGCCATTACAACTTATTAAGATCTTGTGATATGTGTTACTGACCCTTAAATGACCAGCCAAAACATTGTCATGAGCTTGACTAAGAATTTCCTGTCTAAATACGACTTAGGAATACCAATCTTGTAGCTAAATGACCACTCGTCACATGAAAATACTTCAGGTGGCCTCCAGTTTCTCATGGGGACTCCTTAGCAAAATAACAAACATGTACTTCTGTTACTTCAGTTTCGCTTACTGTACTTTGAAACAAACAGCAGATCTCGGGATCTTGTTCCTGTTCGACAATGAGTGAATGTCGTTTACCACCCTGATTAGAATAAAGAGAATGAGTTGTACAAGGAGGATCACTGTGATCAATACCTTTTGACTGATCCATACTAGGAACAAAAGTGACCTAATTAAAAGCCTGACCCAACAATGTGCCAGCTAAAGGAGTAATTGCCAGAGTGTTCTATGACACCACTCTAGTAACTGCACAAGCTGGGTATAATTCAGGAATATAGTTTTTCAATATGATCGACTTTCTGATCCAAAGAAGGCTTGTCAGTTACAAATCGATTAACCACAACCTTATTTTCAATTAGGTCGTTGCCTAGTAATAAATGAATACCCACAAAGACTTCACTGTTCCGACTGTCACGTGTCCTGAGACCCAGTCTGATGACAAAGGTATAAAATGGAAAGAACATTAACAACGCCGAACTATAACCCATGAAAAAGAACATGTTCACTATAAGAAGTCTTCACCCACATGCTTAAAATACCTGAAAAAAAGACTGAGAAGCTCCTGTGTCCCTTAAATGTTTAAAAGGGATAGGATTGGTAGAAATCACCTATACGTGACACGAATGGTTCATAATTCTCTGTGCTTCCAATATATATCCGTGAACATGACCTATTAGAAATAAGAGCATTTGGAATATGTCTGTCTTATTCCGTTGCTTTTGTTTTCAATATGTAGTAATCAGTAGTAGCGTGCCCTTTCTTCTTGTAGGAAGAGATAAGGATTTCTAATTAGTCATATCAGAACCTTGATTCATAGACGTCGTGCCAGTTTGAGATTTGGAAGTGCTGGTCTGAGACTTAACTGACATATTTTTAACCAATAAACTTCTGAGTGAAAGAATTAGAACAAAAGAAACATAAGTCAACGAATGATCATGAGCTGTAAGAGGAGCATTTTTTAAGTGTCAACCCTTTGCTCATTACGATATGCCTTAACATCACTATGGACCCCCCACCCCCAATTATTATATTAATATAACAGCATATAATGCTGCAAGGAACGACATTTCTCTCCCTTTTCGCGTCCTATTTAAGTATCTACGCTGATATTTAAAACTAAGATTCGCTAAGCGTAATAAATTTTGGTATCGATGTTTAGCTGAGGCATTCAACTTCATATTCCGACGCAAAGTTTGACTTGCTACCATGCATTACATGAATATCAGACAATTTGTATTAGCTACCGCTCTAGATAGTCACGATCGTGTCCCTTCAGATGCAAGTGCTACTATCTGAATATAATACTGTCATCTCCTTGCCGAATTTGCGCCTACTCATAACTTATTCCATCAAAATGTAAAATTCCCAAACTGTCATGAGGAAATAGAAGGCGAAAAAAATGTCAGACTCATATTGTTTCATAGTGAGAATGGTAAAAATATGATGAAATGTCTTTTATGTAATGTACTATATCGACAAAGAATTTAAACATTTTAAAATCGATTTATTTTTGTTGACATATTTTGATTGACTGCATGTTTATGCTTTTAATAAAATTTACCAGAATCCTCATCAAAACTTATAAATACTTGTTGCGTGAAGAATATATGTGAACAAGGTGAATATGTGAATAAAGTAGATTTAAAGAAACAAATCTTAAGCAGTTTGTTTTTCTTCTGTAAAATCTATGCAACTTGTAAAAGGTTCCTAAACGTAAGATTTAACACATAATCTGTTACATATGACGCGATATGTCAAAGTTAAATGTAACGTGGTTTGACAGAGTTACATGTAACGTGGTATGGCACAGTAATATGATGAAATAATGTTACAGTCCTCTGAATTAAGTAAATTCCAATATGGATCTGTTTTGGTGTATACATAATATATATATATATATATATATATATATATATATATATATATATATATATATATATATATATATATATATATATATATGTATGTGTGTGTGTGTGTGTGTGTGTGTGTGTGTGTGTGTGTGTGTTTGGAATCAATACTGACTATTAGATCATAAATTACACACAGTGACTGCATGGAAGTACAAGAATACGCAATGGTGCGAAATAAAACAAATTCATTATTATTCCATCATGACTTCACCCAAAATTAAACATTCCATTCTTCCTCCTTCAGTGATTTCAAGAAATCATTTCCAAGTTTTCAAACACTTTGGACATACCAAACGTTATAATTATAAATACTCATCAAATCCAAAGGATAAATATCATGGCACCATGTGTCCTATTGTAAACTTTCTAGAGCCTAAAAAAACGAGTAAAAACATTCCATTCCTTGTCACGAATTGTAATTGAAATTTTGGACTGCAATAAGTGTTGTTCAATCCGATTTTCATTTGACAGGAAAGTCCATTCACAAATTGTATTGTTTGTCTATTATTACTTTAGCGTGATAAAAAGAAAATGTACATTGACACGAAATATTACTCTTCTGAATGAAATCTAAAAGAAAACGTTTGTTGGATCAGGCCTATTTATTGAGAGTCCAACTAACGTCTTACGATTCTAGGTCTTACAATATATAATAGAAAGATGTAAAACCAACCATTTAAGTAAAACCAACAAGCAATATAATACAAAGCAAAAATTCAAAAACAACTTAATGTATTATGAATTAAATTTTAAAAGATCTCAATGTCCTATCTGAAGTCCAAAAACACGGAATGTTCCGAATGAATTCCAATAGTAATGAATGTCTTGATGTAACACAATGATGCAGTCCATAATATTTTTTGAAGCAGTTCACAATAATTCCTAATAGTTCCTAATACTACTGCTAATTCAAAGCCAATGGTGCTTAGCAATTCTAATGAATGATTCTAATAAATAATTTCCTCTCGAATTATATCTGAGCACAACTGTAAATTCTGACCAGAAATGGATTCTAGAGACTGAATTATTTATCAAGTCCCTATTTATACAGATTTTCACTTGACTTCCAACGTAATAGAACGTGATGATTTTCCAACAGAACTTAGTCTAACAATCAAGACTGACCTTGAAATTTTACTACGTAAACACGTTGTTTACAATGTACAATCAATTACAAAAATAATCTATGTAAACAGGTTATTTACAAATGACCATTATCTTAAAGTACAATTGACAACCATGGACAAAGGTTAAGCACACAATATAAAGTATTGTATATATTCAATAGGTCAATGAGCATTTTGCAATTCCAATATATATTTTTAAAATGCTTCCTCTGGAATTATTTTGTATGTCAACAACACAAATGCAAACTCTGATTACGGATTCTCACAGACTGGTACAGAGCAGGAATTAATTACTCGTTTATCAAATCCTTATTTGAACACAAATTTTCACTTGAAGTGTTTAAACATGATAAAACTAGTATTGAACTCTTGATACATATAGAACTTACAATTATGGACAAAAGTTGTATTGGAATTACCGTTAATTCATTTAAAGACACTTGGATGTATACCATAGTGATTCTTCTGTATTACTGGCACATTAAGTACAACACAGTCATCACTGAGAACACATTTGGAACGTATTCGTATTACTTTCTATTGATAGCCTATTGCGATTTTAATAAATCATACACCATTCTGCAAGCTTTTTTAAAAAAATTTTTACTTTATATTTTAGGAAAATAAATTAGTATTTTAAATTATACAAAACTTGTTGGTTTTTGCTTTCCCTCGTTACACAGTTTAAGGTCCCATAGTCGTGACAAAGAAACTGGGTGCTTGTTCTGGATTTGAATTTCTTTTGAATATCCCAGAGATTTGAAATGAGTTGATATACATTACAGCATTGGTCACGAAACATGAAAGAAAGAAGAAACTAAATATAGTCAGCGAGTGAAAATGGTTTGGAATTCTTTAGAGTGGTGATTGTGAGTCAAACTTTTATTTAAGAACACGAAGTCGAATGCCTGAGCAAAACATCGGCACTAATTGTATTCCGCTACGCAAAGTGTAGCTTAAAATATCAGCATTCATTAAGTACAACTAAAGGTACTGCGCAGTATCAATCACGCAAGCCCTGTCCACAACGTATTATTAATTACGTACACTGCGTGTACACAAACATAAACATTCCTACCCTTGGCCTATACAAAAATCTAAACAATATACAGATAACAGATGCATGGATGTTTTCAATGTGTGTTTTATATCTCTTTTTGTAGATGTTTTCTTTGTATTTCTCACTGACTTAGTGATTCATATTTACTACATTATGTCTTATCATTTAATAAATTATGTCATTTCAGGCTTTTTTGCTCTGTACAATACTTTATGTTATATCTGGATTATTTATATTTTTTTGCAGTAATTAGGCAGGGATTTTCTAATATTTAACGATCCAAACGTGCTTTCTAGTACAGTTCTGAAAGTGAGACATGTAATAGGTGTACATGCGCGCACATGCAACACATACACACTGGATAGAATGTTAACTTCATCTATGCTACTTTGATATACTGAATGACTAATATTTATGTATCTATGCTGATACGGAAACAGCACGCTGCCTAAAGCAGACAGCTGGTTCAGATGGCTGCTCACATCTATTCCACAACTTAAAGTGTGTGTGTGTGTGTGTGTGTGTGTGTGTGTGTGTGTGTGTGTGGTGTGTGTGTGTGTGTGTGTGACTTAGATTTTTAACGTAGCTTTAACAATTGTTCAGTCATAGCGCCACGATGTCTGCAGTGTGGCAGTTTATAGTGATGTCTACCACTGGGCATCATGCTGCAGACATGTAGCATGATGTCCCCCACCCAGTCTCATTAACCTGACGCCATGCCAATCAGTCATAACACTAACCTCTTAATGCTGAGCGCCAAGCGAGGCAGCTGTTAGAAACATTTTTGTATTTTGTAAGTCTTTGGTATGACTCGGCCGGGGATGAAACCCACGACCTCCAGCATCCGAGATGGACGCTCATACCACAAGTCCACCGAAGTGGTCTCCAAGGTAATGTAACTTTAGCAGTTATCACAAAAGCGAAAGTTGATTTTAATTTTTTTTTCTAGCAAGTTATCTACCAGCTTTTTTTCAAATTTACACTGAAGGACAGAAAATGAAAATGACCAAGCTGCACTTGCAGTCATTTTTAGATATATATTGGAAGTAAATCCAAGCTATACACTCTATATCACAATTACACCCATGAATCATACACCAAAACATTGGAAATTAAAGTTATTGTAACAATAAATAAGATATGTAATGTCTTTCTTTTAACAAAATAACCAGGATAAACCGTAAAGATATCAAAAGTAACTCCGAATAAAGTTCTCGACGACGTAGAATTGTATCCTAGGTTGCTTTCTTGACTTATACTTATCCTCTTTCTTTGCATGGTCATCTCTGTCTACACAATATATATATCTACAGGCTTTCTGTCTTTCTTCCTTCCTATTAACCGGTATGCATCCGTTTGAATGATTTTCATCTACGAATGATAAAACAGTTCTAAATAACTTGTGTTGTAACATTTTATATTTCTTGGAACCTGTCAATAAATTTAACGCCTTCCGATAAGCCATGCAAAGTTACATAAGTGATCTGCAGTTGCGCGTACAGCACGCAGGATGTATGTATGTATGTATGTATGTATGTATGTATGTATGTATGTATGTATGTATGTATGTATGTATGTATGTGTATGTGTGTGCGTGCGTGCATGCGTGTATGTACATTTGTATGTATGTATGTCTAACTTTTGTCCATGATTGTAGATTATATGAGCCATTTGTAAGCAACCTCGGACGACTTGATGTGCCAAAACAGTTGATACATTTTTTTCGAATTTTGCCAAAATTGTGGTTTTGTAATTTCGTTACTCTGGAATCTCGACCTTTCAGCAAATGACATAATGCACCTCTATAACTAGAATATGCAAACTCATTTTTGATACCAATGTGTGCTTCATGAATAAACAATCCATTGGCCTGGCTAATCCTTTCTCGCATCACAGCGAGTGAGAGAGATCCAGACATCAGTCATTACTATAGCATGGGTACAAATCAGTTTGAAAAAGATGCGTCTATTTTCAAATCCGTCATACAACCACTAGTAGTTAAATTTACGGTAAAGGGCCATTAATTAGTTAATTAATAAACCTAATGTAGACCTGATATACATGCATAAAATGTTGCTAGGTATGCTTGTGTGAATGACAGAATACGGATGCCAGAAAAAATCACCAAATGGCATTAAAGTGCATGAATATCGCCGACAACCAGGGCTCCGCTCTGGGTCCAACTGGTGGAACTCACAGTGGTCCACACGGCCCCTGGTTGGTGGAAGGGTGCACTAGCCCGCTCTCAAGAACCTTCCCCGGCTTCGGTCATTCGGGCCTCGTATTCTGGCACTTCGGGCCATCATCCTCGTGCTGTGCGTCATTTACGTCACTGTCCCCAGGGAACCACTTACATGGCTAACTGTTTTCCATGGCTGTTGATTATGTTTTAAGTCAACGTATGCATGTTGACATGACCATTCGACCTTAGATAATCAAGAAAGCGCACCTGATTTTTCTTTTGTTTGTAAGTTATAAATAATTTATTTTCTGATTTTGTAGTTCAAAGTCTAGAAGAGAAATAGTTTACACATTTGATAGGAAAATTACCTACATCATGGTATTTTATGTTTTTTTTCAAATTTGAAGAAAATAAAATCATATTCCTAAGTTAGGTTAAGTCTTTAAAATCATTGTTGGTTGTGATCTAACATAATTTCGAGAATAATCATTTAAGTATTATTCAATGGAATGACAAAGCGCTCATTTACATTTTGGACTAAATCATTATTTTGAGATTATTGCGAATTTATTCAGGGACATCTGGATCATATAATTGGGATACATCAAGAACGTTGGCACAGTCAGCTTATCCTAGACTAATGGCATATCAGATCATTTCTGCTTCATACGCCATCTCGCCATGTCTCTAACCCCCTATCTCTGCTACAAAGAGAAACATCCATATGATGCATAGAAACCAACTAATGCATGACATCAAACAAACCTAACATCTTCAGTTTGTTATGTAATTTTACGGTGTTTATTTTTGTAATCTTGTCGTTGTATGTTTGTATGTATTGCCTAAAATTGTTATGCGCTGAGAACTTCTAACAATTAGGTTTTCTACTAAGTCCACACTATTAATACGTAAAGTATCAACTAAAGATGTTCCATACACGGTGCAATATATGTATATTTTCAATGGCATTATTTCCTCAGCTGTTTTTCTATAATGAAGATTCATTTGAGCCCAAAGCTTTGTGAAAAAAGGTTCCGCATTTATTGATGGCTCATCAAAAATAAGCTCGGATTGAAATAAAAAAAGAACAACTACCAAAACATGAGAAAAGAAACCAGAGACAGTTTTAATGAGATTGTCAATAGTGTGCAATTATTTTGTTCTAGAGAGCTACTCTTGTGAAAAGATATATTTCTAAGAGAAAACGTTTTCATAGTAAATAATTTTGAAGTGAGGAGTTTCGACGTTTGAAAATTTCTCACATTATATCAATTGGTATGTAAATTATAGGCGAGCTCTAACATTAATATATTACGGTTATAGAGTCTGACTGGTTTCACAACTGATCTCTCTCTCAGTCTCTACCTGCTATAGTGGCAACTTGAATTACCATCAATATACACAATGATATATGTATCTCATTGCTATTTTAGTTACTTCAATATTAGTCTGATGAAAGGATCAGGCAGTAGTTGTGATGGCATCTTTTTGTTAGTCCGTAAAAACAACCACACAAACCTGGTTTGATACTGATAAACGATGTTGTGGGTCTCATAAAAACAATAATAATGATGATGACTTTGTATAGCGCCTAATCTTTAGAAGTTCTAAGCGCTTTACATCTATATTGATATGACTACAAAAAAACAAAAACAAACACCATGAAATTAGAAAACATTTATTAAAATAATGATGACACTATTTAAGGTAGGAAACATTATTAGGACTTTAAGTTTCTTCTTGCAGTCGAAAAAGGTGAGTTTGAAGTCACCTGTTCATTAAAATGTGCAATTTTGATGCTTGCAAATCATTCCGGAACAAACCCCCGTACACTTTAGAAACATACCGGCAATCGGTAACAGCCAGAGACGGGACAGTTTTAATGTACAAATTTAATGCCGCAATTATTGACCTTGCCCTTTTCCTTTGACGACAGTTCTGCAAAACAGTGTGTACTAAACA
Organism: Unio delphinus; assembly: GCA_029339505.1. Lineage (NCBI taxonomy): Eukaryota > Metazoa > Mollusca > Bivalvia > Unionida > Unionidae > Unio > Unio delphinus. Next base: position 1,186,294 of record JAQISU010000263.1, read on the forward strand.
GACTGGTGCATTTGAAAGTAGTTGTCATCTAAGCCGTTTGTGAGATATTCTACTTCCACTAAACCCATGTGTTTACTGTTATGGGAGGCTAGCTCTTCTTCCTCGCCGACTTTAGGTATTTCACTATCAACATATTGCAGAGTAACTATAGAAGGTGTACATGCCTGACATCAATTTCAAGAACAACAGAAGCCCAAAACACTTAGTTAACGAGTATATCCATATTTTTAATTAGTAAACAAGAATAGCTGACAAAGTCACACAATTACCTTAAGTTAAGAAATTGTCCAGGGGCCAATTTACGAAACTAGACCCTGCCACCTCAAGTGTGAATTTAAAATGGCCACAGGACAGATGGATGTGCTATTCCAGGTGGATTTACAAGTCACCAAACTTATGATTTGCTCAGAAAATATAATCTACATGTCACCAAAAGAACCCTTGAACCGAGGGTAGCTGCGCAGCCACGAGATATACCGGTAAGTATATAAAATGTACACAGATGAATGCAGTTTGGATGCAGATACTTGCAGCTTTTAATGAATATGTGATATCAGCCCCTCAACCAAAAATGAATATCATCACGGGTGAAGGGCAGATTTATCGGTCAATCCTTTTGTCATCTAACCCCGATTCGCCGGTAAAATTACATAATACAGAGGTGACTTTTTTCTCGACGACATGGTCGATGTTATCATTGGCTTCATCGTGAACATTTTGTATTCATTTCCATTTTTCTGAAGCACTTCCCACCTCTAAATAATAGGGTACAGTGACATATTTCACTGTCCTCCAGTCGTAAAGGTGATATTATGAGTACTTTAACATTGTTGTATCTAAAGAAATAAATCTCGGTGAATGAGCTCACAGCCTCACAGTGAAAAACTGGTATTCAATAGCACGATTTACTTAACCATGCGGTTGTTCTAGGTTTCTGAAACACTGAGTGGCAGAGTAATCTAAACTAAATGACCGGGAAATTTTCGCAACTTCGCAAATTCTTTACAAGTGTTTCATTTTCATCTAGAGATGTATACTTGGAGCTTAAAGACTTCTTTTGAAAATTTGTTTTGTAAGATTTTGATATACACCCTCATGCCACCATTAAAATTGTGTATTTTACAGATATTTCCCTTGAATTTGGTTCCGCGTATCCATTCTTATGGTACTACATATTCTCACCGGAATAGTTTATGCAATGTTAATATTGCTTGCTAAGAAGCTTTTCTTGTTTGGTCATATGACATAATATTATTCATGCATGGCTGTAATTAACTTGGATTGCCGTCAAAAAGATCCAATTACACAATGTCGGATATACCAAGGAAACAATGGAACTCTTTGAAAGAAGACATCATAAAATTATATCTCGAGACAGATTAGGATGTCCTAAGCAATATCTCTAGTGTGGATGTGTGACCTTTTAGTAATCGTATCAATCTAAAAATATTTCATAGGTATATATTATATAGTTGCTTGTGACAACAATGTTTCTCACAGAAAACGTGTTCCCTTTAGCGACCCACTAGCTGGCGTATACGGGTTTCTGGGACGTTTCGTCTCAGCTGGAAAAACAAGACTTATCTAAGTACAGTTCAGTTATTACTGATCCTATATTAGTTTTGGTTTAGTTCATTTAGTTGTTTTTGTGCCTTTGGGGAGGAACTGATATTGTGGTCAATTGTCCAAGGAAGGAAGGAACGAACGAACGTACGTACGAACGAACGAACGAACGAACGAACGAACGAACGAACGAACGAACGAATGAATGAATGAATGAATGAATGAATGAATGAATGAATGAATAGAGAGATTGATGATAATTACATGAGTCAAACATATGTTGCAATAGCAAGTGTGAATTGGGGTTTACCTTGCTATTTATACTACAGAATATCAAAATGAAAACCAATTCACTCTGGCCTAATTTACGCTTACAAACTTAAACTCCAGAGTATAAAAGACTTTGCTTCACCGTCCTTTTCATGTGTATTCAATATCAGATCATTTACTTAATTATATTGACTAATTTATCTAATTATACTTTAGCGGTTAGAATTAAGATAGTGTCGATCGAGTGACTGAGAACCAGCTGACAGCGATTTACGCCTACCTAGGTCTACATCATAAATATTATGGATTAACAATATTGTATTATACTGACCACTGCATGATTGATACTGTTGACTGGGTGAATATAAAATGAACAGAAATAATTGTATAACCAATTAAATATCTTTTTATTATGTTTAAGAAATTTGTTAATTATATGTTTCATTTGTAAGCATTCCCATCATTTATAACATTAAAAATAATTATTTCGAATAATGAAATTTTTCAAACAGTCATTTTCAATACTACAGTCATTTTCTATACTATAGTTATTTTCTATACTATAGTCATTTTCTATACTATAGTCATTTTCTATACTACAGTCATTTTCTATACTATAGTCATTTTCTATACTATAGTCATTTTCTATACTACAGTCATTTTCTATACTATAGTCATTTTCTATACTATAGTAATTTTCTATACTACAGTTATTTTCTATACTATAGTCAACATAATGATAAATACTATGAGAAGTAACTTGGTTTTTCAATATATTCCGCATTTTTACAACACTCTGCTTACTTTGTATTGATACTTGAGATTCTTGACGGATATATCTTATAATTTCAAGCCATTATATATTTATCTTTCTTCCATAATTCTAATGATATGTGTTCCATTGCATAATTCTCATATCATGTCATATGGAATATGCTGATAAGAAGACTAAGACAAATGCCACACAAAATCTCGAAGACACCTAAGTAAAAGTATCTTTCCGGATTTTGTAAGTCTGCCTAATTACTTTGTTGAAGAAAATAAAAACGAGTTCGTTCATGATGATTGGCATTAGCCGAGTAACAAAGCTTTCTGATTCCACTGCAAACAATCTGGTCCACAGTTGGCACTCTCGCTTTTAGCATAATCTGGGGAAAGATTTCACTACGAAAAGACCCATACATCCTCGTGAGAAATTTAATTTAGCGTCGCTCGCTAACAATGGAAGTGAATTATTTAAATAAGGGTAACTCATCTTTATTTAACATCGATTGTACAAAAGTCATATGTACAACTTAAACAACTTTCTCTCGACGGCTCAAGTGTTCACGTGAAGTGCCTCTTGATTACGAAGAAACTAGAAAAAAACTCAGATAAACTTTGAGTGAAAGATGTCGAATTTGCAAAAGGGACAACTGGTTTTTAGTACATTCATCGAAACTTGATTTCATTTAAATATTGCTACGACTCTATGGTATTCAACTAAGTAACACAGTAAAAACCAACACGTTTGTTAAAAATCGAGGGGAAAAAAATTCACTTGAAAACTAGCTTCAGTTATGAAACTTGGCATATGTGTATATCTAATCTACATGGTGTGCCGTGTATCACATTATGGGCAAATCTTCAAGGCCAAGGTCATCATGCTTTAGTTTTCCGTCAGTTTCCGGTCCGTGCTTTTACTTTATTAATGATATATGGATGAAGCTTGGTATAATAATAATTTGTCTTTAAAATATTATTCCCATTTTACTTGGCCAATATTGTAATATTTGTTTCTGCCTTATTTCTTAAAAGCCTGTTTGAAATATAGGAATAAAGAATATTGCACAGGGGTCCCGAGTGGCCGAGTTACGGATCACTACCATCTCACCTCTGTCTGCTTGGTTTCGAGTCAAGGATTCGGCCAATGTGGGTATGTGAGCAAGCTTGCCAGTAGCTTCTCGTGGGTCGGTGGTTCCTTCTGGTGGTTTTCCCGGGTTTTTCCTCCACCATTAATACTGGCCGCCATGTATAGCATATCATGTGCTGAAAAATGGCGTTTTACCCTACAACAACAAAATTGCACACATCTCGGTCTAATGACACCTCATGCATCGAAGTCAATTTTTATCTTCAAGGTCAAGGTCACAGATACAATTTCAATTTCCCTACCATTCAGTGTTCGTTTCTGTGTGTGCGTGAGAGAGAGAGAGAGAGAGAGAGAGAGAGAGAGAGAGAGAGAGAGAGAGAGAGAGAGAGAGAGAGAGAGAGAGATTAATGTTCTTTTTCTACCCTAGTACAAAACAACTCTGTATCAAGGACGTTTTTTTCTGTGGTAGACGAAAGACACATTTGACAAAATTCGCTCCTACGGCATTAATTTCAAAGATGAAAAACATTACCAGTTGTTTTGCATTACAATCTTAGCCTAGTTAAACGAAATTTATTTGCATGTTGTACACATCAATACGGTTCATATGCTAACAGGCCTATCAATGAAATCATGTGCTGTCAATCAACATGCCTATCAGAGATTTCAAAATGTCTTATGTGACATGATTGAGATTAAATTCAGGTGCTCTGTATATCGAGAATTTTGCCAGTAATTTCATCCAAGTGGCATTAGGCATGTAAGACTTCATTTGAATGAGTTGTTTGTTTAAAAGACTTCAAGAAAAGAGAACATGAGAACACTAGAACACAATAGTAGCCCACTGTCACAAAATCCCACATCAGCTCAACAATTATAAAGTATGGGACGCGTAACTATTTTATCCCTAAATAATCTGTATGATTTTAATAATAATCAGTATTTTACAAACGAAGGCGGACGGGGCGCGAGAGGTCTTGGGCCACAAAAACCCCTTGGGCCTTCATAATTACCCCGGAAGTAATTTACCCTTAGTATGCCAATGACAGTACTATCTTGTTTCAAATATTACATCTAAAAATTCACTCTTGTCCTCACGCGAGTTATACGTATCAGTCATGAGATTCAAGTTGTTACCAAGGTGTTGAGATGTACACCTTTGCCTGAGTCATGGCCACTGTAGAATACATGCGGTTTGATTTACAATGATATTTGCATTTTTCGGCATCCGGTTTATTTCCGTGAGAATGATTATCAGCGATGATTTGTCAGTAAGCAGTGTTAAAGGAAGCAGACAATTGACTTTTCCCTTTTCTTATTTTTTGCAACTTATTTCCTTTTGAGAACACACGAGGTCACCACGGGAACAAATAGTTTTGCTTGTTATCAGCAATTTGGCACATATTTGATTCCTACTATTCTTTACATGACGAAAAAAGCTAAAGGTTCACGTTTTTTTTATGATCAACTAACCCCAATTTTCATCAACATTTCTTAGTTTCAATAACAACAACTACCACTGGTTCTCATAAACAACAACTACATCTGGTTTTCATAAACAACTACATCTAGTTCTCATAGACACCATCTCTGGTTCTCATAAACAACTGCCTCTGGTTCTCATAAACAACAACTATCTCTGGTTATCACTAACAACAACTGCCTCTGGTCTTTATAAATAACAACTGCTCTGGTTTTCATAAACAACAACAAGCTCTGATTCTCGTAACAAACACGATTCCTATGTTCTTAAACATTCACGTCCGCGAACTTATTAAAGACTATTTTAACATATCATACGGTTACTATGAAAACTATACACTGTGACAGAATCTCTAATTATATCTCGGCCACCAAATTGAAGAAATAAAATAAAATATGTGCACCTTCTTGGTTACTTGGTATAAATGGCATTTGCCTTGATCGGAAAGCAGTAATGACCGTGTCCAGGCATGTTTTTTTTTTTTTAATGAATCTTATCTGCCATCTTGCAGCGTTAGCTGCATGCATTTACACGTTTCCATCAGCACGATGATCAACATGGTATTCCAAAAAATTCCAGATTGAATATATGATAAGTTCTACATGCTAATACTTAGTTGACGTTACATACATAAGGGGACAACTCTAGAAATCCAGTAGGTGTCGCTATGATAAACCAGGACTTGCGTCATTTCCCATAACATTCGTACACAATGTCAGTTCTGTTTACTAAAATTTTAGCAACCTATATGAAACAAATCAGGTACACCATGTTGTTCCAATGTTCTGAACTCAAATACAAGGTACCGTGTTCACAAATATCGTACTGAAGTATGACTCTAAAAGCATGGACGAACGGTTCCCTCTGTAATATGCTACTTACAAATAATCATTACAATTTGTAATCATGGGCAAACGTCAAGCACGTAAAATATGCATGACAGCATTCTTTCTTCATTCACCGCTCCTGGGGTCTAGTGGTTAGAGCGTCCGTCGCGGAAGCGGAGGGTCGTGGGTTCGAACCCCGGCTGAGTCATACCAATCACTTACAAAAATGGTACTAAGCACTCAGCATAAAGGGGTTAGTGTTAGGACTTATCGGCCTTGTGTCCGGATAATGTGACCGGGTGAGACATCATGCTACTTGTCTGCGGTATGATGCCCAAATGCTAATCATCATTATAAACTGCCACACTGTAGACATCATAGCGATATGACGTAAAAATTGTTAAAGTTTCTTTAAAACATCCTAATCACACAGACACACACACACACCTTTTGTGATCTAGATAACTAAGCCGTTGCTAGGAGATAGGAGACAATCACTAGAGGCTATATATATATATATATATATATATATATATATATATATATATATATATATATATATATATATATATATATATATATATATATATATATATATATATATATATATATATATATATATATATATATATATATATATATATATATATATATATATATATATATATATATATATATATATATATATATATATATATATATATATATAGACTCACGGTACTAATTCAAATGCAATAATAAACCTATACAAACATGTTAATATCTTAAAATTTCTGAGTGCTCGTGATCAAATCAATAATTATCAGTATATAGATAAAGCATGGATGACAGATTCGGTGTAGAGAAAAGGGTATGTCCTGCTGCATTTTTGGATCTACATGTGTTTGAAACATCTGCTTTCAATTCCGCACCAAAGAGACAGGTGCTAATTTCAGTAATGAGTATTCCAAATTCAAGACTGTTAAAGGACTGAAATTCCAACATTAAAACAATATCTCTATATGTTTCAGTTACAAATAGGATAAGCTCTTAAAAGTTTCATTTTCCTAAAAATAACTTACATTATTAAATCAACCCTGGCCAACCAAACCCATATATACTTTTTATCTTCGCCCATTTCTAGGCTGGTATTCATTTTTCCATACAATTAATACCGTGTGTACTGCATGTCAACCCTCGTACCCTTCCATCCAAGTGTACATCAAATGTATGTTTTCCTTTATTATGTGCTTAGTATGTCGCATTGACTATGAAGCAGGGCAGTGCCAGTGGAGACCTTTATAGCAGATCTAATATCCTCAGAATCATTTCATGTTTAGTTTGGGTAAAGACAAGGAGAGTACAGTTCTTAGAGTGACATCATGGGTACCACTCTTCATTAAGTTTACAAGCCACCATGCCAACTTATCCGGTTCTGTCATGTCATGATTTCAGACTAGGTGAACATGTCGACATGTGAAACAAAATGCCACTTTTTAAATGACGACAAGTAAGTTTTCTTATTTTTTTATCAGTAACCTTAAAATATTGCAATGGTAAATTAGTTTTAATTTCTTGTTTATTTTTTTTGCATGTACATTCGTATATTTTGTAATTCCCTTTATCTGTTTTCTTACCTTTGATATTTATCTTCGTCCGTTAGGTCGTTTATTCAATTCATTTTCGAGTATTATTATTATCGCGATATGAGAACGGCTAGCCAATTCCGGTTCACAATCCCTAAAGCTTTTCTTTATTTCCCGAGGCTTTTTCCACCAAGGACTTTTACATGCGTGTGCATCCATGATTGTATCTCAAGCAAAGTTGCTCCGAGTGTCCAAGTCAGATCAATGCAGCCTCTGCGAGCTTGTTTTATTACTGATCTGCAGTATATAAGTTCTTGCCTGCAGGATTTGTCTCTGTTGTTGGTGGAAGTCCTAATTAATAATCTGAGACGTAATATTTCCATACCATGATGCCAGCTACGGTAACCGTGTTGGACCATGTATACGATCTTTAACATTAATATGTTCACTGTCAAAAATAATAGGTGGTGGTACGGTAATCCTAAATGGCTTTTTTGTTACACTGAGGGTGCATTACATTGTTTTCCACAGTGCTGTTAAGTTTATGAGTTCCTTTATTTACACGTAAAGAGTCTTAATGACCTAACCGGTTAGCGTGACTTATTCTCATCAAGATGTATTTCAGTTAGGAATCACACTGTCGGAGAATTATATTTTTCTTTGAGGAAATGTCGAGCTTTGATTGGTTCCACACAAAATTATAAGTCTCATCTGATGATGTTCTTATGTGTTAATTATAACTCATATTTCTTTGAGATGTAGTTTTGTTTCAAACAACTTATGAGCCGTCAGAGATGTTATTTGCACTCTTATTACATTAGGAAACAAATTAAAACTGTCTTAATTGACTCTGACTCACTGACTACAAAAAATGTGCTGACCGGAAGAATTGCGTTAAGCAGCTTAAGACATCAGCGCGTTTATTATTCGCAAAAAAATACTATATATTATATAAATATTAAAATGAATCACGAGCTCGGTAATGCGGACATTAAATCGTCCGAGTAATATTTTGTTTGCGGCGTCAAAATAAATATTAAACCACTATTCTGCCTAACTGCATCGTGACAACTTGTCAATGAGGCCCAAAAGATATTGTATGATTTTATTTTCAAATACGTATAAGGCGCATTTTGATAAATTAATTACCGTAGGCATAACAAGTGTATAACCATTGTAAGATATTCTGCAAGGAAGGTGTCATCCCTGACATTAAGTGAACGGGCCGATATCTCATGTGATGTCGCTGATTAAGCTGCTGCATATGTTTGTCAACGAGTGTACATTCTCGAGTTCAAATTACACAAGCACGATGATGATTTCGCCGATGATTAATACTCGGACATAACACCTACAAGACGATATAAAGTTTCATTCAAACATGCATCCGTCGATCATATCAACGTTACAGCGACGGGCTGCTCTGGTGTAACATCAATATTACTCCGGTTGCAAATCTTGCTATGCCATATTTCACGGTTTCCAGCGATGGCTATAAATACATGCGTTATCACTTTTGCAGTGATGCCCGTTCGATCTTGAACCACAAAGACACATAAGAAATCAATAATGAAATCGACCAAGGTTTTGCTTGGACCCGCATTATGCTTAATGCTTACACCTGACAAGGTTCGGAATGGACTCTTTCCAGATGCGTGAAAGAAAGTTCAAGCTGCTGTTTCAAGCCATTTAGCTTGTTGAGTTACAATCCAACGTTATTTGTGCATGGTTCAGAGACGTGGAATCATTACATATGAGTACGATACTTTCCTCGAATGGTGTCCATGCACAATAACTACGAGGGGACGAATTTTCCATGTAGATGTTGCATGCATTTAGCACTCCAAAATCTGCTTAACGATCCTAATTAGATTCGTGTGTAATCACCTATACAAATCGTAGAACAGAATCATGCGAGAGACCGAAAATAACGTTTAGAAATTCTCCGCAGGAAGGCAGAAAAACATCTTATGTGTGTATTTTACACGGACATCGAAAGCCTGATTGTTCTCGAAGATGCTTCGGATATTTCTTTGAAGCTGATCTGGAGTATCTAAACGATCTGCACAACACTCACAATGACTAACCGCTGACCACCGGAAGTGTTATCGGTACCCCGCAAGTGTTCGTCAGCATATCAGTGTGAAATTGAGAATGATTCTGGACATATGTTTACAGAATGCGTCAAGCTTGGTTTCGACTCGGGGTTGTGCATGCGTGTGCTACAAATTCATCTGGTGTTGTAATTTCGTCAGCGTGACTTTGTGGTGCTGTACACATTTAATGAAAATAGTGATCTGCGTACGGTTTCAACTCACCAGTTTATAAAGACTTTTACAAGTTCCTGGACAAGACTTTAATAGGGGAATACCATAGAAAATCAGGGAGAACCTGAGGATTCTAATAAGCGTTGACCTTATCTAGAATAGCGAACAAGTCAAAATTCAATAGGCACATTGCCGACCTGGTTTTCGAGTCTCTCAAGACTTTTTTATGGTGGACGCATTGTCGCCGCCCCCCTCCCCTTTAAAAATTTAGATTGAAGCTAAACCTGACAATGCAGATCTATTTTTGCTCATCCGTGCAGGACTTATTCAAATTATTAATGCACGAGTTATACTGTGACAAAATAAAGGCGTGTTGCGGGCACAACGTCAATATGCTGTACACGGATACACGATGGATGATCTTTTGTTTGCAAAACTATCAAAAAAGTAGTGGGAGATACAAAAAAGTGCACAGGCAAGCACATCCAGGAATAAAGGATTCTACACTACATACTGTACTCGATCGTAGCTGGAACTGGCATGAGCATCAATAAGATCAAAACGAGTCAACACGTGGTTGTGCCAGAGGATTTATGGCATAACGTGCAAGTGGATTCATTATACGAGTACCAACATAGATATTCGAACACCCCTGGAGCATGCAGATACGGATCCAGATTGTATTAGACTGGTGACTGTGAAACCGCGTTACAGACCTTCTGTCAACAATCTTCTGCCTAACTGTATCAGCCGATTATACGTGTAGTTGTATTATTCAACGCTATTACGACCAAGCGCAGCAGCGTCCGTCATTCACTAAAATGTCATTTACGATGCATGAACTATTTCTGCGTGTACTGATGACGAATAATCGCTCCGCAATTGTGTAGTTAAATCGTTTCCCAATTGTTTGATCGCGACGCAATCTGGCATGTCCACCACCAACCAGCACACAATGGTTCAGCAACAACTCAGCAACAGCTCAATAATGTGTTTTTCTTTATAAACAAATCTGAATCCATCTGTACATGTCGCGATACGTTTTGATGCATCTGCAATACTTATTCAAGTTTTGGATGTCAGCAGTTCTGCTTCGGTATACCTGCTGAAAACATCCACGACCGTTAACTCATATTTGTATGTTTCTATTTATTCTACTCTGTCTCGGGGAAGCTTCGTTAACGCAACAATGATATTACCATTGAGGTTTTAGACTGCGCGAGAAAACCGTTTGCGTCCACCTACAGAACCAAAGATTTTCAAGAACATTAATTTTTGTGTTCCACACCATAAGTCACTTCCAGGAATTCTGACTCAGACATTACATGTTACAAAACATGTTGGATTTGAAGTACGTATTTTCGTGTGGCATAACAAACTGTATGAAGACATGTTTGAATTACAAAGCCGAGACCACCCAAGCATGGAGACATCGGTTTGGCCCGAATGGATCCGGGAAAACCTAACTATTGTTGTATCTGACCGTGAGACCATGAAATTGAAATCGCTTGCACGTAATTGCATTTTTTAATAATGAACATCCGTGCTATGGCGTACTTAAAGATTTCACAGAATTATTTGCGTCGTCAAATGAGTTTTCGCCGCTTTCGGAGTTCTGTTCCACAATCAATGCTCTATTTTCTATCACGAATTGTTTAGATCTTGAGACAACTAACTGAAAGCAATTAAAGAATTGTAATTTAAATGTAATAAAGACGACACTGAGCTGTACTGAAATTGAAATCGCTTGCACGTAATTGCAGTTTTTAAGAATGAACATCCGTGCTATTTCACAGAATTATTTGCGTCGTCAAATGAGTTTTCGCCGCTTTCGGAGTTCTGTTCCACAATCAATGAAGCACCTTCGAGTTACGAACTTGACCCAAAGTATAAAAATCTCGTAGTGGAAGACAATGCTATTCTTGAACGGCAAGACAACCCCACAAGAATAGTTTGAGTGGCAGCACAAAAATGCAGGTACGATCTATGTGGTTAAACAATACACACACTTGCCCGAAGTGATTAGGGATGACTGAAACATGTCATGGCATTTTATGGTGTCGACTAGCATGACCTTGCAAACATTCATTGCACCTGGTGCGTTGCGCAGGTTTGGTGGGATCAGTTTGTAAATGTGTATGCATAATTCACTGGGTTCCATATGTTTTTATTGCTTTCTATTTGACCTAAACTGGGGAGATTTAACAAATTTCAACAATCACGATAAATTATGCAATATAAAAAACAGAAGAAAAAAAACAGTCAGCTATGTATGCTGCACAAGAGTGAGTGAATTTTCTTCGCGATGACAACGGAAGACCTCCTTCTAATAAACGTTTATACTGTTCATGAAACTCATGCGCGAAAATACAGAAAAAAGTAAGATCTTCGATATGATAAGAACAGAAGATGAATCTGGTGCGATTGTCAAGATAATCCAAGAGTCAAGTGCACACCCACTAAACCCACAAAATGTTTACCTGAATGTGGCCCTGAGTGATTTGATATCTTTTATCACGTGAAACCTTCCTCCGACAAGTAATTCGGGTCCACCTTACTAATGTTGACAACGACGCAGGTACAAGAGTTTGAAGCAGCCAGACATCAGTGTATTTAATAACTATAAATTTGTTTGCAGCCGGGATCAACGCGATGAAACACGGCGGCGGAATATTTCCACTTTTGTGCGGCCATTCCACGTTGTTTGCGGCTTCAGCTCCCGTTGCTGAAAAAGTACCATCATGACCTCACCCACAATATCTATGAAACAGCGGAGGACATATGTCTTTATCTATCCAGTCGGAGCCAAATGTTCCCACGTCAAAGCGGTATTTGGTTATGGCCTCGCCGTTCACAGAAATAGAAGCACGCACATTGGCCGATTTTAATTTACTTGCGATGACAAAGTCAGTCAAACATTTCGGAGGTGCTTTTATGCCGGATAAACTTGCATATATGATCAGCCGCACGTGGGAAATCGGCATCGTTATCCTGGATTCAATAACAAGGCCTGAAATGCATTGGATTGCTTATGTGATAGTGCTTCGACATTTATGGCAAATTTATTTCTACGGGCCAGTGACGCTTTGTGAAGTTGTAAATTATTTGCCCACTGGACGCTAGTGTCTATTTGACTAAGACCTCTGTTTTACTTAATGATATAGGGCAAGCTCGGATAGACAGTCCGATTGCGGACGTCATACACTGCGCGCACTTTTGGGAACCAAAGTTTCCTTAAGCCCAACCCCGGAAGCACTTTCTGAATATGTACTTGACATTTACAGTTGCAATTGCGCAACGACGCGACGTGGTTCTAAGGATTTACCTACCAAAGCCAACTTGACTGAGTTTAATTGTCGGGTTATTGTTTGATGTCCACCTGGGCGAGCTTGCGAGTTTTCAAGACGAAACTGGAAATCTTCAAACATCCAAGGTGGACATTCAGGCCATTTTTTTAATCATTGAGCAACGATAGCGAAAACGTTAGCCGAAATCACTCATTATCATTGAATCAATGACGATTCTTTGTCTTGCATTTTATAATATTTTACATTGATGTTTCTGAAGCAATTCAATACATGGGTCCAAAGATCGCCGAGGTGCCCTCGCCATTATCTGCAGTAACATCATATAACTAATTAACAGAAGTTCCACCGTCAAACGAGAGGGAAAAACAGACTTTTTAACACGTGTCTGATTGACGTTTAACGTTATTAGTAGATATAATTTGGGTAGACATATGCCTCAAATCTTAAAGGCTCAAAAGTCTGATTCGTCGTTATTCATCTTATATGGATAAAGAGGTGAGTGTGATGTAATAATTTTTTTGGTAAAGGACTCAACATCTTTCCAAGTGGGTATTGTGCTTAAGATTTACTATGACATATACGAGATGGATTCTGAACAGCGACGTTATGATGATGTTGCCGAATTTACAGATGAGGTGGTGGATCGGGTAACATCAAATGAGAACAGTGATGGCGATTTTGTGCTGCTCGCTGATGCAAAAATCCAAGGTTAGCAGACTCTCTTAGACACTCAAATTTAATCTACTTAGGGTCAAATATTCGAGGCCAGCTTGAAATCATTGCATTCAACCGTGAAAACATCCAATCGCAGACTACACGCCAGGCGTGAAACACCTAGGAATTGTTTTGTACATCAATGAAGTAAAATTCACCGACCAATCAACGTCGTTTATTCTGGAAGTATGACTTCGGGCCAAACAAACTAATATCAGGGTAGACGTATTTCATTGTAGGGTTTTTCGAATCTTCCTTCTGCAGCTCACAATGAGAAGTGACCCTTTGATCTCGTCTCCTTTTTATTCTTTGAGACGATTTTTGGGTAATCCATCCCTGTGTAATCATGGATATATTGTACACATCTCACATATCCAGCCCTCATCATGCTCACAAATGAACGAATTATTTAATGCGTAATACCTGCTTAGAATTTGAATTTGTAGTTGTCTTTTCCCGCATAATTACTAACTCGTACTTTATGTCTATAGCAGTATATGGTCTGCCACAATTCTTGCTCATCATTTTAAAGTCAGCTGGTGGCATTGCAATAGTTCTTTGCATTGCGTGGATAAATTAAAAAGCGAAGTAGAAAAACGACGCATCTCCATACCTAGGAAGAATGATCCCACAGACCAAAGTAAATATAAACCGTAACATAACAGATAAAATGCAAATATATGATGCTTACAATAATCGCTTAAAAAGACTAAACAATGATAAAGGCAACAAATGTACAGCACTTGTAATATAATATTTATATGTTAAAAAATAAATTGAACTATTTTTTTTAAAAACTATGCTTATCTCTTAAACTACCAGAAAACGCATCCCATATGAAACGTGTTGGCGTGCGTCAATGGCTGCGTGGTCATAAATGCTGAATCTCTCATTAAAGCGCATACTGCCTTATGACGGAGACCAAATCCTTGGTTCCAGCCCAGCAAATACGGTGTGGTGACACGTCTAAGGGGTCCGCCCTCCCTCCGATAGCAAGGTTGTTTCCTCCTGGAAATTCGGTTTCCTCCACCACACAAAGGCGGTCTCCCCTCATTTTCTTATTTAGGAATTGGAAGCGAGTTGTGTAAATCAAAATCCATACACATCTTAAAAGCATTATCAAGGGCACAGAGTTGATCACTACACCCCAAGAGCTCAGATAGGTAGAGAAGCAGTCTTTACACACACACACACACACACACACACACACACACACACACACACACACATTGCTGCCTCTGGTAGACTCTTACAACATGCCCATCTGTATGCAATCGTGATGAGAAATATCTTGTCAGGATATATAACAACCTTCTAATTTTGTCACCACAGCTCTATATAAACAAAAACACGTTTGGGAAGTTCATTATACCCGTTTACTGCTGTAATGTCTCGCCGTTACCGGTTTATTCACGAGTCTTAACATATGAGTATCGGATTCGTAACCCCATGGTACAAGTTTTAACAGATGATTATCGGATTCGTATCCCCATGACACAAATCTTAACATATGAGTATCGGATTCGTATCCCAATGATAGGAGTCTTAACAGATGAGGTATTGGATTCGTATCCCCATGACACGTGTCTTAACAGATGAAGTATCGGACTCGTACCCCCATGACACGTGTCTTAACAGATAAGGTATCGGATTCGTATCCCCATGACACGTGTCTTAACAGATGAGGTATTGGATTCGTATCCCCATGACACGAGTATTGACAGATGAGGTATCGGATTCGTACCCTCATGACACTTGTCTTAACAGATGAGGTATTGGATTCGTATCCCCATGACACGTGTCTTAACAGATGAGGTATCGGATTCGTACCCCCATGACACGTGTCTTAACAGATGAGGTATCGGATTCGTACCCCCATGACACGTGTCTTAACAGATGAGGTATCGGATTCGTATCCCCATGACACGTGTCTTAACAGATGAGGTATTGGATTCGTATCCCCATGACACGAGTATTGACAGATGAGGTATCGGATTCGTATCCCCATGACACGAGTATTGACAGATGAGGTATCGGATTCGTACCCTCATGACACTTGTCTTAACAAATGAGGTATCGATGAGGAGCTAGTAAGATATAAAACGGCATTTGCATTTAATGTACGACCTGAACTCTTATTTTGTTTCGAGCTTTCTAGAAAAAAGAAGCAGACGCCATGTGATTGAGTCAATTTGTGTGTACAACTTTTTATGATTATATATATTTTCCTCCATGCCTTTACAAAGTACTGGTTACAAACTTTGAAACATCATTTTGAATTTTCTAAAGACATGCAAACAGACTAAATGTGTAATATACGAAAACATGAACAGACCACAAAGAAGGTGAGGAAGTTATTCTACTTTGATACAGTTTAATCTTCTATACTAATAAGTGTCCATCTGAATTAAGTACGTTCTTCCGCCCTTCAGTCTTGGTCAGTAAAGGTTTCATCCGGACACCCCTCTGTAAACTCCAATTAATATTGTTACGGAGAAGATGACGTCTTGAGTGGTTAATAGTATAATTATATGACGACTTGAGTGGTTAATATTATAATTATATGACGACTTGAGTGGTTAATATCATAATTATATGTAATGGTGGAACACTTTAGAGAAATGCGCATACAAAGCAGAATCTTTCATCTGTTGCATACTAACAGATATATGCATCGAATAGCTGTATGCGTGAGCAAAATTGTGAAGCTCGATAATATATGATAAAGATTGTTTAAATATAAACTGTTTGTAATTTTTAGGCTTTATTGTATTCGTATTATGCAAATATGTGTTGAATCCCCTCTTTCATGAGAAGGTATTTAACAACCTAAACTCTAAATTGTTGACCCTTATCCGTTCTACTTCTTCTTTTTTGTCGACACTTATCTTATCCCTAACTTTCTGCAACCTGAAGAAAACGTCCACAACTGTTAAAAGGTATGCGCATTCTTTGTTGCAAGTGGCGAATTTGTCTATATCCATAGGGCCAGCAGACCATTTATTATTTTCCCTGAAACAACAATACTAGTTCTATTTGATGGTGTTCTATGATGTTTTTTCTGGGCTTAACAGCTCCTACTTGTGTAACCATTTTCAGCGTTAATACTATTACATTTTCTCCGGTCCAAAATGGTTTTATTGATTTGAAGTGTAGTAATAAATTTACTTAAGAACATCTTCCTAAGCAGGCACGCACATTTGATTATGGAAGGAATAAGCATGACAGACTTAGTTGTAAAACTTTACTCATTTTTTGTTCTCATGTTTCGCATCCTCCCCTTTCAACTTTTCGTCTTCAAAATCCTTCTCTTCCTGATTTTTATGATAAAGAAATGCTTCCATATTTTCTTTATTGTTACTTTTGAATTTTTATAGTTATCCATCACATCTTTTTTTATTGTACTGCCTATAATTGTAAATTATTGGTATTGATAAATATAAAAACTTGGTGTACATTTTATCTGCCATGTCCTTTTTGACTCGCCACACTGTCCCGTTTTCTTCCATACCAGCATTTACTTACCATCTTTTTTATTTGTTGACCATTCTCTATTTTCTCATGCTTTTATCATACACAATTCGAGACGCTGTATTATCTTCAACGTCCTTCTCATAATTATCCTGTCCATCTTGCGTTATTGAACTCGGGAACAAATAATAAATTTGCTTTTCTAATCGGTCCTTGCTCTTAACTTCTGAATTGCCCTTTTAAATGAAGAATCTTCTTTAAGATGGAGGAAGTGTTCTTGTCAACTGACATTACTAAGTCACCATATTTTCATTAGACTTTATATGACTTAGCGCCAATATTTGTATGTCTACATTCACTGATAGCAGGAAAAAAATATATATCAAAATATTTTATTTCGTAGAATTTTAGGAGGAGTTGATTAAGCTATATTCATGCGATTGAATAGAGATATGTAAAGATCATACTTGCGTCAAAGTTGACAAAGAGAGCTTAAATTTACATTAAGTTGAAACCGCTCTTTTGGCCTAGTGGTTAGAGTGTCCGCCGCGGAAGCGGGAGGTCGTGGGTTCGATCCCCGACCGAGTCATACCAACGACTTACAAAATGGTACAACCATTTGCCTCGTTTGACGCTCAACATTAAGAGGTTAGTGATTGGACTGGTCGGCCAGGTGTCAGAATAATGTGACTGGGTGGGACATCATATTAAATGTCTGCGGCATGATGCCCCAGTGCTAGACATCACTATAAGCTGCCTCACTACAGACATCGTAGCGATATGACTGAAAAATTGTTAAAGCTACGTTAAAAAATTAATCAAACAAACAAACATTAAGTTGACATATTTTAAGAAAGTTCCAAACGTACGACTGAATCACTCCTCATTTCATTCCGTTGAAAAGAGGACTGATTATGTTCTAAGCAATTTTTTTCATCTTCGCCCCAATGCTCAAAACACGTTGGACAAAATATTTTGAGAACATGAACTACTCGATATGACAAATTAGGTATAACAGCTCCCGTCGTATTCAATTTTATAAAAATCTTGATGGGGCATTGCTGCGCAAAAATAAGTAAGACCAATACTAACTTCAATTGATCTTACGCGAGATGATAGGTCGCTCTGCCTACCAAATCACGTGACATGACGCCCTGATAACCTCCGACAAACATGCAGTATTTGGCCAAGAAATATATTTCAGCGTAAGTGATATGTCGATTGAAAATGATTTGTATTATTCTTCGAAATGTAACATATACAAGTTGCATAAATTATACTGCAATATTTATATATGTAGTTCAAATTGGTATAGTAATAATATAAGTGCTTTATCTCAGTAACTAATACAAATCAATTTTAAAGATGCTCGATAAACTTATTCATATACAAGGAAATTCCCTCCAGGGATGCTAGTGTATTTAGTATACAAGTTTATCCTTGATAATTTTATGTAGCTCATATTCATGCTGCCTTGGTAGGAAATTAATTTTTTTAAATAACAAAATCGAAAATAGTTGTTGTTCAGAAGTATGCTATTGGACAAAATAATTTTAAACGTTCTACTCTGTTCGTCATATGGAATTTGATCAATGATGTCTGTTAATGTTAAACATTCAAATGCATGCTTAATATATCAGACAATAATTATACGAAACCATTGTTTTTGTATTTCTTTATTATTATATTTTGTAACCCCACCCTCCTCAGCTCAATAAGAAAGTAACACTCAAAAAAAATCCATAACATTCCATTGAAGTTTTGTCAATGTTTCGGGAAAGGAATAAAAATAATTCCTCCATTTAGATAATCAGGATGTTGACAGTCATAATTACAAGGCTCCTACTGCCTTCTTGTCAACCACCCCGCTCAGATCATTGTTGCCACAAGCCGATTGTCGGAGGAAAATGGCGGACATAAGCATGTCTGGAGGCGTGTCTAATTTACGCTCGCTGATTGGCTGATTGATCAGCATGATTGACAAGTGGCGATGTGGCAGCTGATTATGAATAAGCAATGACGAAACCGTCGAATAAATTAATTGGGTCCTAATTAACGTATTGTTCGGTCAGGAGGTTAGATGAAAATTAAATCTGACTTATCCAAATCAATAGTAGTGGCGATTTTATCACAAATACAATCATTGATACACAGTATAAGACATTGCTGGCAACCTTTCCTTCGCATGTAAAATATTTGACTAAGTGTGATACATAAACAAAATGCCTTATTTTCATACATGCATACATACCAGGGGCAAAGCAAGATATTCTGCATCCCCTTGCAAATATTAATTATGGTACCCTCCCCCAATAAAAAAATAAAAAAACTTTGATCTGAATTTATACTCCCTCCCTGCGCGCAATCACCTACACCCACAACACAGTTGCTATGGTTACGTGGGTGGTTGCTACATCTCTAAACACACACACACACACACACACACACACACACACACACACACACATACATACATACATACATACATACATACATACATACATACATACATACATACATACATACATACATACAATATCGAAGTCCTGGGTTCAAGCCCCGGCCTGGTCATGCCAGAGACATACATATATGATACTAACAGCTGCCTCGCTAGGCGCTCAGCATTGAGAAGTTAGTGTTAGAACTGGTCGGCCTGGTGTCTGGCATGCTACATGTTTGCGGCATGATGCCCCAGTGCTATACATCACTATAAACTGCCACACTGCAGATATCGTTGCGATGTGACTGAAACATTGTTAAAGCTACGTTACAAATATGCTAATATATATGTCTGTCTGTCTCTCTTTCTCTCTGTCTCTCTCTCTCTCACACACACACACACACACACACACACACACACACACACACAGTATCAACAAAAGTCAAATAAATTACGCAGCTGAAATGTTTAATTAAGGATAGAAACTCCTATACATACCTGGAAATAATAGAGTAATTTTGGAATTATATACAAACATATAAACATGCGAATATATAATAAAATAACTTGTCAGCATTAAATAGGTCATTCATATACACGCGCTGGTTAAATGTCATGTGCGTACTATTTTTTTATAAAACTGCTTTAAACTACGCATGTCCGAAGCACTTTGTTTTTAAATTCCGTTTTCAATCATGTACAAATGAGTGTAATTTGTTAGATCTTATAGCTGTTTTAGTTATTACATACGTATTTAGGTGTGCTTTATATCAACAATGATAACAGCCAGTAAATATATATTCTTTCCCTTGAATAGTTTTCAAATATAACAGTTCGAAATAAGTTTTAAGTAGATGCGTTGAAAGTCGATCGATTTCGCAAAATAAATTAACGATTTGATGTGTGAAAGACTAAAATAGCCACATTATTTTACGAATTGCAAATGCTGAACAGCCTATGTCTGTAAATAGCAATATGTGTGGCATACACATGTATTGCTAATAGTGAATTGCCTACGGCTATACAATAACAATAAATTGCCAATGCTGAAATACCTAAGGCTTTACAATAGCAATTAGTAGGGTGTATATTGCCAATGATGAATTGGCTACGGAGCAGCAGAGAGGGTGAATCCTACAACGTTTTCAGACAAAATTTTGATTGAAATCCTAAAACGAGCCTTCCTACGATCTTATTTTAACCAAAAAAAGGCGAACCCTACAACGTTTTCAGACAAAAAATTGATTGAAATCTCCCTACGAAATCATTTTAACTAAAAAAATGAAAACGATTTTTTAATTAATTTTGGTCGCAACTTGTTGTCATCCACCCTCTCTGCTGCTAAAGTTTTCAGTTCTGGGTTAATAATTCTTTTACGATTTTAACCGAATATTTGATCGAGTCCGATACGATATCGTGTCCGAGGATCATGTAGATTTATTGTTGCGAATCCGTGCGGAGTCGACTGAGCATGACTAAAGAAATCTCGAAATTGATTGAAGTCCATATCAGAGCACCATGTCTGCCAAATATTTCTAAGAGTATGAGTATCAACTCCGTTGAATACAGAAAGAATATTGCAGTTATCTCTGATGACTTTTGGAACCTGAGTGTAGCGTTGAGTGACATATATCACGTCAGTGTTTTTGTGACGCCCACGGGAAAATATTCTAGCAGGATTTTTTTTGTTTATCCAACATTATATCGTCGTATACGACTAAATTGTTAATATCTCCATCAATATCATCAATACTCGGTGCTTCATCGATATCGGTTATAAAATCAATGGCGTTCTCACCCTTAATTTCTGATGCATTCTCGTTAAAATCCTTTAACACTTCATAACATCGTTGATCATCTACGCTAGGGGCAATTAAATACAACTTATCCCACTTCATCCATCTCATTATTAAATTGAGCAACAATTGCGTTTTACCGGATCCAGATGGCCCGATTATAATCATCCGGATAGAGTTTGGTAGCGCTGCATGATGCTTAATTGGTTCTCTTGTTTTAGTCGCTGAAAAATCAATTATATCCATATTTCTATACATAAATTATGGATCTATATTGTGTGAAGTGTAAAACGCGTACTGGCACAGATGATGTGACGACGATTACAACAAAAAATAACCGATCAGCGCTTTCTGGTAAATGCGTGCAATGTGGTACAAAGAAATTTAGATTTGTGTCTATGAGATCTGATTTAAAAAAAACGAGGAGGTGATATCGCAGCCAAATTAGCAAAACTCCCTGGAACCCCATGGGCAAAATACCCCGGAGAAAAGCACCTCCCAGGATATAGCTACTGTGGACCAGGAACCAGACTTGATATCAGACTCAATAATCAAAATCAACCCAACCCCGGTGAAGAACCAATAAATGCCATTGATAAGGCCTGTCACCTTCATGATGTTGCTTATAAAAGCAGCAATCTGCAAAACAGGCATCTCGCGGATGTGAAATTAATTCATGCGTTAAATGCTATTCCTGATAAATCCTTCAAAGAAAAATTGTCTTCATTTTTGATAAAATCGGCTATGAAAAGTAAATTGATGTTAGGTGCTGGTAATTAATAATATGGAATCAATTTATTATTCTCCGAGGGGATACTGGAGGGGTAACGCTGCAATCAATAAACTCGCTAGAGCTGCAAAAGTGAAAAAAACCACTGCGGCTAATTGGTTATCCAAACAGGCTCTATGGCAAATTTATCTACCACCGCCTAAACAAATTCAATTCTCGCATTTTGATGTGACCGCTCCTAATGAAGTTCATCAGGCTGATATATTATTCGACGAGGTCCTCTGCGTTGGCCAAATCTATTGCAGGTTGATCCTGGCAAGGAATTTCAGGGTGCAGTGTTATCTACAATGAAACATCATAATGTCACCATACGACGAGGGCATACTGCGCTACATCGCGATCAGGCCATTGTAGAACGATTTAATCGGACGATTGCTGAGCGGTTATTTGGATATCAATACGCAAAAGAATTCATTCAAGAAAAGCGATCCAGTGAATGGGTTAAAAGATTACCATCTGTGATTACTGCACTGAATAACGAGATTACTAGAACAATCAACATGAAACCTATCAACGCGATTAAAAAGAAGTCAATACCCGTACAACCACAAAAAGATTTCCCTAGAAACGCTAGCGTTTCCCAACCAATTCTTGGTAGTAATGTCATTGTGAGGTACTTATACGAACCAGGAGAGCTTGAAGGGGGTAGAAAAAGGGCTACTGATCCTATTTGGATCGTCACTACGCATAAGATATCTAGTATAACACGATCAACTGGTAGACCTCCAGTCTATAAACTGGATTCAACTGCCCCTCAGCGGGGTTTTACTCGACAACAACTACAAGTGATTCCCGAGGATACTCAATTGCCACCGCATGGTCTTAACTAGCACCGTTGCGTCTATTGCACTCAAGACAAGTCAACATCACATTATTTCTGACATGACCGAGATTGTTATTTTTTCTGTCTACGGTGAATTGGCGAGGATCCTTATCCGAATACTGCCAACGCATTATACAATTGCAACTCGCGCAGTGATTATTCTGTTGTTTCTTCAAAGTGATTATTAATTTAGCATCAATATCAAATTCTCGTTGTTTTTTTTGTCCTGTTGTTTGTAACCGGAGAGTTTTTTTTATTAATGATGCTAACATCAATATCACTTATTGTTGTGTCATTATCATCGAAAACAACTCTTCGAAGTTGATTTATGTTTCGTACTCTGGATACTGCGAGATAGACTAAATTTGACCATTCGATGTGATTATCTACCATCCAAACAATTGTATCCGATATAGTCAATCCCTGTGAAGAGTGTATTGTTGCTGCGTATCCTAGCGTCCACGGGGATTTATTAGCACGCAATGCATCTTCAACGACATTGATATCAACCAGCACAATATCATTTAATACCAGAATTTGTTTTTCATTCTGTCCTGGAATATCAACTTCAATATTCTGTTTTCGTGTATCCGATGGCCTATAACAAAGGGGTACTGGAAGCGTTGCAAATTTTTCTTTATGCAATTCAAATAACTTCATCTGAAGTGTATCCCTGACTATTTTTCTACTTGCAATGATCAAATCGTTTGGTCTCCACGCTTCCCAGAAATCATTCATTGGGGTTTCTGAAATCACTTCACGCGCTATTTCGCATTGGATTCTATCCGGTTGTAATCTAATTAGCGCTTTGAACTCGCGTAATCGTTCATCAAGTGATCTATAATCAGTGGTGATTTCTTCATAGTAGTCTACAAAACCCTTTAGCCATTCATGTGGAGATGCACCGACAAATGGTGGTGGTTGGCCTTGATCCCCGCACATGACGACTTTTGTGTTTTTGGTTAACAACCACTCAAGAAATGTTTTTAATACATCTAATGACACTGTGCATATTTCATCCCAGATTATGATTTCAGGAATGAATTTATCACCCATTCGATCAGGAGTCCATTTGTCACCTTTCCATCGAAAAAAACTGTGATAAGTGCAAGCATTTACCCCTCGTTGTATCATCTCTCTGGCGAGTCTGTGAGTCGGTGTTAGCACAATCATGTTAGAAACGCTAGCGTTTCCACGACGAAATAATTCAATTGCACGAGTTGTCTTTCCTGACCCACCACAACCGTTTAAATAAACTGTCTTGTATCTACATACTGGATCAGATACCGGTGGTGCATTAGAA
Source organism: Unio delphinus (assembly GCA_029339505.1). Taxonomy (NCBI): domain Eukaryota; kingdom Metazoa; phylum Mollusca; class Bivalvia; order Unionida; family Unionidae; genus Unio; species Unio delphinus. The sequence continues at coordinate 1,210,766 of JAQISU010000263.1, forward strand.
AGTTCTGATTGAATTTCAATACGGTTACAACAAATATATTTATCATCCATGGCAACGTCTGCGGATTCACAATACTCATGTAGCATCTCCTTTTTAAATCGCCAACGCCCCCAATTTTCTTCGGGATCTGTGAATGCCGCTACAGTTGATTTGTACTTATTATGTATATACATCGAATCAGTGGCTACTCTAACCGCGGTATTAGGAAATCTATTTATCATCGAAAATAGATTAATAGAAGCATAGGCTAACATTGAACTTCTTAAGTGTGTGTACTGGGAATTATATCCATCACAGTAGGTAACAACCGTACCTAATTTCTCACCATTGGATAGAAAAGCATCCTTACGGGATACAAGTTTTCCCTGTTTCATTAAATCCGCTACAATAAAATCGTATTCAGCGACATCTATGATCAACCGCGAAGAATATTTTGCGTTATCGTATCGTCCACCCTGGGTAAATTTACCGATTATTCTTCTTCCGAGATCTTTTGCTTGTTCTTTTTTAATTTCAAATAACTTCTTAGACCAATTTATGATTTCTTCTTCACTGAAATCTGGAAACTGTTTTCGTAGTTCGTTGATTATTCTATCTAGATTGGGTTGTGGTAGCCAAACTTCTTTCTGAGCTCGATAGCATATAATAGCCTCGGAAACAATCAACGATATTAGCATACCACAATCAATCATATATCTCAATAGCACTATTGGCATCCAGTGTTTTTCAGATAGGTGTCTACCGAGCCAAACATAACTACACGGATGTAACCCTGTAGCTAATTCAAATGATATCACACGAGCGAATCCGGTTAAATCAAAATCAGGCAATGGTCCATTAATCGCAACACGAGTCATTTCATGCGTGGGGTGTCCAAATCGTTTGAAGTACTCAGCGCATTCCCCATACCCGAGAAAACTTCCGGGATAACACGCGGCTATATCAATTGAAATCATACCATCACGTGAGTATTTCGTATTCCACAGTCCTCCATGACCAAATTCGACGCAACTCAATTTAACATCCTCGAGAAAATCACTTCGTGTTGGACGCCATGAGTTTTTTTCTCTTGCGAAGTGAGCTACCACTGATGGAATAGTAAAACTATCCGTGAGTAGTTTTTCATGGGAATTCTCCGGTGAAAAATCACTAGCGATTTTTCTCATTCTGTTATCTAATTCTTCAACGCGATATAATTCACCATTTGGTTTTACAAATTGATCGAATCCTATTTCGGGATCTTCATCACTTCTAAGTAACCACACTGACACAGGATCATCTTTACACAACGCATGAATAGCATCGAATAATCTCTCTTCATAGAAAACATCCCCGACGAACTCCTTAGGGATATATTTCACGGTTCGTTCTCGTGGAAATATTGTTACCGCAGGTGTCCACGCGTGTTTGTTATGATCAATAATCTGTATTGGTGCTCCATTTTTGTTATATTTCGGTTCGTATAAAACCTCTCCGGTTATCGTCATAACGGTTATTGGGAATCGTAATGATGTTTCTAATTTAGCTATATCAGAAATCTTTGCACCATGCTGTTTCACTGTCAGTTCCCACTCGGTTATTTTCCTACGTCGCAGATCAGTTAGTTTATTTCCTCGGGATGCATTTGTGAAGTGTTCTATTATTCGTTCTGCTACACAATTAAGCCCTGACGAATATTTCATAGGAGCTAGTTTTGCGATATCGTGTTTATCATTTAACGGATATATCCCATAAACCATTGCTGTTACGGGATAAGATCTTTCGTAGTATGGTTTATCAATGCCGGTTAGAATCCCTGGTTTGGAATCTCTACTCACAATGACAGCTTTTTTATTCTTGAGGATTGGTTCAAATTTATCCTTAATAATCCATTTGCCATCGACTTCGATAATGAATCTGATTCGGAAAAAATGCCGTTTTTCCCCAACACGTGAAATTATCACTGCTGCTTTTTCATCAGTCATGGTAGCATCAACAACACCATCAATTCGAAATGTTGACCAACAATAAGATGCTCCATCACGCTTGAATTCATTAAAACAGTCTCTGATTTTACTAATCATGGCTTTATCAAGAATTGTATTCTTTGGTGTATTAGAAACTATATCGAGATTGAATTGAGCATCTTTCCTGGGGTAATCTCTCTTGGACGTTTTTTTTGGTTTATCGAGATTAAATCTAGGATTGATTTTCAATAATCTCTTAAACTCTTTCATGTTTCCGTCTATTGGACGTTTTTTGGGTTTATCGAGATTAAATCTAGGATTGATTTTGTTACGTCTTTTTGGTTTATCGAGATTAAATTTAGGATTGATTTTCAATAATCTCTTAAACTCTTTCATGTTTCCGTCTCTTGGACGTTTGTTACGTCTCTTTGGTTTATCGAGATTAAATTTAGGATTGATTTTTAATAATCTCTTAAACTCTTTCATGTTTCCGTCTCTTGGACGTTTTTTGGGTTTATCGAGATTAAATCTAGGACTAATTTTTAATAATCTCTTAAACTCTTTCATGTTTCCGTCTCTTGGACGTTTTTTGGGTCTATCGATATTAAATTTAGGATTGATTTTTAATAATCTCTTAAACTCCTTATCAGCATTGAATTCAGCATTTTTCGAAGTCAATCTCTTGAACTCCTTCATGCTATACTAAAAACAAGTGTCTAAATGAAAGATTTATGTATAATGAATCACTGCAATGGATCAGTCAATGAATTAGACAAATAGTATAGTATACTAATGAACCAGGAATTCAGACCACACCCAGTGAGTACAAATTATGAAGCATCCAGTGATGGTGTTGTAAGACACTGTAGACTGAAGAACCCAGTTGGGTGGGATAATGGTATGGGGTATTTGTTCTTTACTGTTGGAAAGAAGAAATATTACAATCATCGTTTCGTATTTGAATGTTTCAATGGATTGATCAAAAATGGTTTTGTTATCGATCACAAGGATTCTAATCCAAGGAACAATTCTTTATCAAATCTGCAAGCAATCACACAGAGTGAGAATTCCAAACGAGGAAGGACTGGCATTTGTTCAAAAAAAGTGAAACCAGTAAAATCTTTGAATACAACAACTAACGAAGAAAAAATATTTAAATAAATATATGAAGCCGGCAAGTATTTCAATATTTGTAGAGCCTCAGTACGATTCGTTGCAGAGGGGGTTTGTCGATCGGCTATTTCAAAAAGGACGGGACAAAAAATTCAATTTAGTTATGTCTAATGCGTCATATTTTTCATTTAGAAATATATAATTGTTATAGAATAATGAATTCTGAAAACATGAATAGCATTTTATCCGAGATTTCAAAATTGAAAAGTTGGGATATTGAACTATCAGATGGGTTAAATCCTGATCAAATCATGTCTGATTTTCAGGATATAGAATACGGAGTTAACAACAATAAATATATGCTACCAAAGAAGTATGCGCTCATCAAAAGAATTCAGAATTCTATTAAGGACTCTCTCGCATTTTCCAGTGACGTAAGTGTGTTCGCTCCGTTGTATACCATCGTAGAACGAATACGAAAAGAATTGGGGTACGAATACGAATTGAAAAAGGAGGTTAATTCTAAAGTTAGAAACCTACGGGCGTTAATTCAAGAAAATGAACAATTTTGATTGACCGACCATTTATCATTATTTGATTGACCGACTATTTATCATTATTTGATTGCCCGACCATTAATCATTTTTTTTTAGCCGACCCTCAAGGGATGTCAAAAATCGATGGTGTTAGGTCGGGATTTACAATTGAAAAATTGTTTCTGATTTCAAATAATGGTCAATGAAGCATTAACAACCCGATTGGCTCGTGAACGACTGGATCCAATCAGGAGATTTGTACCAATTCGTGACTCTGTACGGAATAAACTACAACAACGACAGAGTCTTCAGACTGATTTTGCTATGGGATCCGAAGAATTGTTTAAACCAGTAACCACAGCAACGAAGGGGATAGAGCGTGCTATACTGGGAGATGTTCCCGAGACGGGAAAATCTGTTATTGGTGAACTCGAAAAAATAGCAGCGAAAACTGAACAAACAGAACAAATAGAATAAAAAAGAACAGTTGATGATTTACGCGTGAGATTTACCGAGACCGGGTTAGCAGCAATTGATGAGACTAAACTAGCAGATATTCCTGCGCTTGTTGTTACGACTTATGAAAACAGAAAAAAAATGTTGAAACCAGAACATCATAAATATGTTAGAAATATAACTCACTGGGCTGATATATTCTATAAGATCAAAACTGAAAAAAGTCAAATTAAGACAGATAGTCCATCATACAATGTATATATCAATGCGGTGGGTAACGTGTATAAACGATTTGAAGAACAAAAACAAAAACAAAAACCACCAAAATTGCAAAGGCGGCGACAGCAACCTGCAAAGAAACTACTCTACTCTCCTAAAAAACAACAACTACCACCTGATGATGATGATTCTCTTGATTATTTACAATCCATGGATGAAGAAGAAAAAATGGATGAAGCAACTGGTTATAGCGGAAGTGGATTGCAAGATTCCAGTGAGAATCCAAGGATTTCATGTCCTGGTAGTGTTATCAATGATATATCACGATTAGAAGTTCTTGTAGGAGGTTTCCGAGCTGGAAATAACTCACCGGAAATTATTAATGAAGCAGCTGATATCTGTAGACGATTATTTCAGGGTGGTATCATGGATATCAAAACATATCGAGATTTCATTGACGAGTTAGTGGAAAGTGGGTATCACAGTGATTAATCACCGGGATTGAACAAAAACGCTAGCGTTTCCAATTGAAAAATTGTTTCTGATTTCAAATAATGATCATACACTACAATCATGATAAACCAACCCCCGTCTACGTAGTTAATTCACGGTTTCCGGTTTATAGAGCATACTACGGAGATGGTTTAGGCAATACCATTGCAGGGTTATTTGCGAGAATGGCTCCAAAAGTGATGCCGTTGGCTAAACAACTAGGAATGAAAGCAATTGAAGTTATTCGTGATAAGGGTATTGGTGCTGTTGGAGATCTTGCTGGAAAAGCGTTTTCAACTGCGAAGAATAAATTAACATCATTAGTGAAATCACGAAGTGATTTACGAAAAAAGAAACCGTTACCATCTACAGCGGAAATGCCTGCAAGTGTTAGTAGAATTATAAATAACGCAGTAGACGAAAAATTAGCGTCGATGGTGACTCCCTTGATAAATCAAGGGGACCAAAATAACATGATAGCAAACATGATAGCAGGAAGTGGCTTTAAAAAAACACGACGATGAAATGAAAAATCGTGATTTAGACTCTGATAAATAGAATAAAATGTTCAAAAGGTCACCTGATCCAGCATTTGATATGGATGCCCCAGTTGGCAAGAATGATTCTGTACGCGATTTTCAATTTTATTCTTATCACGCAGTACAACCAGATCTCCGATCGCGAATTGAACTTCAAGTTCATGATACCAGTAAATATTTTCTACCGTGTGAGGCATTTATTGAAGTAGAAGGAGAACTTGTAACAAATGTTGCAGCTGATACCCCATATGACAATAACGCAAATGTCCGAGTTGGTTTTGTTAATAACGGCATAATGGCGTTATTTGAAAGCGCTAGATATCTCATTGATGGAAAAGAAATTGAATCCATTGACCGTGAAGTTGATGTGGCCACAACAATCATAGGGTTAGCGAGATATTCTGATGATTATACAAGATCAGCGGGTCCATCTATGATGTTTGCAAAGGATACCTCTGATAACGCTGATCACCTTCAATTCATTAAAGTGTTAACAGCAAGAGATAATGCAGAAGCCGATCAACAGGAAGCAGCTAATCCAGAACGTCGAACTAGACCCGGAGCTGCGTTTGATATTCTCGGAGGCGTTAATGGTAATCTCAATTTAGGATTTGCAACACGTGTAGCAACGTTGCATGGGCAGCGTCGACGATTTTCATGTGCGATTCCACTGCATCATATATTTGGATTCTGTAGAAACGTCCGAAAAGTTATTTATGGAGCTAAACACACAGTAGCTCTTGTACGAAAGGGTACTGATGATGATGCAATCTGGCGTAATGCTGGGGTTGCTCCCGGTAAAGTCATTTTAACAAAACTATCATTGTGGATGCCAGTATTAACTCCATCAATCACAGAAGAACAGCGACTACTATCATTTATGGACCAAGGAGGAAAATCATTGTTGAGTTGGTTATCAGTGACTACGGATATTAAACAAGACAGTGTTGATGGTACATTCACATGGCACCTGGCATCAAAACAAGGTGTTTCAGCTCCACGTCATATATTCGTAGCGTTACAGAATAATGCGCGAATTGGTAATCAAGAACGAAGCCATATGATATTTGATCAGTTAGGTGTTAATGAAGTCTCGCTGAGAATAAACGGACAGCAGGAACCATCCGAGGATATACAACTTGATTACGGTCAGAATCATATTGCACGTGTCTATCATAACCTGTTGTCATTTATGGCACGTGATCAAAATGTGGATACTGGTTTGCAAATATCGCAATTGGATTTTAAAAGCCTCTATCCGATTTATTACTTTTCACTTGAACATCTTGATTTAACAAGACAATCTGTCGTTGATATACACTTTAGAGCCCGTGTAACCCGTCCGACTGGTCCACCAGTTGGTGGGGTACCTCCTATCCTTATCCCGAATTATAGAGCGGTTGCTGTCATTCTCAGTGATAAATCAATGCTACTTGAAGGTGTTGGTGGAAGAATGAGAGTGGTAGATGCCCCAGTAGAAAACATGTAATTGAAATTGTAAACGATTTAGAATCAATCAATTATGTATAATGTCATATAGTGTTATTAGTGTTGCGTTAACTCCCGGTCAATTAAAAAAATTGCAATCGGAATCGGCTAAAAAATGTGGAACCACAATCACGTTGAAACCCAACCAAATGACTGGTGGTGCAAATAAACTATCGCTGACAACTCGTCAAATAAAACATTTCAATGATGCACTTGCAGCCAAAAAAGGTGTTCAGATTACTCTCTCTGCAGCTGCTATCAAAAATATGATTAAAACAGGCGGTATATTTCCATTGTTAGCTGCGATTCCAGCATTGATTGCAGCGGCTGCCCCAGCGGTGGCTAAGGCGGCGGCGTTAGGAGCCGTTGGTACTGCAGCAGGAATGGCACTAAAGAAGGCAACTGGGAAAGGATATAAAAAAAAGGGACGATCCGTTCACGGATTGGGTCTAAGACTACCAGGAACCCCGTATTCGTGGTACAGCGGAAAGGGTCTAAGACTACCAGGAACGATTTATTAATCGAGGAACCTATGGTTCCCATGTCCAATTTTGATTTAATGGATGCGGCTAAAAAACTAGTGATTAAAAATTTCAGAGGTGTTTTTATGAAAGATCAATTACCACATCAACCAAACAAAACTGAAACAGGTATTATTAATCTCGATAACAGCACCGGACCTGGTACTCACTGGGTTGCATACGCTATTGATCCACGTGGGATTGTTTATTTCGATTCATATGGATTAGCCCCACCAAAAGAGTTTATGCGGTATATAAAAACCCTTCCAATGAAGACTTGGTATTCTACGCTACCAACACAACAAATGAATGACCCACCAATATGTGGCAGCGAAGTATTAAATGTCCTTGACGCTATTTCTAACTCCTTGAGTAACCCAAGCGGAAAACCACCACATGTTGTCGTGAATGAATACACTAGCAATCGCTTTTTAGAGAGAGAAAGAGTTTTACAATAACATGATTGATATTTGGGGGAGATCTTTGAAACCCAAACCCGATGGCACTGCACCACCTGATTCTGTCAAGGATATAAAAAAAATAATTGAAGATGAAATCGCTGAGACGTTAAATTTAACAAGTGTTGATCCTAATGAAATAGTTGTATTTCAAGACAAACAGGGTAAATTGAAATCCAGTGATGTGTCATTGGATGATATTTTAGTTAAACAACGAAACGCAATCGAGAACACCGTTGCGTTATTTTCCGATCAGGGTAAATTGAAAACCAGTAATATTTCTCTGGATGATATTTTGGTTAAACAACAAAACGCAATCGAGGATACTATCGCGTTATTTTCCGATCAGGGTAAACTCAAACCGGGTGTACTCGTTTCGACGATTACAGATCGATTAAAAACTCTCAACGATGAGTTAAAAAATTTGGTGGTTGTACTGGCAACGCTTGAATCTAAAATTGAAGATAACGGAAAACAGTTTTCAGTTTTTCGTAGAAATATCATTGATAAATTTATTGGAACCCAGTTGGATAAAATTGAAATAAAACTCCCTGATATTAAAAAATCCATCGATGAGACGAAAACTTTCATCGAAGCCGTCAAAGGTGATTTTTCGAGGATGATAACAATCATTGAAAAAACAAAAATTCCTCATGAGAAAACCAACAACGTAGTATATACAATCCAACACGGATCATTTGAGTGGACACCTGCAAACAACAAATTAGATATCACAGCTACTATCAAGGGTATTTATCGATTAACACTAGTAACACCATTAACTCAATTTAATATATCATCGTCGAGTTCATCCGGGGTCAACAATACGATTTCAACGATCATCGACAAGGATAAAACTGAAAAGTTCACTATAACATATACTGATAAAAGTTTGATTGGGGTTTCAATAACGTGGTATGTGGAATTCGTAGCGGATTTAAGTAAATAACTAAATCGTTCGGATTTCACAATTGAAAACGCTAGTGTTTTTAAAATAAAAATGATTTCATCAACTCAATGTCGCTATGATCAGGTCAGAGAATTTCAGAATAGACTCAAAACCCTCACTGAGGAGTATCAAATAAAAATAAAAAAATACCGACGAAGAATCACCGCAATTGATGTTATTATATACTCGGTGTCAAGCGTTCTCACTGGTGCCGGAATAATACTAGCATCTGTTACAATGATTGCCCCGGTCGTAGTTCCAATTTGCATTTCTGCGGTGGCTACAATCGGGGGTATATCAACCGGGATAGCAAAAAAGATATCATCATGCAGCCAGAGTAAACTGCAGAATTACTTACTTCAATTTCATATTGCATCAACCGCATATTCGCAGTTATCCCTGATGATATCGTCGTCACTCGATAATACGATTATATCAGATAGTGAATTCTCAGCGATGGTCAGTATTTTTGATTCCGCGATATCAAAATTAGAGCGACAACATGAGTATAATAACAATGACAACACCGATGGAATCAGAAAACACGAACCCAAAAAACAAAATGATCTCAATAATATCAGCATTACCAGATTGTGAGTTCTCAGTGATGGTCAGTATTTATGATTCCTCGATACCAAAATTAGAAATACAACATGAGTATAATAACAATGACAACACCGCAGGAATTACTTCAACAAATAGTGGAGAACACGAACCCAGTACAAACAAGCATGATATCAATAACATCAACGAATCCAGAATTCAGTGTGAATTTCCCCTCTCCGGTCCCAGTGAAGGAGATAGCGCTAGCAAAACTACGAGTGTATCACAGTTGGCCTAATATCAGATCAAAATCATTTGGTGGTCAACAACCCAATAATTCTTTAGTGTTTGCGAATAAGAATAAACCCGACGGAACCCCAGACTGGAACGTCGTTTCGATACCAACAGGGTCATACCAAATCGAACAAATCAATGATGAATTCGCGCGTAGAATAAAATCGATTACTGGAGTAGAGTCAAAAATCGCTATAACAGTTCATGAACCGACGCTATCATCCGCAATTGAGATAAACACAGAAGGATACGTCGTAGATATCTATCAAAGTTCTATTAGAACCGTACTAGGATGGCCTGAATTACCACCCCAGAGTAAAACTCTGGAGGAAACCGTTAATTTACCCGAACCACAAAAAACTGATTATATCACCGACAGAATAAAACCCGATAATCCAATAAAAAGCTATAGCTATTACAATAAATTTAATGTTTTTAATGTATTGAAAAATCCCATCGTTAAGAAAGATTTATACTTAATTCGACAGGATAAAATCACTGAAAATTTCACAGCGTTCAATAACGATATTTCGTTGTTGTTAATATCTCTTAAATCCGGCTCTCTCACCCGAGATGAATTTATCAGCGTCGTAGAAACATGCAACAAAATCATCAATGATATGGAAACATTTAATTCACAAATTATTCAAGAGATATTAGGTGACAATAGCCCTGAAACAAAGAATTTATTTGCAGATGAATATAAAATCCGCGTTGAAGATATTCCAACATTCAAACTACCAGGATATAACGTACCAGAACTACAAAAATCTCTCAGTGATGCCATCGATGTTGGTTTTAAAATAATTCATGATGCATGGAAAAAAACAACATCACCGGAAATAAAAATCCTCAAACACAATAATGACCCAGACGGTGGCGGCAGGCATATCGCTCCGTTCAACGTGAATATATCCTCAGTGATTGCGCTTAATTTAGTGTGTGATGTTATCGAAGGAAGCTATCAGATTAATCTAGAGCAATCAAATCAAGCTCAGCAAGGATATATTCTTTATTCATTTGCACCAACAGCTCCTCCAGGATTCCTAATTATTGAAAACCCAATTAATCCTGTCTATATGCGATGCCATAATAATTCATTAACCAGAATTAATTTCAAACTCACCGACCAGTCAAATAATCTGATTGATTTACAAGAAGAGGTGTTAGCGATTAGTCTGTTTGTGAGATCATAAAGACTCGATCAAATTATTTATGTTTTTTGTTAACCCAGAACTGAAAACTTTAGCAGCAGAGAGGGTGGATGACAACAAGTTGCGACCAAAATTAATTAAAAAATCGTTTTCATTTTTTTAGTTAAAATGATTTCGTAGGGAGATTTCAATCAATTTTTTGTCTGAAAACGTTGTAGGGTTCGCCTTTTTTTGGTTAAAATAAGATCGTAGGAAGGCTCGTTTTAGGATTTCAATCAAAATTTTGTCTGAAAACGTTGTAGGATTCACCCTCTCTGCTGCTTACGGTTATACCTATGCTAAATATAGCTTTTTAAAGGAGGTATAGGGATTTGGTATGATTAAGAACAACACATTCCTATTGTATCGGACTAAAATAAAAGGTCCGAAATGAACATCAAATTCATATCTAAAACGTGAGCGATGAGTTAAAGAGACATAAATAAGTATTCTCTGGCCAGACACAATAACAAATTCCTATGTCGAGTTAGTAATGATTCAGGGCCAAAAGAAATATTTACAGTTATAATGTCTCGCATTTTCGTTCTCCGCGGATCACTGGTTGCTGATCATTTATGCTGATAGACTGGTTTGCTGTTTTACGGCACAGCAACACAAGTAGGTTTTTTTAGTGCCGAGGCAACTGGAGAAAGTCTCTTGTACAACACAACAGCTGTCCTTTATCGACGCAGGGTAGGAATTGAGGCTAAATGTTTAATAGCATATAGGTCTCACTGGACAGTTTTTTTTCTTGGCAACATTTTGTCCGAAAACGACATATAGCAGAAAAATGATAATAATATTACATTAAAGACACAAATAAAAATTAACTAATGATTTTTGTTGAAATGATGCTTGTGAGATTCTGACTGAGGAGTTAAAGTTAATTCTTTATGCAACTAGTGGCTGTTATACTGAATCGACACTGCCCCCAACCCTTCTTTTTACATTCATTTTGTTTTTACAGAAAGGGAGTATTTTGAATATTTTCCTGTGACAAGACAGCTAAAAGAATCAGTATGTGCCTTATACATGAATAAAGTTCACTAGCACCGTAACAAATTAACATACTTTTCATCACTCCTCAACCATCTAGATTTTTAGATATTTACCTCAGTAGCAGACACATGTAAACACGCAAGCCAAGTCCGCGGCTCATTTGAAGCCCAAATGACGCATTTAATCTCCAGTGCTAGTCTAACTGTGACAGCCAGTCACCAACAAGTTAACCAGTTTCCAAGCCTAAGTCAATTTAATTCTAAACGACGTTACAGATTTAGCTTATGTGTGAACTGAAAAATGCATGGATGGTGATAATTAGGTTCATGCTTTATACCTTAAATATTAGGGAGGTGTCAAAATGCCAAACTATCCAGTATAGGGTAAACATGTGTACTAAGTTTGAGTTATGGATGCAGCCTTGTTTCGGACCTTTGAAGTTTATATATAGTTGACAATCAATGTTTTGAGCGTGAAGAGTAAGTGTCTCATCTTTGACGTAAAATGGCACTGCTTTGACGTAAAATGGCACTGCTTATCTAGGACCTAATGAATTTTCATTGCGACTAATGAATACACGAAATAAATAAACTTTTAAAAAAAATTATAACCAATTAAGAGAGTTGACATAAAGTTATAACTTCAAATAATAGCACTGGTTCATAAAAAGAATGAGGGCTGAAGTACAATAATATAAGAGGAATTTTTACAGTTCAGGTATAACACCTTTCCTCCAATGGTTTTTGGAGTATGGCCACATGCTATCTTGGGTATATGTAGAGAGTTAAGCTTCCGAGGTATATGTAGATTTTAGTATACTGGGTATAAGTAGAGATTTAAGTATCCTTTGAATATGTAGAGATTTCAGTATATTTTGTATATGTAAAGATTTCACTAGCTTTGGTATAGGTAGAGATTTCAGAATTGATGGTATACGTAGAATTTTCAGTATCCTTGTAACATCTAGAGATTTAGTATCCTGTGTATATGTAGTGATTTCAGTATCATTAGTCCATGTTTTCGGGTAGATTGGACTCGTAAACCTTGGATGGTAGCTCATCTAGGAGAAGGAAAACTCTAATTCCAAACCTCTGCTGCCTTGCAGCTATACACACTCATGTGAAAGGCTAAGGGAGTAAACCCCAACAAAAATCCGGAGACGGAGTCCCTAAGGCGGTTTGACATTGACCTCAATGTCATTCCGGCAACTCCTGCGACGCCGTTGGTGCCAAGCTGTATCGACATTTGTCGTTCCCTTGGGCCCACCAGCTGCATGGAGAGGGGTGATCTGCTGCATGGGCAACAGCTGATTCTCCATTCCACCCTGCCCAGGCTTCGTAGCTCCACTGGAGAGGACACTCCAGCGTCGTCGTTTGATGTCGGCACAACACGAGAAGTAGCAGTTTACCGGTTCTAAGCCAAAGCTCGATTGGCGTAGAGCTTGGCGCCAGGGGTTACTTCTGACGGTGGGAGAGATCATCAGGTCTCACTGCAGGCCCGCACCTATGAAATTCTGGGCCCCAGGCAGCTGACAGAGTTCGGGCCCCTTTCGTGTTTCAAATATTTGCGTATATTTTAAAACGCGGGCCCCTATCTAGCTCGGGCCCCTAACAAGTGCCATGGTTGTCCCCCCCCCTTGATGCGGGCCTGCTCACTGGACAGCTACCGCCCACCTTAAGCTGGCCAGCCCCCAGTCAGTAAGGTGCTTCCTGTCTTGGCCTGCCTGCTTCACTGGGTGCGTGGAGCTTAGAGAACCATCTCGACAAGTGGGCCACAAAACTACGCACCAGGAAGAACTAAAAGAAGAAATAAGAAAACTCCAACACTTCGTTTTGCGACCTGGAACGTTAGGTCCATGTGTCCTGGACTGACCAATGAACTACAACAGATCGATGATGCACGGAAGACTGCTGTCATTGACAGAGAACTCTCCCGACTGAACATCGACATTGCCTGTCTCCAGGAGACCCGACTGGCTGACAGCGGCACCATCAGGGAAGCAAATTACACGTTCTTTTGGCAGGGGAAGCCCTCAAATGAACCTAGGCAGCACGGTGTAGACTTTGCTGTAAAGAACACGCTAGTTGCCTTCATTGAACCTCCATCATCAGGTACTGAGAGAATCCTTGCCCTCAGACTGTCGACATCCTTAGGCCAGGTCCACATCTTCAGCGTGTATGCTTCAACCCTCCGCTCTACCCACGAGGAGCTAGACAAGTTTTATGAGGCTCTGGACCAGGCAGTATCCAGCATTCCAAAAAACGAAACCCTTTACTTGCTAGGAGACTTCAATGCTAGAGTGGGAGCTGATCATGAGGCCTAGTCCGCCTGTCTTGGCGTTTATGGAAGGGGCAAGATCAACGAGAACGGGAAGCGACTTCTGGAGATGTGCTGCTCCCACAGCCTATGTGTGACCAACACTTTCTTTCAATGCAAGGAGATCCACCAGGTGTCTTGGAGACACCCCACGTTCACTACACTGGCACCAGCTAGACCTTGTCATCACCAGGCGTACGGAACTGGCCAGCGTCCTCCTCACTCGCAGCTACCACAGTGCCGACTGCGACACGGACCATTCTCTTGTGGTCAGTAAGGTGCGAATATTACCTAAGAAGCTGCACCTTGCCAAGAAGAAGGGTCACCCTCGCATCAACACCTGCTGTGCAAGTAACCCCAGAGAAAACAACTGCAGCGATAAGTTGAACACTATCTCGAGCTATATGCAACCCAAAACAACATCAATGACACTGCCCTGGATGCCATTCCAGACTTGCCTGTCATGGAGGAGCTAGACACACAGCCCACCCTGGAAGAGCTCGGAAAAGCCATAGACTGCCTTGCCTGTGGGAAGGCTCTTGGATGGAAGCGACGGCATTCCGCCTGAAGTCCTCAAGAGTGGGAAACCAGCGCTGCTCAAGCCGCTACACACACTCATCTGCCTCTGTTGGGAACAGGGATACATCCCACAGGACATGCGTGACGCCAACATCGTCACGCTGTACAAGAACAAGGGAGACCGTAGCGACTGCAACAACTACAGGGGCATTTCCCTCCTCAGTGTTGTCGGAAAGGCTTTCGCCCGTGTTGCCTTGGCGCGCTTGCAGATCCTAGCCTCCCGCGTCTACCCAGAGTCCCAGTGTGGATTTCGAGCCGGCAGGTCAACTGTAGACATGATCTTCTCACTACGTCAGCTGCAGGAGAAGTGTCATGAGCAGCAGATGCCTCTCTACATCGTCTTCATAGACCTACCGAATGCATTTGACCTGGTCAGTCGGAGCGGACTCTTCAGAATCCTGCAGAAGATTGGCTGCCCCCACGTCTACTTGCTATCATCATGTCATTCCACGAGAACATGCACATCACAGTGTGCTTCAATGGCGCAACATCAGAGGCCTTCCCAGTAATAAGCGGAGTCAAACCAGGCAGTGTGCTTGCGCCGACTCTCTTCGTCATATTCTTCTCCATGCTTCTCCAGTATGCCTTCAAGGGCTGCAGCGATGGAGTGTACATCCATACCAGAGCTGACGGAAAGCTGTTCAACATCGCCCGTCTCCGTGCTAAGACTAAAATCACAAAGGTACTCATCCGTGAAATGCATTCTGCCGATGATGCAGCCTTGACATTCCACACGGAAGATGGACTGCAGCAGCTGGTATGCCGCCTCTTCAACGCTTGCAAGGAATTTGGACTGACCATCAGCTTGAAGAAAACAAACGTCGTGACGCAAGATGCAGACTCCCCTCCCTCTGTCACCATTGATGGATACAACTTGGAAGTTGTCGAGAACTTCACATACCTCTGGTCCAACATCTCCAGCTCACTCTCAATTGATTATGAGGTGGATGGTAGGATTGCCAAGGCAGCTGCAGTGATGGCCAGACTTAACCAGAGGGTATGGAACAATCCCAACCTCACCGAGAAGACCAAACTGCGTGTCTACCAAGCTTGAGTGC
This sequence comes from Unio delphinus, assembly GCA_029339505.1. Taxonomy (NCBI): domain Eukaryota; kingdom Metazoa; phylum Mollusca; class Bivalvia; order Unionida; family Unionidae; genus Unio; species Unio delphinus. Next base: position 1,226,465 of record JAQISU010000263.1, read on the forward strand.
TCAGCTCACTCCTCTACAGCAGCGAAACATGGACCACTTATGCAATTCACGAGAGAAAACTCAGCAGCTTCCACCTGAGATGTCTGCGGCGCATTACGCACATCAAGTGGCAGGACAAAGTACCGAACACAGAGGTTCTAAAACGCGCCAACATCAACAGCATGTTCGCCATTCGGCCATGTCTAGAGAATGGACCCGGGCCGCATCCCTAAGGACATATTATATGGGGAACTAGCAGAAGGTACAAGGCCAACTGGACGTCCACGCCTGCGCTACAAAGACGTTTGCAAGAGAGACATAACGACGGCCAACATCGATGTCAACAAATGGGAGAGCTTTGCTAATGATCGTCCCATCTGGCGCCTAGCTGTCAAGCAGGGAGTTAGAAAAGCTGAGGATGACAGAAATAGGAAGCATGTTCAAAAGAGAGCCAGAAAGAAGGAGCTACGCCATCGTCTCACGTAGACGGACGGATGCCAAGGAGTCCATGTTAAGATATTTAATTATCTTTGGTATATGTAGAGTTTCGTATATGTAGAGATTTCAGTATCAATGGCATATGTAGCGATTTCAGTATCCTGTGTTTATGTTGATATTTCAGTATCTTTTCTATATGTTAAGATTTCAGTATCCAGTGTATATGTAGAGATTTCCGTATATTTGGTATATGTAGATATTTCAGTATCTTGTTTATATGTAGACATTTTAGTATCGTATGTATATGTAGATATTTCAGTATGCTATGAAGATGTAGAGATTTTAGTAACTTGGGTATATGCGTTTATTTCATTATCTTGTGTATATGTAGAGATTTCACTCTCGTGTGTATTTGTAGAGATTGCATTAACCTGGGTACATGTTATGATTTCAGTGTCCTTTGTATATGTATCCTGTGTTCATTGTATATGTATCCTGTGTTCATGGAGAGATTTGCAATATCCTGTGTATATGTAGAGATTGCATTACCTTGTGTATGTGTAGAGATTGCATTACCTTGTGTATGTGTAGAGATTTCATTATCCTGTGTATGTGTAGAGATTGCATTATCCTGTGTATGTGTAGAGATTGCATTATCCTGTGCATATGTAGAGACTGCATTATCCTGGGTATGTGTAGCTAACTTTGCCAGTTTACCATCAATATCACTCTAGAAAAAGTGTAATTCGTGATAATTCTCTACAGTTGTGTCGCCATACTGCCACTTTTAAACAATATCGTCTTGACAGCAATGTTCCTTACCATTGTGCATAAGTAATTGATCTCACATAAACTTTCATTGTTTTTGTATATTTCCCCACTGAGCACCGCCTGTTGACAGTTAATATTAATGTCGGGCAAACATGTATTGATTGAAATACAAAAATGTTAAGAACAGAGTGGATTGTGTGAGTTGTTTGAAGTGTGGCAGTTTATAGTGATGTCTATCACTGGGGTATCACGCTGCAGACACGTAGCATGATATCCCACCCCGCCAAATATCCTGACACCAGGCCGACCAGTCCTAACACTAACCAATGCTGAACGTCAAGCGAGGCAGCTGTTGGTATCATTTGTGTAAGTCTATGGTATGACTCGGCCTTGGTTCGAAATCACGACCTCCCGCTTTCGACGCAGACGCTCTAACCACTAGGCCACAGGAGCGGTCTCGATCTTCACGGAGGACAGCATAGATCTGATTTTAATTACATTGATAATCCACTGGCGTACTGAAGGTAAATCGGGGCGACGATGACTGCCCTAAGAGGTTTTGACATCACCTAGGTGTCATCATGCATTTACGAAATGTTCCTACTCTTGTGGTTATTGTGATATAGCGACACGTGGCTCTTTAACCAAGCCGTTTCTGCCGCTGTTGTCGCAAAGGTATTGCGTATGATCCCTTGTTAACACTGCGTGAAAACTCACAGAATGAATATCTGTTGCTTATACTTTCGTCCACTGTAATTTTGGTACTGAATAGATTTTTTTTATATTCGAACACATGGGGGGTGTGCTTTATATTTTATTTTTTATGTTTTTTGTGCTTTATTAAGTTGGGTTTTATTCTTTTCAGATACTTCCAATTCTGAAGCATAATTCTCTAGCAAGCATAAGGAAGCATATTGCATAAGTTTGCAAAGACATAGTGGCTACATCAAGTTTATTATCACAGTAAAGACGTACACTATTTCCAAACACATACTTACAATATTTACGAGTATTAATACGTCGATTTAACAGCGAACCTTTTCATATGCAATGCGAATGTCTTAAACGTATATTCTTCTAATAATATATCAATGTAAGAATCGCAATGTTATATATAATTTCTGTATTCGTTGTGTATTTTATGCATAATATCGGTACTATTGGTATAGTTTATTGATAATTTGGGTAAGTAGCAGTATTTTATAAGGGCTTACTGTACTCTATTAATTGTATACGCATATTTTCTGTACGTATCAGCATTTTATTCATAATATCAGTACCCATGTAATTTTCTATGCATAATTACAGTACTCCTGCAGTGGGTTTACTAGCTGTATTTTATTCATAATTACAATATTGTAGCTTAGGGTTTTCTACTTATTGTACCTTTTCATAATTACAGTACTCTAGTAATTTTATATGCCTAATTACAGTACTCCTGCATAGGTTTTATTAGCTTTATTTTATTCATAATTACAATATTGTAGCTTCGGTGCTTTCTGCTTGTACTTTTTTCTTAATTACATTAGTCTAGTTTAGGGTTTTGTTCCTGTATTATATTCATAACTTCAGTACTCAAGCTAAGGGTTTTTAAACCTGTATTATATTCATAATTACCTTACTCAAGTTATGTTTTGGTAAATTCTTGTTATCGATGAATTGTACTTACAGTTTAGGTGCACTGATAAAAGAACCTACGATAACTTTGGGATATATTTACCATTCAAAGTTGGTGCATATTATTCTTCACGGCAACTGCGAATGCCGTTGCAAACTGTGAAATAAAATATCCGTTATCCAACGTGAACGTCTTAAATATATTGCATTTTTTCGCTGATACCTCTATTGTAATGAGAGAGAGAGAGAGAGAGAGAGAGAGAGAGAGAGAGAGAGAGAGAGAGAGAGAGAGACTATTAGTCATTCCGTCTGTGAAGAACGATGTGGAACATGTCTACCACGTAGATGATGCGGTGGGATATTTAACATGGATAAAACTATAATTTCAGACTGATTCAACTTCCTTTTTGATGCAAAACTGGAGAGCATGTGACATGTGGAATATTGTCATCGGCAAGTTAGCGGTAATACGTTATATATGATGACCCTTGTCATGTGACTAGTCACATGACTTGATAACGGTTGAGTACCGCCCCTTGCGCTCGACTGAACGATCGTGAAGTAGATTATATAGAAATTGAAGTTTGACCCCAAGGATTTCCCTGGGATATCCCGTCCGAAGAAAGAGAACAGAAGATCAGCGACTGTACCAGATAATGAGCGAGAGTTCCTCTAGCGAGTTTGAAGGTAAGTCACACTTTGTACTGGACGATGGGTTCGCATAACACAATCATAGCAATAGACCGCCGAATTTATTCCGTTATACAACAAAATGTGTATCGAAAATCACGCAAAAGTAATATTATACAAAATGTAAAATCACGAAAGGTTAATTTATTTTGATCATGCTTATCTGACCTTGTATACAACGTGCTTAATTCTGAGATACCCCGAGTACATTCCTTTCTGATCTTGACCCCAGGGCTGCCTTTCCTAGGTGATAAAATAATGTAGGCTAAATTGTAGGCTGTTATCGATCATTTAAGTTGCATGGTCATGTTCCGTATTAGAGGCATTATTGCATATTGCATGTGCTTAGAAGGAATACATTTCTGCATGATAAATCTAAATAGGAACTGCATGTCTGCGATTTTTCATTTTATTTGGGCACTGTAACAACAAAAGGCTACATCATTAGAAGATATGTATCAGACACACGCTGACATTTTGGGGAATACTCATAAATTCCGTATAATACTATCCTTCGGTATCCCCAAATATAGTCTTAGTCTTTGAGACAGAGATCGACATTTGTCATGTTAATTTGTTTCGTTCCTAATTTCCCGATTGCCAGAAAATTGCACAAAAACCAAATGATTTATGATTCTCGTTTATCTATTTTACTCTTCCCGACAATTATAAATTAATGAATACTTTTCTTCCAATTTCGAAAATAAGAACTATCATGAAAACAAACAAATGCCGTATATGCCAATACAGATTCTGTATGTTTACGTATTTGAGTCTTTCTCTCTCTCTCTCTCTCTCTCTCTCTCTCTCTCTCTCTCTCTCTCTCTCTCTCTCTCTCTCTCTCTCTCTATATATATATATATATATATATATATATATATATATATATATATATATATATATATATATATATGCGTTTTCTATATAATTAAATCGGAATACTAAAACAGCCCTCACTACGTGTAAGTAATTTCAAAACTTGTTATTCCCGGACTGTGTATTAGCTTCCCTATCTGTTTTCTTTCTTCATTTCAGTAAATTTCAATACATGATGCATATTTCCCATTCCGAAGTCGTTTTCGGAACTCAATCGTATTTTGTAGTTAGAATCAGTGACGATTTCCGTTAGATTTAAATGCTATTTTAAATCACAATCTGCTTTTATATATATATATCGCTGGAAGAAGAAAGAAAAAAAAAAACTCGGTCAGCTTAACTTCTGGATACTCAAGGACAGCGACATGCATTTGGTTCAATTCTGGGTTAACATATAGTTCGTCAGTCGGCTGTATAATGCAGTCTTACTCACGATCAGCTGGTAGTTGAGTGTAATCAGCTGATTGTGGCTAATTTTAGCCTCAATAAATACAAATAGATTTCTGTGAGGGAAATATATTGTAATCGTTTATCATGTGCTTTAAAATTGAGTTTTTCAAACAACATGATACGTAAATTATTACTTTATCCACTGTAGACAAGCTTAAATTAATTATAATTAGTAATATAAGTTTTATGGCACTTTCACGACTAGATAAGGCAATCCTTTGTGATCATCAACCAGTCGCGCATTTTTCATATCTTCATACCTAGAAACAAGTATAGAGGGCTAGAGAAAAAAAAACACCACATAAAGCACAAAAATGAGGTTACCATCTTTTAAAAAGAAATATGACAAGAAACGGCGATGCATAGAAGAAAGTTTAAGTTCAGTGATTGTACGTTATTTTGTGTGTATGTAATGAAAGTAATGTTGCTAGTTCATTCGTCAGTCCGTCATATTTTCGTTAGGTTTTGCGTTTATGTCAGTATTCAGGCACAATGGCGGGCATCCCTTTTCCATGAACACATTTCTAGTCTGAAACTATTGCTTTGTTGTTTTGGTCTTGACGTCATTTTTCAGCGTATGATAGACAATACATGACAGCCATTATGTAAGTGGTGGAGGAAAAACCCAAGAAACTTCAGTAAAATCCACCGACCCGCAGGATGTTACTGGCAAGCTTCCTCAAATACCCACATCAGCCCAGCCCATGATTCGAATCCACGCGGACAGAAATCAGTTGGGAGTAGTCGGTAAAGGCGTGCGCCTTAAACCACTCGGCCACCCGAGTATGGTTTTGAGTATTATTAATTTTTATTCCAAGACATTCAATGTCATAAACCTTTGATCACGTGATTGAGTCATGTACAGTCAAGTGCATATATATTTTGAAATGTGTTTGACTATTAGTATTGGTTCATGGTCCCAAGGAAAGGCCGATTCCTTGAGATTGTCTACTTGCATCCAAATATTATCCTTTCTAACTCAACCTTAACCACTCCATGCAGTAATAAATGATTTTTAAAAAATGTCCAGCTGTTTTGGACATTTCACTTTGCTTGAGATTGTCAACAGTGACTGGTTTCAGTTTTAATATATTCTCTGATAACACAGTGAAAGAATGGCATACGTTAAATGATTGCAACTGTCCATTCTATTTTAAAAAATTGTCGCACATCTCTTGTCACTTTTTAAATACCCCCATTTCTATTTCCGCCAAAACGCAACGTGAGTTTAGTTATGACCTCCCCAAAAAATACATAACCTGGCACACAGACAAAGACTCACAGAGTAAGAAAAGTTTTTCATTGCATTTGAAATTATCACAACAAGCTGGGGTGAGGTAATGGGTAGGGCAGTGGATACAATCAGTTGTTAAACAAATATTCATGAAAAAGGGAGTGGGAACAATCTCCTTTTGCTAAAGGGAAATATTACTTCTCTCACTGCACTGATTATATGAAACCAAAATGGAGAATAGAGGGATACAAAACTCACACCTAAATCTCCAAATACCCTGGCTATTTATCCAGTTATACAGGAAAAATCTCCGTATGAAGAATCTCCCAGTCCAAGTTAGCACAAAATGCCGAAACACCCTCTCTTCCGTATTCGCGGGTTTTTGTTATTGTTGCTTTTGTTGATTACCTGCTGTTTCTGGAACAAAACTAGACCCCGTGCACCTTCCTATATGTCGTAAGAGGCGCCCTCCTAGACATCGTTCTCCTTTATCTCGCAAGAGGCGCCCTTATGAATAGCGTAAGGGGCGTCCACCTAGATGTCTTAAAAAACAATGACTGGTGGTTACGCGTGTGCTGTGATGGTGTTCCAACTGAGATTCTCTTTACGTCTTAAATATTACAACTTGTACTGAAGAAACGAAAATAAGCTTTTGTTTGTACATGTCTTTGTTTTGGATGCTTTTTATAAACGTTTGTCAATATCTTTACGTTTTATATTTGTCGCATGTTGAATATTTACTTTGGTTGGAGAGCCTTACTTTCCATATTTTGATAATTCTTTTTTTTTTTTTTTTTTTTTGTTCCTACTGGACATGGTAGCACAAACAAATGAACAAATACATGAAGAAACGAACTTTACAGGAGTGTAAGATCATAAGATCAAATTGAAACAAAATACTTGCTTCGTTCACTAAGTGACACTTTTGTTTATTATGTGTGCATTTCAGCTATAGTGAAACCAGGAAGTGAAATACAATTGTTAGGTAGAAATTATAAGAATGACGGATATTACGTTTAAATGAGAGTTTTATTGTTTTCATGAGATAATGCGATAACGCGGTTATGGTTTTTAATGCCGGTACTTTTGGGTGCACACAATACATAGTTTACAAAGCATTAATATTTACCTATGAGGATCTGAGATAACAAAATTAGGTCTTCGTTTAATTTAATTTGCTCATGGTATCCTTGCGCGCGCGTGTTTGTGTAGGTGTGTGTGTTTTTTAAGTGTTACACATGTATACAAGCAGAGCAGTAAGCAGAACACAATAATTAAAATAACAGATTTGACAACTCGCAGATGGCACCATAAATAGCTGTGTACAATCACCGGGTAAATTTAAGACTTGTTCATCAATGATAAATCAAGATCCAATATTTAGCAAACCTTTAAATGAAATAAAGCATAAGTGTATACAATATAAGTCCCAAATTTGCTGAATTTTAGTAACCTTTACTAATAATTTCGAAATTGTCAATTTATTAATTTATATGTTTGCCTCATTCTATAAAACACCGTTGAGTTCGCACGGGATTTCTCGTTTTTGAAGGACACTTGTAAAGACAAAAGTGCAGCCAAGACCGACAGTTAACATGTGCAAGGCTATTTGTGAAGACAAAAACGCAGCCCAGACAGTCACGTCATTTCACTTTTTTAGGGGAAGGGGGGGGGGACAAAACTGTACGGGCTTTTTATTTTCGTATATAGGCTACAGCAATTTTACAGCACATGCAAATTCATGGGGTAAATCCTCCCTCCCCCTCCATCCGTAAATGACGCTCTGGAGCCCAGAGCGACACTGAACATGTGCGCAGGCAATTTGTAAAGATAAAAACACAGCCCAGGCCGCTTCTCCATACAAGAGCTGTATCAACAAGTTGTTTCCCTGTGACAGATAGGTAGTGATCATTGTAAATGAGCATTCACATAATCTCATGTAATGCGCATCAGTTATATAACCACTCTTATCATTCAGACTTTGCTTTAAAATCGTGTACAGCTTGAAGAAAAAAACGTACGTGTTGAGGTCATTTTAAAAATGTTCCAAAACGTCTCTAAAGTAGATTCTTATATTACTTGTCACATATGATGGCTTGTAATACATGTACGGACATTTTGTATGCATATAGTTGAATGGCACACCAGAGGCGTAGCTATGATATTTTGCGCCCGGGGACGAACTATAAAGTTGGCGCCCCAGCCCCTCCCCGTTTAATCACATTTTTCTATTACATTGAATAAGGAACACAATTTAAATTTTAATAAAACATTGTATTTAAAGAAGCAAATTTATAGAAATTATAGTACATGACCCACTCAGTCACTGTCGTAGACTGGTTTACATAGTCTACAAAAGATTTATTTTTCTTGATTTCACTGTCGCAAACTGGTCAATTACGCAATCAAAATCTGTTTTTTCCAATGTTTCTCTTTCAAAGCCTCATTATGGCGCCCCTGTTCCTTGGCGCCCGGGGACATATGTACCCCCTGCCCCTCCCTAGCTACGCCTCTGTGGCACACTAGCACAACTATTATTGCCGAGTAAAACTAGGCAGTAAAAGACAAAATGAAAATCCCTGTCAAAATCTCCAGGAAGACATATCTAGTTGACAAATAGTTAATATGCACAATGAGAAAAAAAGATAATAGTGGCAGTGCAGAGATAGTAAAAATAAAAAATAAAAAAAGACCTCGGCCAATTTTCACAGGCATATCAAAATAATCTGGTGAAAAGGTAATACATATAACCCAGTTGTTCTTTTTTTTTTATTATTCGAAACATGTGACCACCGGTAACACGTGATCTTTACACAGAACTTGACAGACTTCTACTTATCTACGCATTTTTTCTATAATAAAATGTTGGCTGTCACCATATCATCATGTACATTTGTGCGTGCAATTTGTCTTATTTGGCATTTTCCTCCAGTGTCCTTTTGCATAAACTGGTTAAAAACTGCGGATTATTATTTAGGGAATATTATAAAATATATATATACGATTTGAGGTATTTGGGTTTTGAACGGGATATGGGCTATTAAAAAACACAGGTACGCTTTGGGGTATTACATTTTGAACAGGGTGATGGGTGTTTAAAAAAGCTGATAAAATATGCTGCTTTCATGCAATGTAATATAGTTTTGAGGTTTTGTGGGTGTAATGCCATTTTCCCAAACACGATATGCTTTCTATGGTGGTCAATATGACTAGTGGATGAAGAACTGGGGAACACTCCCAAAATGAGCTACTGACCCACGGGAAGTTATTGGCAATTATGCCATACTTACGATGGCCGAGCATGAGAATCGACCCACGCGGACAGAGGTCAGACGTCACTGATCTGTAAAGGCGAGAACCTTACTTTAGACCACTTGGCCACTTTGGGTCCCACAAAGCAAATTATAATTATATGTTAATAAGTCACTAGTTTCGATTAAGCACGTTCTTCCGCACTTAAATCTTGGTCAGTGCGAGACTTTTTCCGGACACTTCCCCTTTGTGAACTCAAGTTAATCTTGTTTAATGACTAGATGTCGACTTAAGTGGATAGATTAATCATATGAAGAGTGGAACACTTTAGGAAAATGCTGGCACAGTGCAGACTCCAATATTAAACACAGTTACGATATTTGTGGGGTGGGTAACAGATTTTGGCGACTGGATTTGTAATAATTTTTTTCTTATATCGGATCTATTCAGAATTATTTTTCAGGTACACAATTTGTAAATTAGACACAGGCAGCCCAGGGTGGCCGAGTGGACTGTGGCCATTGTCCTTACAGATCACAGACGTCTCACTTGTCTGCGTGTGTTTGTGTCGGAGGCTCGGCAAGTCCAACATGAGTATATGTGAATGCATGCCAGTCGGCGTTTCTTCCTTCACGGGATATACTGGCCGCCATGTTTGGCATCACGTGCTGAAAAATGGCTTTAATCCCCAAACAGGAAAATTATGTTGTGCTCAACTGGATTGCTAGTGTGGCTGGGACAGTGAAATGTACATGCTCAAGACTGCTTGATCAAAGCTTTAGTTCATTATAGATGGGCTACATAAAAGTGCATGTGCCACGCTGACCTTTCCAACAGTTTGTTTACTTTATGATTTGCGTGCTTGGCAAACAACGTACTAAATTGTTAACTGTGTTTACTTTAATTTATTGTGAGAGCCACAAAGATCAAACAATGTATTTATCTCCATCTAAGAATGTATTTTGTAATGAAATGCGTTTCTAAGCCTAAGACCTTTTCTTTATGAAGTGTCATATCATTTTTTAACACATGCATTTTCATATCTGAAGCTCGTTTTTGACACCAAGTAATCTTCACAATCCAAATGTAATCTTTTTCTCTATTTCTCAAATACCGTGTACTAAACAGCTTAATGCAAATCAGAATAGCTGCCATCCAGATTCCAGGCCATTTTGTACAACTATTTTACTTGCCTCGAATCTTAAGATGGCGGAAGCTACAGCGGACTAATTCTGCTTTCTAACTGATTCTTGTTATTTTTACTATCTAGATTCTATGAAAAACTGATAGCACTACTCATATTGAAAAATGGAATCCAGTCTAGAAATGGCCGAAGATATAAGTTAGTCTATATTTGTTTGACGAAAAATGATAAGTTGATAATGAAAAGCAAAATTTTAGTTTAAAAATATGTTGAGAACGTTTCCTTTTAGTAACTTAACGAATTAGAGACAGTGTTGTATTAATAGGATTTCAGACATTTTACAAACTTTACTTTGGAACAATCATGGCTGAAATTAGCACCTGATTCTTAGTTTATATGATTGAAAATACAAATAGATGTAGTTGAAACATTATGCCGAGGCTCGTACGATCATCAAATATGTATTACTGAGAAATATAGGTTTCATCATGAGCATTCAGAAGTTGAGAAGTATCAAAGTGTTATTATTAGTGTGTTTTCAAAGGTTTACCGTGAGAATTGAATTAGTACAGTGGATTTTGCATAAACGGAGGAGGTGTAAGTGCCTCACAACACAACCCGAAACGTCTAATTCACCAATATATTCCTTTCTTTAATTACTTCAATAGAAAGGCCACATTTAAGTTTTAAAAAATTTCCAGAGGAAATGTTAACAACAGTTACCCTTGCCACCTAAAAATAGCGTTTGCCCTGGTATGGGAAAAGAATAAGTGTTGATATAGGGGATGCGAGCAATCATTTCTGATAATCAAATTTTCACAAAAGGTTCGAGCGTTTTCCCCCTACGCGGAACTTAACGTATTGTTACCCGCACAGGGGCATCACTTGACCGAAACGTCGCGAATCCCGCTGGAACTCGTATGTTTTATCCAATTTTCTAAAGATTTCCATACAATTTGAGTTGTAAACTGGAAAGCCAGACGTGTCTGTCTTTATATACTAAATTTTACTCTAATCAATTGGAGACCACATATAAATCAAATTTCCAATAGTCCATCAATCGCACATTTGCATGGTTTTTCTTCATTATCATCAGATTTCTGTACCGCCAGCCGGTTATGCCATAGAAAATACACTAGTATCCCCTTTCTCATTGGGAACTATTTAACTCCGCCACCCTAGGCCAGTCAATATACACTTTTACTGGCGTATTACGCTAATATAACTACGCCTATTTTCCACTATGGACACATAAACGATATCTACCAAGTCCCTACTTATTGATTCCATTGTGTAATTTACCGGTTTCCTACCGTAAATACTGCCACCTCAGCCACACACTATTATACACCACTAGATTTTAATATGGACTTTGTTACACCAAGGACAGTCATTCGGTTTGGACCTAAATTGAATACTAGCGAACCTTGGCATAGTTTAAACTCACTAAATCTCGACTACGTGACGTTTGCTCCTAATAATTGGCTAATTATTTAGGGCTAGGAATATTTCCATGGCGCCGAATCCCAATAATCACACAAATTAATCTAAGAATTGCTTAAAAACGGGGCGCTTACGAATGTGCATACTACAAATTTATTACAGTATCAACATTTGTTGAAGAAAAAAAAAAAAAACAATATCATTGTCACCCATACGTTGCTGCATATACTTCAATACTGCTAATTTACTCGGCCGTGGGACAAATTCACAGGAAAGCAATCTCTTCGTCTTCTCTGTTTACAAGCTTAATACCGAAAGTTTCTTTTAACCGCATCCTACCCCATCTCCACCAACATTTTGGTATTTTTTTCTGATTATGTTTCTCTTTTTGTCAATGTACTTATAGGCAGCTGGTTCTGACGTGAAAAGCGTTATGTCTAAACAAGCAAATAATCGAATCATTTTTATAGGGATATTAATATAAGAAGATCTGGAACACAGCATTGAGGATGAGATTCATGGATGCAGTTCACATTGTCTGCGAAACTATCAATCAATTGCCAAATCAATCTTTATGCATAACAAATAATTATTTAATCCACGTTTGGTCAAAACCCACCCTGGCTAAAACGTATGCACCCAAATTGAACATAAAACTGGTACAAACGTACCTAATCTTCGGTAAAATCACACCCAAAAGCAGATGATACTAAGATCATATCAGCAAAATCAAAATTCTGATATTTAGTTGGCACTAAATAAAAATGGTGCCTATCAGACATTTATTGCCACCATGAACGTTTTTTTTTATACTTCTAATCCTGCAAAATTAAACGTGATATCAACACAGGACTGGTATGATAACTAGTTGATCTTGAATGATACCTATTTGACCTCGAATATGGCTACCACAATGAACATTTTGAAAATTTTATTACTCATTTTACTTTCCGCCAAAGGTCTTCAAATGGTATACAGTTTGAAAATGGCGCTGATCTGACCTTGAAATTCTTGTCGCTTATTCTCATTGTCACCAAACGTCCTCCAATATCTAACCTCAGATAGTGTTGTCACAGCGAACATATTGAATATATTGTAATTATGGCTGCTTTTTATCGAAAGTCTTATAATGTTGTTTTGTTTCTTCTAAATGAAAGTGGAACATATATATCATCCAGTATGACTACCATAGTGTCAAATTCTAAACTCTTATCGCTAAAAAATATCAAAGATAGTTTTAACACCACCAAGATATTGTTCTTATCTTGAATTCCTGGAAATTCTTTCTGGACATTAGATCGTCAGTCCTATGGAGGGACTCTTGCTATCTCGCCTAACTGTCTCACCTGACTGCAAGGTGCATAAAGCTTATGGGATAGCTTTGTGTCCGTCGTCCAGCGTGCGTCGTGCGTCCGTCATATAGCAACTGATAGTTACCACTCTGACTCCATATTTTTTTCCGATTTAAATCAAAGTTTGATTTTGGGTTCATATGATAAAATCTTAGACGAGTTCAATAAAGAGATAACTCCACGTATATATATATATATATATATATATATATAGAGAGAGAGAGAGAGAGAGAGAGAGAGAGAGAGAGAGAGAGAGAGAGAGAGAGAGAGGGGATTTTGATTTTTAACTTAGTTGAACAATTTTGTTCCAGTCATATCGTTACAATGTCTGCAATGTGGCAGTTTATAGTTATGTCTAGCACTGAGACATCATGACGCAGATATGTTGCATGATGTCCCACCCAGTCACATTATCCTGACACCAGACCGACCAATTCTAATACTAACCTCTGAATGCTAAACGCCAAGCGTGGCAGCTGTTAGTACCATTTTTATAAGTCTTTGGTATGACTCAGCCGGGTATTGAACCCACGACCTCCCGCACCAAAACATATTGTGAAATGATTTTACAGTTTCATTTATTTTTGGATGCTAATTTTAATAATTTTTATTTCTTTACCCAACCCAATCCCCATCCCTTAAAGATAATATCCACAAATAACACCAAATCTACAGCTGCCATATTCTTTGGGTTTTATTGGCCGATACTTAATTGGAAGACGCTTGGACATTTAAATCAATGATCGCAAAAAGTCACATCGGATATTCTTTCTATTTTGCAAACCAGATATGCAAAGATGGAAACAAAGATGTGCCAAGATGCTCGACCTAGCGCACATGCAATAGATTCACCGACGGGATGTATAGAACCTGGCGCTTGCGATAGCTAAGGAGACTATTAATATGCAACGTACGTGTAGTTCCTTGTGATTCCTTTGTACTTCCCATGCAATACAGAAAGATGACCTTGGCCACAAATCGAGAACAATTACATTCACAAACATTCGTACCTATCTCTGTAGCAAGTTTGAGGAGCCCACAAAATCGACTGGTCCAAGTCGTTTTTTATTTGGCCAAGAAAACAAAATAACGTTTGGGAGCATTCAATATACGGTACATCCTTTGTTCCCGATGCGAGCTGAATGGCTTCGACTATTGGAAGATTTGGAAACAATCGTAGTAATACTTCCAAATTTAAAAGTTTTCCGGAGAACGAACAACCGACTAAATACTAGAAAATGCTTCATACTGATAGATTTGCGTTGGAAACACTATTTCGCAACGTTTGACCGTCAATGAAATCCTCGTAATTTTAAGCTATACTTTAATTTCCTGTACAATTTTTGTAAAAAATTGGAATAAATCAATCAGTTTTCACTACTGCAAACTATTGCTTACCTTTCTATTAGTGATCTCAAATTATGAATCTTTGTATCGCAATTGAGGTAATTATGACACAAGAACAACCAAGGGGCATGAAGGGATCTCAAAATTGAATATTTATAGGATGCGACGGAAAAGGCTGAACATGGTTCAAAAATGACTCTTCACTGTTGATTACCTCCACTTGATATGGTATTTCCCATCCCCATTTCAACACTCAAACACACCAGTCGTATACTGTAAACAGTAAGCCATACAACTTGATAACTTTCTGACACTAAGATTGTTTTACTATGAGCTTTGTTTTCCCGTTTTTGGCACAGAATCTTAAGATTCTGTATAACATGCGGGAGAAAAGAACAAGAAGAAAGCTTTCCTAGAATCTGTAACTTTTAGATGACAGAAACACGGTTTGTTGACAACTGTACCACACCTCCTCCATCTTAACTAAAGTGCTGAATCTCTCTCCTTTTTTACCGGATGTACAGCGCCCAATTGTCTGGTTCCCGTTGCATACGCACTCCGCTGGATAACTGATCGGGATATTTATTTTACAAGGTCTGACATTTTTCAAAACCGATAACTTGTACCTAGGCATTATAGGATTAGGCATTACATCAGGAATTTACATAACTCCGAAATTTAGGAGACTGTCACTGTGCAAAACTATACAACTTCAAAAGCACGGGTTATTTTATATTTTACAAAAACACATGTTAACACCTTTTTTATATATAGAAATTTGCTTTGATAAATTACAATCAAGACATTTATTAGACTGACCTTAGCGTGTCATGAAACTAACATAGTAAGTATTGGTACTAAATTGTTACTTTTAACAGACGCGTCCTTTGATAGCCAGATAGTGGCGATGGTGCAATAGACACATAGCGGCGATGGTGCAAGGTTCTGATCCGGTGATATATTTTACCAGTTACCGGCCTTTGATATTGACTCGCTGATTTAGGCCGGGCACCACCAATGGAAAATAAGGCAATGACTTATATAGTCCGATTTTCTTCTGACCCATGACACCCTATTTTTTGATATTTGGACATTTATTTTGGGTGTAGGCCGAGTCCGCTGCCTATCCAAAAGTTGGAATTTGGTGTCGGCATAGGGTAGCCGGTTTATAGCGGGCCTAGCAAATTTGGACGACTTTGATTTATTTTCTAAAAATCGCAAGCACAGCGTTCGTTATGTCTTTAATCATTTGGCATACGAGACGAAAGTACGTCGTTGCTGAAATTTGACCTGGATCTCGCTATTTGTAAATCCGATTCACATGACTACAAATTTTGCAACCTACATGTCAACGACATCAGAGGTGATATAGTCACGTGATATAAAAGTAACCATTTCTAGTGTTGCTGTTGGAAAACAAATCGAACATATAAATAAAAGTCACGTAATCTTTGTAGAAAAATGAGAGAACACAAACGTCTCAAAATATTGGCACAAAATCACGAATACAGAATTCATTTAGAAAAAAAGGTAATAATAAACGATGGAACTGACATGGGTCTACTAGCAAATATAGCATGACCTTGCTTGGAAGACAGTTTGCAGCACATTTTTAATGCAGCTGTAATGTAAAGTCAAGAGCGTGCTTTGAGGTGTGGAGGTCCACACACCCTGGATGTGTCCATATAATGACAAGAACAGTTCAAAGCAAATACTGCGTTCAATTTGTATTTGCTTTATGGCCGAGTGCATACGTAATCTGTTCACTATTACAGCTACAAGGATTTAAAGTTTTAATGTGACAATATCAGCCAGTGTTATCACTCCAAAACTGCTTTGGTTCCTTTTGACCAGAGATGATGATATTACACGTATGTTTATTGTTTAGGTTTGTTTTTTTTTTCCTTTTATTTATTTTGCTCGGTTTTCACGTAGTGTCAGATATGTGGAACATTTTTACGCGGGTCAGGACTTTTCAATTTCATTTTTTGCATGTCATTTCCTTTTTAAAAGTTTTTAGAAAATGGTTCTTAAGTTACGCAGTGTAATGATGCCCCACCTTGTCTACGATATCCGCTGAACCACTTATTGAATTTGTTGATGTAAAACCACACCCTTACACCTATAGGGGAAGTAAATCTTCTATCCCTATAAAGACAAAACGCCATGTTATCTCCCCCATATATATATATATATATATATATATATATATATATATATATATATATATATATATATATATATATATATATATATATATATATATATATATATGATGAGGATTTGTATAGCGCCTAAAAGCTTTAAGCGCTTTACAACAACAACAAAAAAACCCAACAAAAACATTAAATTCGACAACATAAAAATGCTGAAAATATATAAGCACTCTAGAAAGGGATGACTGCGTCTGTCTTTGTGTCTAATTTCATTGGGCAATTCATTCCACGTTGCTGGGCCTGGTATGCAAAAGAACGTCGTCCATATGACGTCGTTTTTCATAGTGGTAATAATGAGTATACGATTGTCAGAAGGGGAGCATAAGTATCTTGCCTTGCATGTGTTCATGACATGTTGATGCAGTGTGAGAGTACTGTCTAGAGTAACACCTAGATTTAGTATTGACTGTGTGAATTTAATGTTGGTGTTGCTGATATTTATTGTTTGAGGTAAAAAAAAATGTGAATGAGAAAGTCTTCGTGTTATGATCAGAATGACCTCAGTTCAGTTTTATCATCATTCATCTAACAGCTTAATGTCATCCATGATTTTACATCATAAATACACTTCCCTACTCCTTGGATGGTAGCATCAACTTCAATTGAGTGGCTAGACTTGCATATGTGGGTGTCATTAGCGTACAATTGGTGAGACACTGGGTGATGATCTATGACAACTGAGGGCGGCTGAGTGTATATAATGAAGAAAACAGTTCCCTGTGAAATTCCACAGCATAGATCATACGGGCTGGAGTTTATTCCATTTGCAGATACAATTTTTCATGTTTACTAAGTAGGTCTTGAACCACAGTAAGGCTGTATTGTGAATGCCAAATATATGCTAGAGACGGTGAAGTAATATATCGTGGTCTATTTTTAAAATGCTGGAGACAAATCAAGGAGGCTGAGGACTGTAATCTTTCTGCTATTCAAAACAGAGCGAATGTTATTAAATATCTTTAGAAGGGTAGTTTCAATAATGTGGCAAGGGAGATATGCAGACTGTACATTGCTTAAAAAAGACTGTTTGAATTCATATGAGATACAAGTTGGGTTAAAACAACTTTTTCAAAGATTTTGTTATATGAACGGAGATTAGAAACTGGGTGTTACTTTTTTCAATCGTTATGTTCAAGAGTTGGTTTTTCAGCAGAGGCTTTACAGGGGCAGATTTGAAAAATGATGGGAATTACCCGGATGAGAGAGAGGTATTAATAACATCAGTTAGTGAAGGCAATATTGGGTTTAAGCACTCTAGCAGCACTGATGTTGGAATTGGAACAAGCTCACGTGACTTTGGTGCACTCTTCATAACGATTGTCCGTACTAAATCCACAGAGACAGGTTCAAATGCTCCTAATGGTTGTCGCTCAAAATTCTGTATTGAAACTGTATCGTGACTATGTGTCAATATAAATTGTGTTGTCAAGCGTATCTCTAATGGTTTGTAATTTGTCACGGAAGAAATTTGCAAATACGTCTGGAAGGACATTACTTTGCTAGTTATCTCGAAGAGCTTTTTGCAGCTGAAACTCTCCGTGATCTTAGTAATGTAGTGGGATAATTTGGCTAATTGGAATTTGTGATGTTCTTCACAGCGGCTTCATAGATTCGTTTATGAATGCTGAATCTGGTGAAAAACGAAAGCCCTTCTGCTTTACGGAGGTCCTTTTTAGCGTTGCGAAGCTGGTCCCTTACACCACGGAGAACACGTTTGAAATGATACTTTGCACTTGGTGGCTGGGGCATGTTTTTCAAACAATGAACGCAGGAAGTTATCGAGTTTTTCTGCTGTAGGAGGTAAGAAAGTTGTTAGGTTTGCTTGGATGTCATTGCATTAGTTTGGTTCTATTTATCATATGGAGGTTTCTCTTAGTAGCAAAAATAGGTGGAGGGTTAGGGGCTGATACGTCGAGATGGCATATAATGCAGGGGTGATCTGATGCAAGTTCGTAACATACAAGGGCGGATCGCAGAATATTATCATCTGGTATATGAAGAATCCAATCTAAAATGTGACCAAGTTAGTGGGTGGGATGGTTAACTGACCGTTTAAACCGCTCCAGTGGCCTAGTGGTTAGAGCGTCCACCGCGGAAGTGGGAGGTCGTGGGTTCGATCACTTGCCGAGTCATATCAAAGACTTACAAAAATGGTACTAACAGCTCCCTCGCTTGGCGCTCAGCATTCAGAGGTTAGTGGTCGGCCTGGTGTCAGGATAATTTGACTGGGTGAGACATCATGCTACGTGTATCGAACTTCCATACTCCAGGAGATTCGGAAACTGCTCCAAAGACAGAGATTTCAGTCAGCTTGTTTCTTCTACTAGCTAGGAAGATGGAGGTAGAGTGAGAGAAAAAAAAATTAACTGACCTTTATTTCAGTATGAGTGATGTTTGGACTAATTCAAACGATGTGTGGCAGAAATTGAAGGTTGTGTTGTACTTAAGACATTTTATCATGGAAGTCATTGTCTTTACAGCAATCTCAACTGCGCGAGAGTGGCGGGGAACGACTTGACGGAGTACGCAGTGGGTCTTAGATTCGCGCACCTGGGCTCATCGCCTGATGTTTTTAGCCATATTTATGTCGTCGATAAAATTAACAATTTGTTTGTGCTTTTCCGGTGGTCATTCAGATTGGGCGTTGTATAATGCAATAGGCAGTAGTATATCTTGGACAGCAGACACAACGGCTGACGATTAAAAATTTTAAACTGTTTTGCTGGAACGGACTGTTCGACGCCGGCCAGCTTTGAAACGTTTCTTTTTTCTCGCTTCCGTTTACATTTATGTAATGTTGAAGATCGTCCCAGTTCGTTTCGTCTTCAGCACATTGTAGTATCAAGAACCAAGGAATGGTCATTAAAAGCAATTAATCAGGGTCCATCATAGCATAAGTGGTTTGACTGGCGATCCTGTGATGACGGTTTATTCAAGAACAAATGACGTCTTAACAGTGGAACAAGACAGCTGAGGAAAATTCTAATTGTTATCGTTTCCAAAACAAGCAGATAAAGAAACACATACGAACTCAACAGCCAATGCATGATGAAACACAATAATGTGGACGAAGATAGACAACAAGAACATATACCATAAAAAACAGCACAAAAAACGGAGGAGCTGCGTCAAGCCGGTTAAGCGATATATATATATATATATATATATATATATATATATATATATATATATATATATATATATATATATATATATATAGTGTAGGAATATGATCCAGGAAATAGTACTCGGCTCTTTTTGGTGTGAAGAAGTCAGATAGATTTTATATATTTTTCAACAGAGTTATGAGCAGTCTGTTGACACAGTTGAGAAATAATACATACTGAAATGCGAGTATGCTTTGGGTATGTTTTAAGTTTGCAATGGCTGATATGACAGATAAACTTCTTTTATGAGACTAAACATAATATGCAATCAATGGGATACATTTAAACAACATTAGTAATCGTCCTTGCACGTTGTTTTGAAAAGGGCATCGAAGTTATGTTTACTTTATTTTACTACACTACGAACCTTGTCTTGATTTCGTTTTGTTTTGCACATGGCATTATGCGTGTCAAAACTTTCTTTGTTACGCTGTAAAAGCAAAGGAAATTGAAAATAATACATTTTTGTTTTTTCCTTGCGGATGTACATCATGGTTTTCCCTAATTCATTGACTGCCTTTTTACGATGACTTTTGTCTAGTGCATGTGTGTTCGTAAGTCGGAGTTTAGTTGACATCGTAACTCTATACTTTATTGATGTGTGTAAGATAAGAGCATATTATGTGAGCTCTTGCAGAAAATGCACATGAAACAATGCGAATATAATTCATATTTTTATTTTGCTATCAAAAGAAGCATTTTTCTTCAACTAAGCTGTTTGTGAAGAAAAGTCTCAATGAGATAAACCTGCAGTGGAATATACTAGCTACAGCCATGATGCTCTCACATAATAATAATAATAATAATAATAATAATAATAATAATAATAATAATAATAATAATAATAATAATAATATTAATGATAATAATAACAATGATAATAATGATAACAACAACAATAATAATAATAATAATAATAATAATAATAATAATAATAATTTAAAGAAGGTAGTTTAAATGATTATATAAATAATCTACCTTGAGGCCTTGTAGCTGTTATGTACAACATATACAGTATATATATACAACACGATGTGATAAATTTAGTTAGACGCTCAAGAATTGAGTGATTTTAAAAATCATATTATCAAGCCTGGAACATATGCATATATATTCATGTACTGAAAGAGTTAACTGTTAAAAAGACGCAAAAGTACAGAAAAGCATGGAGATATTTTTATTACAAGAGCTGTTCAATTGCTTTGAGATTTCATCCATTCTATAATGAAAGAAGAAATACTAGGAGCATACCTTATATTGCTGGGAATGTTGTTATATACCAGTTGGCCAGTATATTGAAAACTTTCTTTTGGAAATTTCACTTAAAAACGGACCTTAAATTTGGAGTACCATCAACATCTCTTTTGCGAAAGATAATGCTTAGGCAGAGAATAATTACTTTTCTGGATACTTTACATATAATGTTGGCCTTTCTAAGAAATATTCAATCATATATTATACTCTTATATTATTCTTTGCGTCTTGAAATTATGTAAACTTTGGTCTGGAATTAAACGGCATACTCTCTTTTGGAGTCTTAAAATTTTATTATGTTTGAATTACAGGTACTTTAAAAAAAATACATTGCAATAATTTAGATATGACTGAATATAACATTTTTAAATATATACTGAAATAGAAAATATATTTTGATTTTCCTCTGTAACGAAATATAAGTATTAACCCTTTTTAAATCATGTTAAATGTGAGTAGGCCAAGTAAGAATGTTGTCTACAAATACAAGACGAATTTTATCACGAGAGGTCATATTAAGGATCACATTCAAAATCATAGTACCTACATCTATTGCGCGTCCTAGTTTCTCCAGTATTCCTAACAACTGCATTTGTTTGATAACGGTACAGTATTGAAAACAAATTGCTTTGCTGCATCTCATCAGCCATTGTATCGATAGGCATGTCCCCCATCCTGTATCGGCCTTTGTCAGATGCTGTACTTTGAAGCTGAAATTTGCCCCTGATCGGACCACGGGCGTCTTGTCCAATGTCCATTTTTATCCATTATATTAGATTTAATGAATAACAATATATCGACATAACCTATTCATTAAAGCTTGTACGAATTGTCATTAGCTGAGAGACAGACATAACAAATTTTGAGGGATTTTATATATTTTCAAAGGACCATAGATATGTAAGTACACCCGTACTTACGGGACTAAACTATTTTGTTATTATGAAATGTACTTAATTGAATTCCTCTAGATTGAAAATACTAAAATCCTTGTCACATACATACGTACGTACGTACACACAGACAGACAGACAGACAGACAAACAGACAGACAGACGTACGTACGTACGTACGTACGTACATACATACATACATACATACATACATACATACATACATACATACATACATACATACATACATACATACATACATACAAACATACATACATACATACATACATACATACATACATACATACATACATACATACATACATACATACATACATACATACAGCCGGCAGGCCAGCCAGCCAGCAATCTTCAGACATTTATTTTTTTATTTATTTATTTATTTTATTATTATTATTATTATTATTATTATTATTATTATTATTATTATTATTATTATTATTATTACGATCATCATCATCTTAAATATCTTGATTGTGTAATCTTTTCTA
The DNA here is from genome assembly GCA_029339505.1 of Unio delphinus. Taxonomy (NCBI): domain Eukaryota; kingdom Metazoa; phylum Mollusca; class Bivalvia; order Unionida; family Unionidae; genus Unio; species Unio delphinus. Next base: position 1,249,100 of record JAQISU010000263.1, read on the forward strand.
AAACTCTTGGTATATGTGTAACAAAACGCCTGCAGGATTCACACTTTATTGTTTTAAGACTCGACTTCATCCTTTTGATAATATTTCCAGCATATTATTTACAATTTGGAATTTCGTGTCACAAGATTGGGTGGGTGATAAGACATATGTTTCTGCAAGGACTAAATGGAGAGAAATTCAATAGATATATAACGAACCTGTATGAAAAGGAGATTTGATTTTAGTATATTGATTTTTTAAAGTTTTTGCACAATGTTTGCTTATCATATTTGTTCACAAAACAAAAATCACATTAATTTTGTAACTTTGTGCAGAGGGCCGGTTATAGCATTAATATCATAAATAACTTTCCTCTTTATCAAGCAAAATCTGTAATAATTTGAGTCAGTGTGGTAATCTTAGAATTGTTATTATTATTATTATTATTATTATTATTATTATTATTATTATTATTATTATTATTATTATTATTGTTGTTGTTGTAGTAGTAGTAGTAGTAGTAGTAGTAGTAGTAGTAGTAATCAGTATCCCAGTATCCGCTTCAACATTATCATGACACATCTCCTTTAATACATTCTACATTTGTACATTTGTAACTTAGTTGGATATAATATTTAACAATTAGTTGATGATTTTCCCTGTTCTCAAAGCTGGAAGCAATTCAGTTTTTGCCTTTTTTCTAAGTTTATTTTGTTGTATGTTTTTAAGTTGTTTCTGTCCCGGAAACAGATCTGGATTTGCTCGAAACGTTAGGATATTGTTTTGCAAATGCGTCGTTTACAATAAAGGGATAAAACACCACTAAACAATGCTGAATTTTGACGATTAAACAGCCCAAAACTCAGTAAACAAATATCAAGCTTCTGTTCCAGTCTTGGCTGAAATCCAATATAATGAAGAGAGTTATTGTGCAGAAACGGAAGTGGAAGGGTATTACAGTTAGATGCTGTAAATACGCCAAACGATGACACAGAATACTAACATAAACTCTCATCCAAAGTTTCAAACGATATCAAGCACTGTCCTAAATTTGGTTGAAATCACATACCAATCAAGGTCATTTATTTTATTCTGGAAAGACAGTGAGTTGGTTCGAAAATAAGGTGCTTTAAATCTGCTAAACGATCATTTTCCAGCCAGACTTTCGAACTCTTCCAAAATTTCATCATTGCCTTGCTTCGTACCAAATTTGGTTAGAATCCAAGTAGAATTAGGGAAAGAGTTAGTTTGTGCGGAAACGAAAGTATGTAGGTCCGATAATCAAGGATAAGAGCTCTTATAAGGAAAACAACGTATAACGATGTCAAACCCAACCAAGGTGTCGTCAGTATAGAACCACCTACCAAATCCGGCTGAAATTCAGTCATAATAATTAGGAGAGTTATTATGCAGATAGGAAATAAAATAAAACAGACAAGCCCAATTACCTCCCTTTTTTTCTACAAAAAAGCGGGAACAAGAACAGTACGCGGAAAAGAACATTTCGTTTATTCTACTGTGATGACAACATCCGAAGTTTACGCTCCATCTCTAATACATTTTTTAATTCCTTCGAGTTTATTCAAGAACAATATTTGGAATTCGCACAGTCATAATGAAATAAAACTGTGTTGCAAAAATATAGATATATCGATTAATTAATTTCACATGAATTTCTTTGAGATAATTGTAGACGATGGGAAATATGGATATTGTTTTTATGTTTATTGAGCTGTAACATTAAAATTTAAGCCTTTTACGTAAACCTGTCTCAAATTTAAATGAAAATTTTCGACTTTTTTTAACCAGATGTTTTATTCTATTTTGTTAAATCATAATAGATGATTTTAAAAAAAGTCAGACAGATAATACAAAATGTCTGATCAGGTCTGCGGTATGAAAAAAAATGAATCTTTTTTTAGTAAAAACATTTTTTCTATCAATGTTAATTTTTCTTGAAAACGTTCACTGAGTAAAAGGTTTGCTTATGTTGTTACCATATCTTTCAAAGACATTTGGTATACTAATGACTTTTCGAAAGGATGAAGTTTTAATAATAAGTTTAGATTTACAGTGGTGATGTATATATTCTTTGGGTCAGAATATATTCAGCGCATACTGTGGCACAAGTGAATGCGAAAAGTCATTTATCACACACACAGACATCGAAATGACAATACCAGTGTATATATGTATGTATGTATCTATGTATGTATGTATGTATGTATGTATGTATGTATGTATGTATGTATGTATGTATGTATGTATGTATGTATGTATGTATGTATGTATGTATGTATGTTATGCATGTATGTATGTATGTATGTATGTATGTATGTATGTATGTATGTATGTATGTAAGCATGCATGCATGGATGGATGGATGGATGGATGGATGGAATGAAGCGATTACGGAACCTCAGCACAATAGTGTCATTATTGTGCCAACTTTAATTAAAATTTGAAAATTATAATTTTTAAAAATGGATTCCATACATTTTTGGGACATAAACCCTTCAAGTGTATTGTAAACATAAAGTACAAGACAAAATAGAAAACCGAATTGTGTTACAATCCTGTGAAAATAAAATATAACACTAATACATAAAACCCTTAAAACATATGTAATAATTTGTATTAGAATACATCATCTGTAAGTATTATTTATTTATTTATTTATTTATTTATTTATTTATTTATTTATTTAATCTCTAACAATCCCTGATAGTGAATATGGTTTTTTCATTAAACAAAATTCATACATCTTAAGTAATCCAACAGAAACAAAAAAGAAATGATGTATAAATATAAATGCATCGATATTATAAAGAGAAAAACCTTTAAAAATTAAAATGAAACAAGAAAATTTATCAGACAGTATTAATTTGTTGTTGACATTCACCGATTGCCCCCAACAACAACTTTAATAAACAAACACTTCAATAATGTCTATCATTCGGGGATTTACTTATCTGCCACATGTGTACAAATCACTTCACAGGTAAAATTTAATGCGATCAGCGACAGGTTACATCCATACACCTGTGGTTTACGGTTGTGAGAAACTCAAATAAATCGTCCATAATCGATTAATCGAAATCTGATTATACACGTAGAGTCGTAGATGAATGTGCCGATGCCATTCTTGTGGTTATTGTTAATTTGGAGTCCGTATTACTCTGAAGAAATGGAAAACGTTCTATTATCGAATAATTTTAGCACCAACAAAGGATATAAAAAATATTTTTAAAAAATTGTAAATATTAGGAGGTTTGATTTCTTTCTTTTGGGGGTTTTCATACCGTCTATGAAATTGTTGTTTATGCTGAATTATCTCATTCTGTCAGAACCCCCACCCCACATACATACACACGCACACATATATCATTGCCATTTCCTCAGCATGTTATAGCATGTATGGCTCTAAAGGTATTGTTTAAACCAGGGGTTGGCAACCTATTTTACATAGCGTGCCACCTTTTTCCTGGACAAATTACAAAATGAACAAGCGTGTGCAACTAGTAAGAGATTTACACTGTTAAAATTGAGATTGTTGGCTGCCATTTGCCTGCCCCACAAACCCTCTTGATGTGCCATTTGTGGCTCGTGTTGCCGACCCCTGGTTTAAACCAACGAAATTGCACACATTGTGTCTTAGATTTCTGACCGTTAACATTTAAAATATCCTTTGAGCGAATACTTTTAGATATATAGCACTTGAAACATAATTGTTCAAACGAAAAGTAATGCTTGTTAATTTTCATCATTCAAAGTTTGAAGAGCGTTTAGGACATTGAACAAATCATAATGAATTCGTACATATATATGTCTACATCTGCAATGCATTGATATTAGAGTTATTAAAAACGAACAGCAAGAAATTTGTTGAAGATTTCTACCCAGCACCTTGTTATAAAGAACTAATTTTAGGGTGTAAAGAAGAAAAAGACAGAATAAAATGTGAAATGAACTATTGTTCTCATTTTCCAGTATAATCGATAACTTTTGATGTGGATTCTTGCTAGAACAAAATTCTTGTTTATGAACTTTTTTCGATAATTAGTTTTATCCGTTAGTAGAAAATGTGTATGTAACATCTTTCAAACAAACACAAATGAGCTTATGCACACACATTATATTAGTTTTATTTTTATCAATAGCTAGTATTTATGATTAAAGGTAGCCATCTTTTTGTGTGAATGTAAACCAAATTTGTTATCTGACTTGATGAGTCCCAGCATGTTGGTTATCTGACTACTGTATCACTGGTACGGTCCTTCATTATCAATAGATGACGATAACCCTATGTGTGTGTTTATCAGTTTGCCGATAAACATAGATATTTAACCGGACTGCCCTTAAGGGTTGTTGCACTTAACGGCAATATACATTCTGTTTGATCGAGTTCAGACTCGGGTAGCTTTATGTTTGTATATTGCTTTAGGGTTTTTCTTATTTTGAGAGAGAGAGAGAGAGAGAGAGAGAGAGAGAGAGAGAGAGAGAGAGAGAGAGAGAGAGAGAGAGAGAGAGAGAGAGAGAGAGAGAGAACTTTGCTTGCTATTTAAATATTTTTACTCATTTAGTTATCACCATTGAGTACGCAACTTCTGTTTGCTTGTTTTTCAGTCCTTTCAGACAATTAAGGTTAACAACTCTGTAATTCGAACCGAAATTGTAGTCCACATGCGACAACAGTAAATATATTATTTGGGAAAGATTTGTATATACGTTTGGGGTTTGGGATTCATTTTTTGTGTGAGTTTTGATAAAAGCACGGAAATTATTCATTATGACAAAACATAAAAATGAATGTCAACATATGGCAGCTTAGACACATATGCTTATTGTCCAGAGATAGTGCCTTCTATTTGAATAAAGATAAATTATTTTAATTCTGTTTTTCCTCGTGCGAGGATAGAGGAAGGATGCTTGTAAATAAGTCTACACCTCACGAAGTCACATTATCTGTGTATCAGAACAAATTGTGGTGGTTTTATGAATATTTCCTCTTGACACTCGGTTTTTACTACGCGGAAAGAGATGTTGGGCAAAATCTCTCTCTCTCTCTCTCTCTCTCTCTCTCTCTCTCTCTCTCTCTCTCTCTCTCTCTCTCTCTCTCTCTCTCAATAATAATAATAATAATAATAATAATAATAACAATAACAATAATAATAATAATAATTATTATTATTATTATTATTATTATTATTATTATTGTTATTATTATTATTATTATTATTATTATTATTATTATTATTATTATTATTATCGTTTTCGGATACTGCAATAACAACGTCTTTTACCAGTCAGCACTGACGAGTTTGAACTAAGAAACTTAACAAACATTTCCCCCCTTCCAGGCAGTATTCTTTGTCTCACATTAGTGATTGCTGGCTGGTAAGGTTTGATCTTTTCTGTTCTAATTTGATTATTTTCCTGTCTGGAATATATCATAGGTACTAACGGTAATCCGACAAATTTAAACTTCAGGAAGAAAAGGTACGTATGAAAATGTTTGAAAATGAAAAACTGGATAATGGCAAAATTGTCAAAAAACTTCCTGAACAAAACGACAAATTAAGGATATCAGCAATTTTCATGATTTTATGCCTTTTCAAAGTAATAAGATCCCAGCAAATGTAAAATATAATAAACGGTCGATTCCTTGATCAATCAATCAATCAATCAATCAATCAATCAATCAATCAATCAATCAATCAATCAATCAATGTCCGTCAGAACTATTAGACACAATCGTATAATGGGGAGAGATTTTGATTCAAAATATATTATAATAATCGGTCTTTCGCATTTCTATGTTTAATAACAATTGATTGGTAATTTTCTTATTTCTTCTTTTGCTTATATTCTTGCTATACTGTGCAGGCAGTTTTTTATGCGTCCTTGTTTTGTTGTTTATAATTGGTGTAAAGCACATTGCTCTTAACTTTTAAGAGAAACTTGAATAATAATTATTTTTTAAAAAAATCGACAAAAATAAGCAATATATATATATATATATATATATATATATATATATATATATATATATATATATATATATATATATATATATATATATATATATTCTAAATGCAATTAGAGGATAGTTTAATTATAGAAAATGACGGTTCAATGAAAAAGAGAATCAGATTTTTTTTTTTAATTTACTGGAACCAAAATTCATGATCGATTAGTAGCAACAATATTCCGGAGTATTCATTTTCTCTTTTCACTTAAAAGAACCGATATTGCCGATATAATTTATTCTTTACCACATCATATTTACACCACAAAATAATTGTCAGTAATCTATTATCACGTTTTCTGAATTGATTAGACTTAAATTTTGATCAGACTGATAAATAGATACAAAAAGCCTGAAATATCACTTAATTACAGTACGTGTATAAGCTTTTTAATACCAGCTGGTCTTTATAAAAAGCTGACGCACATGTATATTGCATAACATTTGTGTTGTCATCAAACTCGTTATGGAACTCAACGTTAAATTTCTTCCTAAAAAAGATGCAGCTTCTTAATAAAACACAGAAAAGAACACTTTAAAGCAAATTATAGTCAAAATACATGACTGTGTAATATATGTAAATGCATATGAAAGTACATCGACTTTCATTGAATACTATCCACCTTACCGATGTTGTAAGAATTATGGAAGATCCCGAGTGAGTTAATAAAATCGTTACACATCCTGAACTTACTTACTGATAATACTAACGTAAGCGTATATACTGTATACTGATAATACAACACAGTTTATAAATATAGACGAAACTTTCTAGTTCTTCCGCCGAGTCAGAATGCAGCCAGGATATTATATATAATGTATTATTTCGAATACATCGTCAACGTGTCAATTAAAGGGTCAAGATTGATAACTATAACACAATTAGCACTTCCTCCAGCATGCTTTCTTTGTCCATTATAGCTGGAAAGTTTCTTCATTTTCTCTTGGTTAACTTGTTACATTTTTGCCAATCCTTTAAAAGAAAAAAAAGAAAAAAAAAAAAGACGTGTATGTCGAAAAACATCTGACTATTAACTTTCCAGTGTGCAGAGTTACGGAAAAAGGTCTCTTTTTTAATTAGAGCGTACCATCTAGTTCTTTGCTCCAGTTGTTTCTAAGACAGCATTACCTCTTTCCCTCTCAAATGCAAGTTTTCAGTTGGCGAATCCAACCTGTTTTAGTTCTTATTTCAACAAATGCATGCATTACATGACATAAATATTCCATAAAAATAATAGGACCCAAAACACATTTTTCGACAGGATACAGGAACTATGTTATGTCGCTCTAAAACATAATGTCTTTTCGGTCTCTCGTGTTTTTAAAATCTTTCTCAGTTATATCATCTTCATGACACTTTGTTTTAGATGACTTCTCGTCATCGAACGGCCTCATACAAAAATGTTCATTGTTAAGAGTCAGTCAGTTTATTCGAGTTGCTAAGCACTTTGGCAGCTAACAACTCGTGTCCCAGCACAACAACTTGGCAGCTAACAACTCGTGTGTCCCAGCACCTTGCAAGAAAACAGCTTGACAGCTAAGAACTTGTGTGTCTCAGTGACTTGCAAGACAACAACCTGTAGCTAATAACTTTGCATATGATATTTTAGAACAAACTATAGTAACCTAGTCTCCGCCTTCATATATTGTGCTTACAGGAGATCGAACTTCAGGACTGGTGTTCGAACTTCAGGACTGGTATCTCCATATCTTTTCTTGCTTTTGGCTTGATAACTGGCATACTGATAGTAAGTATTACACATCACGTGGATGCAGCTTGGAGGGGTTTTCACTATTATTGGCACGGAACAGATTGCTGCTATGCTTAGTAACATCAGCAGCACCAGTTCAAGTATAACATGGAATTTAAGTGTACGCTAACTGCAAAACTTTTTAGCAGACAGCTTCTCGCTCTCGTCTAAGCACTCGACGATGATATGAACGTCATATTTTATAAGACAAGTGGCGTGAAGAACAGCGCTAATCCTTTCTACGGGGAGTAGGACACCACACCCATATCCTTTCTGATGCAATTTGACATTTGTCTCCCTAATACAAAGGCATTAAGAGACTTAACTGCTGTATGTAACAATACTAAACTAGTACGTTATGGGTTCAGCTTTTATACACATCTGTCTTGTAGAATATAAAAGTTGTTGAAATTTTTAAAACAGTAGTAGCGGTTATCCTGTTTTAGATTGGTGGAGTCACCGAAGGAACACCTTTGGAAATTCTTGTCATAAGAAGCGTCATAGTATTTCAAAATATCACTACCCTGGTCACAAAAGCAAAGTTTGTGGGGAATATTAGCCATTTTCTACACTTTTTGGGCATAATTCTTTAGAGTTTAGACCTGATAACAAAATTCATCCTTCATGTCTTATGGGTGATTCTCATTTTGTGCGTTGGAATTGTCAACATCAAAGTCATTGTGAGCGAAAGCAGCATTCTATTATATAATCCGTTTGTCTTTCAGGTATAATCTTTTATCAGAATTCTTGACATTGTTTGTGATGTTTTCTTTATATAATATGCACTTCAAGTATTCTAGTCAAAATCATGTATATTTAATACCTTTTGCGCAATTCCCTGCAGTTTTTGTTTGTGCAACAGTTTTATGGCAACCGTATTCACAATTTCATCTGATAGCAACAAAATACGTTGTGTGTTTTTTTTTTCGTCTAAAAGAATCTTTCTGCTGTTTGAATATTAACGTTTTCCAACAGGAAATACATAGATAATTCTGTAAACCTGATCTGAAATACAGCAACACAAGCTGTAGTTCAGAATATTTTATAGAATACAGGAATAAAAACTGTAGTTCAGACCTGATATAGAATACAGGAATGCAAACTGTAGTTCAGACCTGATATAGAATACAACAATACAAACTGTAATTCAAACCTTATATAGAATACAGGAATACAAACTGTAGTTCATACCTGATATAGAATACAGGAATACAAACTGTAGTTCAGACCTGATATAGAATACAGGAATACAAACTGTAATTCAAACCTGATATAGAATACAGGAATACAAACTGTAGTTCAGACCTGATATAGAATACAGGAATACAAACTGTAGTTCAGACCTGATATAGAATACAGGAATACAAACTGTAGTTCAAACCTGATATAGAATACAGGAATACAAACTGTAGTTCAAACCTGATATAGAATACAGGAATACAAACTGTAATTCAAACCTGATATAGAATACAGGAATACAAACTGTAATTCAAACCTGATATAGAATACAGGAATACAAACTGTAATTCAAACCTGATATATAATACAGGAATACAAACTGTAGTTCAGACCTGATATAGAATACAGGAATACAAACTGTAGTTCAGACCTGATATAGAATACAGGAATACAAACTGTAGTTCAAACTTGATATAGAATACAGGAATACAGACTGTAATTCAAACCTGATATAGAATACAGGAATACAAACTGTAGTTCAAACCTGATATAGAATACAGGAATACGAACTGTTCAGACCTGATATAGAATACAGGAATACAAACTGTAGTTCAAACCTGATATAGAATACAGGAATACAAACTGTAGTTCAGACCTGACCTGGAATACAGTAATAGAAACTGTAGATCAGACCTGATCTGGAATACAGTAATAGAAACTGTAGATCAGACCTGATCTGGAATACAGTAATAGAAACTGTAGATCAGACCTGATCTGGAATACAGTAATAGAAACTGAGTTCTCACTAAATTTAAAGTCATAAATTCAGCAAAGTGATGGATTGCTATTTGGTCTCTACTTACATTGCCCTCGATCATATGTCTTATTTTCAGATTTAAAGTTTACAAATGTTGTTGATATTTGTTTTCATGATCCGGTCTTGGGAATTACTCAGTACGTGCTTGCCAGCTATTTTTAGTGATCCATTTTTCAGTTGTGCATACTACTGTCTCTTGTGTGCTTTGACATATATGTTCTTTCATCCTGTAATTAAGTCTTTCTGGTATAAAGAATCATATTATATTAAATTAGATGATCCGAGTGTTCGCTGTGCAATGCTCGGGTGGAACTGAATGTGATGCAGTTCTGTGTTGTGGTGGACGAATGTGCAACTTTGACCCATTTAGAACTGTTCAAGAGAAAATTCAAGTACAAATTCATACTACTATCAAATTTATCAAGACCAGCATTTTGATCTGGTCAACAGCTACATATTACGATGTATCTAAATTTATAGAGATCTTCTGAGTACCTGAATAGAAAGTTAACATTATATGAAAACAGGAGGATGAGAAACAAAAATAGAAATAATTTCTACATATTCTATTGTAAAGAATATTCGAGCATTCTGTGTAAACCTCGTGACTTGCATGAAGATCATATATAAATACATGTTTGGTAAATAGATTCTCAATGGAAAAAAAAGAGATCATGGTTGTAAAATTTCCTGTAAATTAGTAAAATAATGGCTGAGAACATAGAATGATGGATAAAACCCAGTGTGTATTCCACAAGACTATCGTGATGTGTTTCTTTGTGATTTGTTTCGTTTGTTTCGACTGCATTTTAAACACATTATTGACCTTATAATGCATAGGAAATGGGAGCAAAGTGCTTTTGCACACCGATGCAACCGACCTCGGTGTCCTGGGCGAGTATTGAACTAGTGACCCATTGATTGCAAGTTCAACACTCTACCAAATGAGCTACCGTATCTCCCCATTTATAGCTGCAAGAAAACGTGATGAACTTCATGTAGATATATGTGTAGGTTTAAAGAATAAATGTTATTGGATATAAATTACACACATACAAATGTAAAATAATATATGTTAATTAGAGGACAACTTGATTTACATTAAAAGCAAATATTTATATTATTTAAATATAATTTATTTTTTATTAAAAAATACTTAGGCGATATAATAACATGTTTCATAGGCAACTATCTTTCTTGGAACTTTTAGACAAAAGGTGATTACACACTTTTTCAGATATATTTTACATCATTGAGAAGTGTGTGTGTGTGTGTGTGTGTGTGTGTGTGTGTCTGATTTGTGTCTTTAATGTAACTTTAAAATTTGTTCAGTCATATCATTAAGATATCTGCAGTGTGGCAGTGTATTGTGATGTCTAGCATTGATGCAAATGATGCAGACATTTAACATGATGTCCCACCCAGTCACATTTTCCTGACAGCAGGCCAACCAGTCCTAACACTAACCTATTAATGTTGAGCGCCAAGCGAGGCAGCTGTTAGTACCATTTTTGTAAGTCATTGGTAAGACTCGGTCGGGGATTGAACCCACGAACTCCTGCATCTGAGACGGACGCACTAACCACTAGGCCACCAAAGTGGTTTATTGAGAAATACTATATTTTATAATGCAACATAGGATTTATAGTTAAAGGTAGAAGAGATAAAATTGAGTAATTATTGTCGATTTTTGGCGATTTAAAGAAATGTAGTTTTCCATTGTTGCATAAAGTAGCTTTGCAAACTATGTACAGATTAGATGGGTTTTCATTTTATTTATTGATTTGGTGTTTGATATAGATTTCATTATGGAATCTGATAAAATATTTTACATGGTTTGAACTGCTTGATTGTTTGAATCTTTGAAAATGATATTGCGCGATGAATGTTTGTAGGCAAATGATAAATGCTGTAGTTTTCACAAAGGGAATACGAACTACCCTTTTTAAATATGATGATCTTCGTTCGTTTATCCTAATATTTGAAAGGACGATGATTGCAAGTGTCCGCCAGCTGATAAAGTATGACTGCAATACTCTGAATTGCTGACATGTGTGTCCTACGTAAGTCCTACTTAATCTTGGCAAGCCTTGATTTCAGCCATTGATGTGCCGTATTTATTAGCTGTGACGATGCTGGGTCTTTTTGATCACATAAATTGACCTAGCATACAATATTTCATCTTTGCTAGACAAAGTTCTGATATGTTAACCTATCTTGCAGATATTTCACAGTTCGGGTCTGTGGATTTCATTAGATGCGCCGCATCCAATCAAAGTCAAATTGTTCAGTTTGAACACTCTTCCTACATTACCTATAGAAGGGGAGCACACAACTGGAATGGACTCAAGAAAAAGCAATTTTCACTTTCCGATCAATTTTTTTAAAACTATACAAGCAAATGCATACTTTCTTTCAAATACACCTATATTGGCTTCTCACTGGTACGTAATCAGACTTTCGGTGTTCAATTTACATAGCGCCCTTTTGAAGTCAATACCCTCCACCATTTTCGTCATCTCCAATGCACCGTGCTATTGATTAGTTGGCATTACATACTATGGGAAGCAACTCATGCAATCCCGTAGATATCGCTAGGAAAAAGCACATAAATATACGATCGACCCACCAAAATGTAGATTGGCTAACATATCAGAAGCATGGCTAGCAAATATGCCGATATTTAGGCATTTTTGTGTTATGCGTTTTGTTGTTTTTGTTTCTGTCAAAAATTCAGTTAATGATATTTGTAGTTAAGCTGTTGTTTTTATACTGCTATTGTATATTTATGACATGCAGGTTTATCATGGTTGTTGAAAGCTGCAAATATAATGACATGCAGGTGCGTCGTCATGGCTGTTAAAAGTTATATTCATAATGGTATGCAAATGTGCCATGGCTGTTTGAAAGTTGTATATATCACGACATTCAGATGTGTCTTGGCTGTTTGAAAATTGTATATATCATAACATGCAGGTATACCATAGCTGTTTTAAAGTTGCATATAGCATGTCATGCAGGTATGCGGTGGTTGTTTGAAAGTTGCATATATTATTCATGCAGGTATGCCATGGTTGTTTAAAAGTTGCATATATCGTGTTATGCAGGTGTGCCATGGTTGTTTGAAAGTTGCATATAGCATGTCATACAGGTATGCCATGGTTGTTTGAAAGTTGCATATAGCATGTCATGTAGGTATGCCATGGTTGTTTGAAAGTTGCATATATCATGTCATGCGTTTATGCCATGGTTGTTTGAAAGTTGTATATATCATAACATGCAGGTATACCATAGCTGTTTGAAAGTTTTATATAGCGTGTCATAAAGATGTGCTATGGAAGCTGGTTGTTGTTGTTGTTGTAGGGTTTGACGCCAATTTTCAGCACACGATAGGCTATACATGGCGGCCAGTATTATTGGTGGAGGAAGAACCCGGGAAAAACCCCGGAAAGAACCACCGACCCACGAGAAGCTACTGGCAAGCTTTCTCACATAACTACATAAGAGGAATCTTAGACTCGAACCCACGCAGACAGAGGTGAGATGGCAGTGATCCGTAATGGAGAGCACTTTAGACCACTCGGCCACTCGGGACCCCTATGGCAGTTGGAAAACAAATTAAACTTAAAAACAAATAAGAATTGTACTCATAGCTCAAAATAGCAAAATTAATTACTAAGGTCGAGTCAAATATTTGAAATCTAGCGAGAATGTTTTTTTTTTAAAACTCTTTTATCCACACGATGTATGTATGTATGTATGTATGTATGTATGTATGTATGTATGTGTGTGTGTGTGTGTGTGTGTGTGTGTGTGTGTGTATGTATGTATGTATGTATGTATGTATGTATGTATCTCATTGTGTCACCTCAGAACAATAGTGGTTATATGGTACTAACTTAAGGTAAACGTTCGCACCATATAGCCACTAATGTGCTGAGATGCCTGAAAATGCACATACATACATACATACATACATACATACATACATACATACATACATACATACATACATACATACATACATACATACATATTGTGTGAATATGAAAATAGTTGGCATCTCCAATTTTAGTTTAATTGAACTGAAAAGCTTTTGTGTGAACTCATGAAACAATAGACACTTAACTGTATGCTCACGAGACATGTTTGTGCCTCAATGGTTTTATACGTGGATGCTAAACTGGTCTTATAAATGTCGACAATAATAGGTCCATTTCGATTACCTTTCATTTAAATCAGTAATTGCGGACAGCACGTTCAAATAAAATGGTCACGTTGTTTTGGTCCTGCATAGGTTTTTAGTCTTGCGGTGTGAAATGCTGTGGTGAGTGCACGTGAACTGCACTCTCCGAGCTTTTCCGCCCCATTGCAGTGTGTAATGCCATAGTGAGATCAAGGTTATTTAACTCGCGTTACTAATGATATGGATGAATGGGAACCAGTCTAAAAAATATAGTATACATGTATTTAGGTTTGGCTAGTCAAGATTGGTTGATAAAATGTAAGATTTGAGTAAGCAGAATGGTTTGAGATTTTACATTTTTGCTGAAAAATAGAGATATTGATTCAATGATGGAATTGCAGTCCTTTTCCAGACTTGAGTTTGGAAAACTCATTATTAAAATTACACCAGACTCTTTTGTGCGGAATTGAAAATAAATGTTAATCCTGAAAATGGCACGGCTGATATGGTCTACTCAATGCAGAAGCTGCCATCAAGGATGTATCACTGCTCATAAAGACAGGATTGATCAAGAGCATTCAGAAATGGTAATTTATTGAAATTGCGATATCATTATTTTTGCATAGATTTACTATAGGAGTTGAATTATTACCGTGAGCTATGTGTACACTAAACTTCTCAGCTCCCTTGTGCTAACTTGTATCTATAATTACGTCTTTTACGGCAAGCATTTCACCGTCGCGTTGATGTTCTCCAATTTGATTGTGATATTCGGATAATATTGAAAAAGTGAAAAAGCTTAGTGTAGATAGAGTACTTTCGATTAGAGCAAATCTTGATAGATTCAGAGGTTTATGAAGTTTGTCATTGAAATAAAATATGTCACACATACGGTATAATGTATATTTCCATTTACTTGTGCAAATACACCTTGATGCTGATATGAGGTCATTATCTCGCCTGCTTTGTAGGTTTATTAGATAAGCAACATCCAGTCGAATAGATATAAATTTACCTAACTAGATTTATTTAGTTTTACATGTCAATCGAATTAGTCAGCTGATTGAATCGGAATTTTCTTCTCGTCAAGAAAACATTCAACTGTGACACAGACTGTAGCAAATTTACAGCTTTCTCATGGATCTTTCTTATGTTCATTTAGGTAAGAATTAAACGGACTATTTTCATTGAATTATGACAGTTCTATAGTATGCATTGGCCAAAATGTCTTCTGCCAGTTTTTGTTCAACGTTCGTAAATAATTAATTCCTCTTTTAACAGTTTGAAAGGTTGCAATTTATATCGAAAGATAAACGATGTAAAAATATGTAATAGTTCTCTGATAATTTCGATGCTTATATAGTTCTACAATGTTATAGTGTTACTAATGCGTCAGATATTCTCATACCTAGTTTAAACATTCAGTGATTGAATTATTCTTAATTTTTTTCTTCTACTGTATTGTGCAAACTTGAAAGCATATAATTTACATGTATATCGCTGCTATAGTCTTTGAGTTTAAATAATACAAAATGTACATGAAGGGAAATAAAGTGTAGATGAAGAAAGGTTTAAATACATTACGTGGTTATCTTTAGCTTCATTAGTTTTCTTAAGAAACAATTGTAAAAGCTTAAATTGATAATTGTTTGTACAAAAGAAAAGTTACAAACGTCTGAACATTGGACAACGATATTATTTCTCATTTGTTTGGACAAATTGCTAAAACGTCCAAAAAGATAGTCCACGTATTTCCATAAAAGTCCAAAAATATAGTCCACATGTGCCATAAAGGTCTGAAAATATAGTCCAGTATTGCCATAATGTTCCGAAAGATAGTCCAAGTTGTCCTTTCTCTACTCAGTATAAACGTATTTATACAATTTTCCTTACTTAGCAAAAACAAAGAAGCAAAACTAAATGAACTTAACACAAATGTTTTTTTTTTATAATTCTTTTATGAATAATTATTTACACACACACACACACACACACACCGTATAACGTATATACAAAGTATGTTCAGGTACCCTATAAACATAGTCATGTTTGCTTATATTTCTTCTTTCTACCAGCAATTAATAATGTTGACTGTTTTTCGTCTATTTTACTGCAAATTTACAAAATGCGTGTAATTTTATTTTCGCACGTGTTATCATCATCATCACACCAATGCATGTATGCAACAACTTGACCGATATTCGGAAGCTGTCAAGGCCATTGTCGCGTGATAATGCATTCACTGCCCAGATGCTGACCTAGCCATCTTTCACATTGATCTTGTTTTAATGTTTCCATTGTAGAGCGCTGTACATAATGTATGTTCTTCTTAGAGAGTGACAGTAGTAAGTTGAAGTTGTGTATTTAAGAGAATATCGACATACCTATATGTTTCTTTCAATTTACCCTTGAAGTCTAGAAAAATGATCAAGTGGAGCTAGCAGGATTTTGTTTGATACACATCTGAAGTAACGACGAGCTGTATACTCTATAACCCTTTGGACACCCATGAATCATACATTAAAAAATGGAATTACAAGGTTTTATTTTTTTAAAAATCACACAAAAAAAACAATAACTTTGATATTAATAGTCTTATTTTTTAAATGGACAGGATAAACGTTGTTGAAAACCTGGACAATTCTTTAATCCTGTGAAAAATACGTAACTACAGAGCGCAACCTATTGCACTTAATGAGTCAGTACATTAGGGTTTAAAAAGACGCGTTAGCGCAATAGCGATACTTTTTGATCGACTGATAAAAAGGAAGAAAGGCAATATTGCTTGATTTGATATCTGAGTTTTCAAAATGGACACACACACACACACACACACACACACACACACACACACACACACACATGGAAATATTCGCCATTCATATGTGCATGCTTTCTCAGTCTGATTATCCAATTATAAATGCTATTTTATTTTCGTCTTTTAGTATGTTGTTTATACATTGGAAAACAGCACGTCAGTCACATGACTTCTTTCAAATCGTCTACCCCTTAGCGATCTTTTTAATACGAGATTCTGCAGAAATTAAGTGGAACTTAAACAGGGCTGTCTAGAGGATTTGGCAAAGAATGCACGCCGAGCTTCTTCAAGAAGTTTGTGATGACGGCGGATTTTATGCACCAATGTATTAGATTAGATGGATACCTTGGGATTTCGACGCGAGAACGAATACTTGGACTGTATTCCGGAACAGCTGGCAACAAACGGGAGTCCTAAAAATGTCCAGTGACACCTGCGAAGTCAGGTACAGATACATGGATGACCGGGCCCCTTTGCTTCTCAAATTAATGCCTATACAACACTAGTGGCTATCTGACCACGTGGAGCGATGTGTGCACTCTGCTCGGTTTTTCCAAACTAAATTTTTTTTCAGAAGTCGGATTCAGAAAAGCAAATTGACGTTTCGTCACCTGTAACAATCTCACTAAAACACGTGGCCAAAAGTTGCTTGGAAATTTTAATCCGAGCCTGTTCAGTATTTTCCAAAATCTGTCATTTTAATGCTCAAAGATAATAGAAACATTTTCAATGGTGTATCGAGCGAGCATCGTCATCTGGAGATTCTTTGACAATAGCCACTTCTCGCTCAAGATTCACAGACAATGGTCTTTGAAAAGGTGAGGTGTCTTCCGAGCGTTCACGACAATCTTTAAAACAACGAAAACGACCTAATAATTGTAGGATACGTCATTTATATCCGTTAACTCTTATCCGAGTCAGTCTTGGCATCAGTCAGATAAACTAGGGTTTTACGGTATGATATTTTCTCATGGACATAATTTTTCCTCTTCTCCGACATTTTTATGCCACAGTCATTTACCTACTTTTAAGTCATACGCATATATCTGCTTGCACCAAGTGTGCTGCACATGCAAGCGAAATTTATTCTGGAAAACATTATGTCTGTCGGTCGACGTTACATTCATTGACAGATTAACAGAAAAAGTAAACACTAAATATTCATAATTTAAAAAAAACATACATACATACATACATACATACATACATACATACATACATACATACATACATACATACATACATACATACATGAACTTGAAAACGATATCTCGTAGTATACTTGTTCAGTAAAGTAAGGAAATTTACCCATTTCATTCTAATAAATAACTCACATGTGTTCTTAGTGAGAGAGAAGAGAACATGATAATCAATTTCAATTGTTTCAGCTGAATGTAAATAATTCCAATTCCTTTATTTTTCCTCTCTTAATCTATGTTGCTTATATAACTCGTTTGCAATGAGTTCTCTCACGCATATATATTACGTTCTCTTTGCTTACTAGTGTACTCTAAGTCCTTTAATGACTAGCTATGTTCCTAACTTTTCTGTATTTACGAAACATTAACTGAATGAAATCTACACACACACACACGGACGTACATACATACATACATACATACATACATACATACATACATACATACATACATACATACATACATACATACATACATGCCAATTTTTTTGCTACTGGAAAACGGAATATTAAAAATTTCCCTTTCCGTCCCGATGTACTTTCTATTGTTTATTATTATAAATTATAACCATGGTATATACTAGGAAATCACGGCTACCAACACGGAAAGGACGAAATAATCAAACAGCATAAAGTTAAAATATTAGTACAATGTTACAGAAGCGGTTTAGTGCATGTAGGCTAGAAACTGGTATGATACTTGTAGTAATTTGAATTCTAAAGTTAATGCTTTGTCTTTTTAACGCAAAAGTAATTTTAAAAGTCTATGAAATATCAAATAACCGATTGAAGAAGTGCATTAGTTTGTCAAAGCACCCCCTCAAAAAAAAAAAAACGAAAAAAAAAACAGTTCATGAAAATATGTTGCTTTTTTCGAAAAGTGAAAAATACAACCAGTTACAAAATAATTTGTAAAATTACATTAAAATAGTTTTACCCATATATTTAATTCTGCTAAGCATATTCAAAGCGTCAGAAAGACACAATTTAGCTTCAAGGTTCCCAACTGTTCGAGTATTACTTCCAAACGTTTTCCGGTACCCACAACTCGATTCCCCGTAAATATCAGTCTTATCACATGTTTAGTTATTAAGGAGTGATACGTACTAATTCTAGTGTGATAATAAGTGAGGGAAGGAAAGAAAAGCCCACTTCATGTGATAACACATAGCTCAGTGTCTAGTATTACCTTAATGTTTTCATGTACTTAAAATGACTGATCAACGTTTGATGGTACCGCTAATATGTACAATGAAACCAGTAAGAACAAATCTTCAACCCGACTAACCAGTATGCACAGGACAGAGTGCTATATTCAACATGTTTAAACAATTTTACATGCAATATAATATCCAAGTTTCTTTATAACCGTTATTTTATAAACATCAAACAAACTATTACTAAATTTTCAATCGCTTAATGATCGGCTATCTTTTGATAAATAATAATGAAAACAAAGCTGATAGTGTTACATGAGTATAAGTTTTAAACATTTTTACCATATATATATATATATATATATATATATATATATATATATATATATATATATATATATATATATTGAAAATGTACATGGGTATATTTTGTCCACACTTGACTTAATATTATTTATAAATTTCTCGTCTCTTTATGCCATATTTAGATAGATTGCTTAACATGTGTGCATGAATATTGACAATTAATTATATAAATCTTTTGTTACTCCAGTTTCGTATTTCTTAAATCTGTTGGTTAATCTGACATAAGTGTTTCTGGATCAATATCAATTTATTTTTTAATATTTGTTTTATCTTTTTTTATTTTATTTTTTAAAACCAAAAAATAACTGAATCAAACGATTTTTCAAAGCAACTAAAGCAACTCGTAATAAGGGAACTATTGAGAATAAAATTCATAAAAGTTTAGGACCAAAAGTTTTGAGTTTCATTCCATCATAAAATAAAGTTTATTTTTAAAAGCTGTGTCCTACATACATATTGGTCAGTTTGGAACAATGTTGTCGCATGAAACTATTGTCTCATACGGAATAATGTCTTCTATCGGATTATGCCAGACAGTAGCACGCTGACTTTTGTTTTTGTACGATTGTCGTGCCAATCATTTTCCATAATTAATGGGATGTCCATTTATCCAAATTCTTCTCACAGGCTTTGTTCCCATACCCACTAACGCAAAATGAGATAAATATGTGTTGCTACTTTGTTTTTAAGAACTGTGTTATTTTACCCCTGTCGGGGTGTGCGATAAGGAACCCAATTGAAAGATAATTTCTTCTGAACAAATCAGAGAATCCCCGAGTACTGCTATATTTCGTTATCAGTGGTCTATTATGAAGAGTAAACAATGGGGATTGGATCAGAACAAGACAGGGAAGGACAAGCTTATGCATGTATTTCAATACGAATAGGAAACGAGTGGGTGGGGTAATTCCATATGGTGGAGGGTGGACCTTGACACGGTTGTCACCGGAACTGGTAAGCCTGTGTATTATTTGTCTTGCATTTATATTTCCTGAGACTGCATGAAGGTCTCATTGTTGTCAAGTGTACATTGACGGAAAGACTGACTTCCACCAATTTGAAACATTTGACACTTTAAACCAATTATTACAGGATTTTCTACAAAGAGAGAACAGTGACAAAGCTTCCTAAAGATCAGACTTTTACGATTGCCAAGATTCTAGAGCTACTATGCCCGAGTTTAATCCTTATCCCTTTCCCGATACACCGACTAATACGCTGTATTCCATTTTAGAGTCATCACAGAGAGAACAGTATTACTATTACGAAGGTAAGTCATTTCAACTACTAGGCCTTGCAAAATATAGTTACAATGGTTTCAGACAATGCGGTTTCTGGTTATAACGTTGTACCCTCTTTATAAAGACATGGATGCCATTAACATAATCGTTTTTCATTGTGTAATACAATCTTAATTTATTCAACTTTATTTTAGCTGCTGGTTCATGATAACATGTAATCAGGCAATTTGACATTATTAAATGCTCTAATGTTATGTTTTGTTGACCCATCAGGACACGTTATTGCTTGATCGTCGCTTTTTATGGGGCTTCTCACTTATAATACGAATTGCTTGTATGACTTCCATGAAGAGCATTATAAAAGCATTATAAAGAGTGAGCACTTTTCCCGCACAAGATGTCCCTGCACTTTATACTTATTTCCCGATAAGTATATTAATTTGTAAAGCAGTAATATTCACTAATGCAGGTCGATAAGGTCGCATTTGTATCTGCCTAACTTAATACACAATAAGCAGAGTGACAATTCTAAACACAGCCGCTTGTATCGGTAGGAATGCACATCATTTAAATAATGTATTTCAGTGCTGAACAACGTTGTCAACAGCAATAGTTGTTGACTAGAACACAACTTTTTATTTATGATAGTAAATGCTAGAAGAAATACGGAGAACTAAATACATAAAGTTGATATTATATTAGTCATGGGAAGAAAGAATGGGAATATCGAAAATGGAGAATGAATATGTTTACAAAAGTATATGTGACTGATTTACTGTGCTACTCTCAGCAAATGTTTAAACGCTGTTTGCATATTGCAGAGGAGTATATTTAGCATATTAATTCTACTCACATACATGCATTCCTTGATAGGTATCTCTGCTTTTGTTGTGTATTTATTGCTTCTATTATATACATGCTTTCCTGCTTTCCTGCCCTCTTTCATTAAGCATTTGTTTAAATACAATTTTTGTGTGGTGAACTGGCAATCTTCAGCAAGGAGTCTTTTCCTTTTAAAACAAAGTCTTCATGTTCGATACAAAACCAATAAAAACGCACCCTAAGAAAATGAGTAAACGAAGAGAGGATTGGCATGGGTATCTGTTGAAAAGGGTTGTTATGACGTCAGGTTTTAATTTGTGAGTGATTATTCTTTATTCATATTCAGATTCATCTTGTTAATTTTGTCTTAATGCAAAACAATTAACGGGAAGATTCCAGCTATTTGAGGTATATGGATTATTGATATCTATTTTAGAGCAAACATTTACAAACTGAACTTGAACTAAGCTTAGTTTGTAATGTCACACAAATTAAATTTGGCCGGTATTTTTGTACTTGTGTTCAGATGACCTGGTTATGTATTCAGTCCATTAACGAATATTTTTTTGGACAACCTTTTTAGGACAAAAATTGTTAGCGTGAATAGGAATAAACCATTCATTATTAGGTTTGGTCTAATAAATTATATGTTTGTTCTGGTTACAATGACAAAGTGTTATTAAGTCGGTAAAAACGTTCCTTTTGTGTAAAAAAAAATCGAAGCATAAACTGGAAAATAAGCGTTTTTCGCATCCTGAATTTAAGTATGATTATAGGTGTAATCCGTTTTCATTTAATTTTTGTCCCGATTTTGTTTTTTATTTTCTCGATTTTACTTCTCCCTCACTTACAGAAAGGTAGGGTCAGCAAGAAATAATAGGATAAAAACCAAACATACTTTTTATCTGTCCTAGGTATTAAAAATAGTGTTCCCAGACCCAACACACTTGTATTTGTCCTAAGCATAACATCTAGAGTTACCAGAACCAAACATACTTTTTATTTGACCTAAACATAATTCTGTTTATTTATAGCAATTATTTTTTTCCAGCTTTTTTTCTTCACATTTGTAAAAGTTTTTTATTTAAATTTAAACGAAAACAAAACAAGTTGTTACTGTTCATAGATAAAATAATACATGAGGAATACAAATGAGATTTGGTTTTCATGTTTGAATGCATATGTGAACGTCTGTGTACGATTTTCACGCAATTGTTAAAAATTGTTTTAATTTTGGAGGGTTAGATCTCCCTGTTTGCAATGGGGTCTTTTGTTACAAACACAGATTTAGTTGCAACATGATTTAGTTGCAATATCACTCATACGTAATAATCTACGATTTGAAAGTGTTTTGTCTTTGACAGAAAAGAAATACGCCTTACGTATGAAACGATTAGGACAGTTTTTAAATAATTAGTTCGCATTTGAGGGATAATTTCATTGTAAGGACATATGGTGAGGATATATATTTATAGGTGGTTGAAATGTATCCAATATTAAATCAAGCAATAGCTAGTTATGTGACCATCTGTTTCCATTTTCCAAATAGAAAATATGGAAATATATTACCCATGTATTTGAGTAGTCAATAGCCAGTGCATTGATTTCGGTATTTGCAGTTTTCACTGTGTGTACATAATTTTGGATGTGGTTTATAGAAATCACAGGAAATGGCGAGTACGAAGAGCGTGAAAGGCGACAACAGATATATACAGAAAGTAACTTACTGTATTCTATCGATTCGAAATGTATAATTTGAGTATTTCTAAATATTCAACACAATTGTGGCAAAATAAATGTTAAGTTGAAACTATCGCGTGCTTTACATTACAGAATCATGTAAATGTTTGAACGGTACATCGTCTACGGGGGAGAATAAATGTTAAGATGGAATTTCTTATCTCAACATACGTCTTCAGTCAAAAGAGGCGCACTTTTTAAAACACTTTTAGACCTCAACTGTCTCTGTAAAATGAAAAAATCTTTGAACATCTTTAAATACCAAGCAAATATCTCACAGAACATGATTCGACTGGTAAAAACCATGATACGAACATGTAAAGACCATTGACAGTTGCGTCAGTGGCATATAGGGATGGATTTAACCCCTAGTAAGACGAGGTCCTTGACAAGGCTTTAGTACACTTTAAAAGTTTTTGAAATATGCTTTTTTATGTTTCTATTTAGCAATCAGTTGCTCAGAATCGATATATCGACACAAGTGTCAGTTTTGCTTACAAAGAATGTAGTCACATGTTCCAGATCATGCGCACGCAGCCTCAGTTCATGAGTCGAATTTACATTTGAAAAGACATAACATATATTGGTTAAATCGTTACATATTTGATTGTCCCGGGAAATAAAATCAGGTAGTTTCAAGAGAAAACACGTACTTATAACTCGGACATAACTCGGACATATGTTCTTGTTTTTCGTGTTCTTAATTTCGCGCTATTAAATCTCTCTAAAAGAAAATGTTCTGACTCAGGCTTGGTTGGGGGAAACTGCAGACAAGACGGGATTATGGAACATGCAAATAACATAAAATTACCTCCAATATTATACACAATATTTATTGAGAGAAATATATTAATATTTGTTTGTATGACTGCGTAGTGTTTATCGATAATACATATAAACCTATTCCATCACTTTGAAGATTGTTGAAGTCCTCGATATTCTTCCAAATTGCATAGTGCCAGTTCACCATAATTTACTGGTACCCTGTCATACACCGATCACTGAGACGAACGTATACATTTTACTTGTATGAAATTATATTCAGAAGTCAGCAAGTAGTGACATAAAACACGTACTAACTTTTCTTCTTTCAATGCAGTTCAACTTTTTACTGAAATTATTTCACGTCAACAAAATTAAAACTGATAGTGTCAGCTTATTCCTTTGTTTTTGCTTCTCAATTTAAAACTTTAATTTTAAAAGAGAGAGAGAGAGAGAGAGAGAGAGAGAGAGAGAGAGAGAGAGAGAGACTATGTATGCAAATTGTTAATTTCTAGACGGCTGATTTTTTATTTTAAGCATCTTGTCATACAGATTATTGATTTATTTGCGGAACATTTGACTTGAAGTGTACTCTTTATTCCACGAATGCTATCTGTGATACGAGTTTCATACCCTTCATGAATTACTAGTAACGATAACAAATAAAAATTTGAATGGCTGACAATAAATATGTTAGAAAAATTATGATGGAATAAATGAACTACGCGGTGAAAACGTTGATCAGAAAAATATTGTTTTCTTTCAGATTCAACAGACATCGGTCTGCAGGGTATTACAAATGTACAAGCTTTGGGACCTTCTTCCCCGACCCAGGGGCTGAGCCAATTCTGTGCAATATGTGGAGATCGCGCTACAGGAAAACACTATGGGGCCGCGAGCTGTGATGGCTGTAAAGGCTTTTTCCGCCGAAGTGTTCGCAAAAATCATGTGTATACGTGCCGTTTCAGCAGGAACTGTGTTGTAGACAAGGACAAGAGAAACCAATGCAGATACTGTCGTTTAAAGAAATGTTTCAGAGCTGGCATGAAAAAAGAAGGTAATTTTGGCGATCGCAATCATTCTCAGGCTCAAGGCAGATTGAAGTATCTTTAGTCTAAGTTACGTCGCTTCAGTTCAACTCTAACGCTAGTAGGTTTAAAAAAATATCCTTTGTCGTTTATTGCTCTGCTGGCGTTGACCAGAATAACTAATGGGATGGTTTTTTTTTAATCCTACGTCGCAACTTCTCCTGAACGGAAGACTTCTTATTGTGTCTGATCTACTAAATAAAAATGGTAAAAGTCTGTTGTATACTATGGCCGTCACAGTGGGCCTAGTGTAAATCTTGTCACTCATCTTCCTGAATGGATGGTAATATCAACATGGTATTTTCTACTAAAATCTTTTGTTGTCTAGTTGAACATAAATGAAAATGGTACTGATCTGACGCATAATATGGTCGCCACGGCATAAGTTTGTGTATACAAGAAGATTTTACCAGAAGACGTTTTATGATGTCTAATTTGGACTCAATTAAAATGGTACCGATCTGATATCGAATAAATGACTGCCATTAAGTAGTTAGCGCTGCTTCTCCTGAATGAATGCCCATATCACTAAAAGACTTCTGATGTCTAGTTAGACGTCAACGAAAGTGGTGTCGATCTATTGTGCAACTATTGCTGCCACATCAGCGATCGTGCAATAAAATGTTGTTGTCGCTACATCTCCTGAACAAAAGAAAATAGTGGCGCGTGATTTGCCCCATAAGATTTCATATGATGTCTAGTTGCTCCAAAATGAATATGGTTTCCTTCTTACACCCAGTATGGCTGCCACTACTGCCATCATGCGAATCTTGTTTCCATAACCCCTCCTAAATAGATGGTCGTATTAACACGAGGTTTCTACTGAAAAACTTCTTATTCTATCTAGTTAGTTCTAAATGAAAATGGCGACGTTCAAGCATCCAATATGACCACCACAGTGACCATCTTGATTAACTTGTTATCTCTTCTTCTCGTGAATGAATGAGATTATTTGCATGGGATTGTCACTGAAAGAAATCGAATTGGTTGTAAATGAAAATGGTGCAAATCAGGTCTCCAGTATAGCCGCCATAGTGTTCATCTGAAAAAAAGTAGTATCGCTACTTCTCCCAGATGGTTGGTCATTTACTCATTATGTTTGTACCTGAAGACTTCATATGATATCGAATTGACTAATGCAAATGGTGTGCATCTGATATCCATTATTAGCACTGTGGCAGCCATCTTGAAAATCTTGTTTTTATTACTGCTTCCAACCGAAAAGTTATATCAATATGAAGTTTTTACCTGAAGACATTTGCAACATCTTGTTGGTTCTAAGTTAAAATGGTGATGATCTGACAACCAATATTTCTACTAAGGTGACCACGAAGGTGACCATCTTGACGGTCTTTTTATCACTACAATTCTTAAATAGTCTTTTGATGTGTAATTTTCACCAGAAGAGTTTCTACAGTGTCTAGACGATCTATACTTCTCCCAAAATGGATGGCTCTATCAACGTGAGCTTTCACCAATCGATTGCGTATGATACATAGTTGATTCTGCATGAAAATGGCTTCGTTCATGCATACAATATGGCTGTCACAATGGCCGTCAAACAAATGTTGAATCAGTGTATTTGATTTTCACGAAAAGACTTTCAATGATCTCCATTTAATCCTGACTGGAACGTGTGCCAATCTGACATCCAGTATGTCTGTCACAGTAGTTAATTTTAAACTCTTGCGGAAGAATATCAGAGATTGTTTTAACAATCAGCAGTTAAAAGAAAGACAGTCGTATCTCCATTTCTTGGAAATTCGTTATGCCCAATAGAGAGTCAGTCCCATCGAGTAACTTTTGCTTCAAACCATCACCTGTGTGCTTTTTATACGAGTTTTACAAGGTAAAGAACTTTTTTGAATAGGGCATCCAAATGAACCCTGTCTTAGATTGGTTATTATTAAGATGAGTCTGGACGAGTTTGTACTGTCGAGTTAAATTTAGTGTCATTTTTCAGCCGTCCAGAATGAGAGAGACAGAATAAGTGTAAGAAGAACGACGTACGAAGAGCTGGGAAATAACGGTTCCCTGTCAGTCAGTACGCTTCTGAACGCAGAGATTCTTTCCAGACAGGTATTTTTTCACAATAAAAAGTGTCATAATTATTTAATTAATTTCCTTAAGATATATTTTATTGTGGGACCTTCTTCATTTCTTTATATTCCTATATTTGAATCAGTATTGCTCGTGGCATTACATGTTTTTTTTTTCTTCTCATTTGAATAAATAAAATGCATTGTAAATTTAGAATTTATGTTACCATACTTCGTTCCACACTTTTTGTACACGTAAATTATAGTGATCGTTATTTACCTACTTTATTTTATCATCTACCGTTATTTATTGATCAGCAATTATTCCATAATCATAATATTTGCAAATATTCATTCTCAAAGTAAATATTCTTCACTTCTCTTGAAGAATCCTAGGAAGTTAAAGTATCGGGTGATTATATCGGGTCCTCCAACCAGACCCCTCTCGTGGTTTAATGAGATCTTCGTCCAACGAGAAACCCTTGAATAGTGGAATTATCATTTCATATATATATATATATATATATATATATATATATATATATATATATATATATATATATATATATATATATATATATATATATATAATGTGTCTGCTGTAAGATAGTTAAATGCGAACCGAAATCAGAGTGAGAGGTTTATTTTCATTGTCGTCTGCTTCAGATCGCATCTCCAACAATTACAGTGGCAGACTTGTCGCAGAAGAGAGTGGCCAATGCCAATGATGTGTGCGAGTCAATGAAACAACAGCTACTTGTTTTGGTAGAATGGGCCAAATACATTCCGTGCTTCTGTGAACTACCACTAGATGATCAGGTATGTCATCTGAAGGATTTACTAAAAATTAGAATCTGGCATACAGAAACGTAAATTGACTATTACCTAATACACGTTGTTCATTGCAACTGATTATTAAATTATCACTTTCTGAAAGAGATATCACAGTGTTGTCGTCTTGATGTTGGTATTTCAGTGATTATTTCTTTCAATTAAAGAGCAAGAAACCAGTTCCGAAATGAATGTAATAAAAACAAAAAGCTGGTCTGCCAGTGGTGCATGTGTCTGTCTGTCTGTCTGTGCCCCTTTCCAACACATTGACACTTATTTATTGGTGCAAGTAAATCCCTTCGAAAACAGTTTAAAAGGTCTTAATTCCTTTTCCACATGTGATGATCATTGCATTTAATTCATATAATTCTCATACTCGTGTGTTTTTTGAGAGACACATTATGGTGTGATTATAAATGCTACCACCCAAAAATGTATTCATTGTCACGCAAAAGTTAAATCATACTAGACATCATCGGGCTTTTTCTAAATGCTTCCTGTTTCTATGTATTGATTTGTCTTCTACCCCAAATGAAAAACCAGATTGGTGCTCTGCTAATTGACTTTCCTTGTCATTTTCGATAGGTGGCGCTACTTCGTGCCCATGCAGGAGAACACCTTATTCTAGGCGTAGCAAGGCGGTCCATTCAATTTAAAGATGTACTGCTTCTCGGAAATGAGGCAGTCATTCCACGACTCACAAATGACATGGAAATTGGAAGAATAGCGACTAGAATATTGGATGAATTGGTCAGACCACTTCGAGACGTTCAGATAGATGACTCCGAATTCGCCTGCTTGAAAGCCGTGGTATTTTTTGATCCAGGTACACCTCTTACTGCTCTGTCTGAAAGTGTTATGCTTAAAAGAGGGATTGTGAGAAACGTCTAATGATAGCTATCAGAAAAGATGGTACATTTTTGCTTCCGGTGTTTAACATTGCTAAGTTTTGTTTTGATCATACATCATCTTTTGCTTTTTACATTTGCCTTGATTGTGTCTATTCTGATAATGCTGATTCTTGATATATACAGAAAAGCTGGTCATGTATGTCAATACAATGCAATCATTAGGGGTAGGTCATTTTCTATTTCATGAAGCCGATGTAATTTAATACATATTTTAAACTTCCTATGTTTGAATGTTATATTACTTTCATACAGTTGAACGAAGGAGTGCAAGTCGATACCGACTTATTATAAACTGCTGGAACCGCGAGAATATATTTTATAGTTATTTATTGCAATATTTTTCCCCCTTTTTTTAGATGCCAAAGGGATCAGTGACTCCGCCAAGATCAAGGCGTTCCGGTATCAAGTACAGGTCAATCTCGAAGATTACATTAATGATCGGCAATATGATTCCAGAGGGCGCTTTGGTGAAATGCTTCTGCTTCTTCCCGCTTTACAGAGTATCACGTGGCAAATGATTGAGCAGATACAGTTTGCTAAATTGTTCGGAATGGCTAAGATCGACAATCTACTGCAGGAAATGCTTTTGGGGGGTAATTTGTTTTCTTTATCATTTGTCACCTAACAATCTGACGAAACATTGCCGGTATAAATGAAAAGTTGGATTTTAATTTTGGGTCCCCAAAATATTGAAAATTTATTATTTAGTAATATGCTTCTGTAATATTTTTGACATGCATGAATTTGCATTGGCAGGAGCGAACATACCCACTAGTATCAAATACCAGGAAAGTTACGGATTCCGGAAAGTTCAACTATGTATTCCTTGTCTCTATTTACCAGATAAATATTTTTATCCATCTTCGTATGAAATAACCGCACGTTTCTAATTTACTCACAATAAGCCATTCTTCTCATCAGAGGTAAATTATCAGAAATGCCAGCCTTTGTATTTAAAATCGGGAAACACAAAACAGGTTGCATTTTTTTCAATAGGAACACGTTCGTTATTGAATTGTCTTAAGTCTTCTCTAACTCGGATAGCCTGGCCGTGCATTGTAGCGTCATTCTGTCGTGCAGCACATGAGCTAGCATCGTTTCCCATGTTATGTTATTTATTGCCGCTAGTATATACCGTGGATTCTTTTATTTTATACACGTAAATTATATCGATCGTTATTTACCTACTTTATTGTATCGTCTACTGTTATTTATTGATCAGCAATTAATCCATGATCATAATATTTGCAAATATTAATTTTCACAGTAAATATTCTTCACTTCTATTGAAGAATCATAGAATGTTAAAGTATCACGTGGATTATATCGGGTCCTCCAACCAGACCCCTCGCGGGGTTTAATGAGATCTTCGATTAACGAGGAACCCATTTTCGCAGTCTGGGAAGCGTGACATTTTTAAAAGTACTTAAATTGGTGCAATTTGGAAATGGTCATATAGTCTCCACAGAGGGGTCACTTTTTGTTGAGACGTTCATTTTGTGGTCTCTAATAACCGTGAAATATACGAAAAGTACTACCCCATGGAAATATCACCACCATAACCCCCCTCCTTCCAATCGCGGACATCAAGATGTATAATAGGAGGGTATCCCCGTTTTCTGTGTGTTCCATCTCGTATTGCATTTCAACTGCAATGGTCATAGAGTATGTAAAACAGCGTAGCTGATATAATAAAGGTTGTTCTTTGTATTCTGAGGGGGTCATTCCATTTTTGCCGTCTATATGTATGACTTTTCAAGAGCTTTTAATCTTTTAAACTTGTCACAAAATGCATATTAATTATCATCGGATTTTGCAAACCTTTTGCATTTATCATGTTTGTAAACTAGCGTATGATCGGCAGTATATAGTATGGAGGGTGCTGATATGCCATATATGTGTGTGTGTGTGGTTAGGACTTTTAACGTAGCTTTAACCTTTTTTCAGTCATATCGCTACTATATCTGCATTGAGGCAGTTTATAGTGA